>OZ022589.1:832756-1012756 GCA_963669155.1 Arbacia lixula
ACCCCCCCCCCCCTCCCCAAACCCCACATTGCTTAGACTACCGTCAGACCTGTCTATATAGATCCTCCTTTCTAACCCCCTCCCCCTAACCCCCCCCCCCTTCTCCTCCAACCCCACATTGACTAGACTACCGTCAGACCTGTGTATATACGCCCTCCCCACCTATTCCCTGACCCCTAACCCCCATTCCCCAACCCCACAATGCCTAGACTACTGTCAGACCTGTCTATATAAACCCCCCCCCCCCCTCCCTCAACCCCTAACCCCCCCCCCCTCCCCCAACCCCACATTGCTTAGACTACTGTCAGACCTGTCTATATAGATCCTCCCCTCCTATCCCCTGACCCCTAACCCCCCTTCCTCCCCCAACCCCACATTGCTAGACTACCATCAGACCTGTCTGTATGCAACCCTTCCATTCCCACTCTTCCAGGGAAATGACTCAAGCAGTTTTCTTGGTCATGTTATCCCTATGAATAGGCTTAGACAAATGCAAACTGCTCCAAATATTTTTTGAGTTGAGTGGTCTTTACAAACAGGTGGCATTTAAGACAATGGCCTTTGTAGATAGATTTGACTGTTTTAAACAACATGTTTCAATTATAATCATATAAAAGCTGTGATAAAAATGATGATAGTGATAATAGAGCTAGAAATGATTAATGATAATAACAAAGATAATCATGGCCACTTTTATAACACCCCATGATAATTATGACGATGATGATGATGATATTAATGATTGTAATGAAGATGATAACAATGATATTGTTGGTAATAATGATGTTGATAATGCCAATGATAATATTAATATCAATGATGACCATAGTAATGATCCAGATATTGATATTGACTGTAATGAAATGATAATGATAACTTGTAAAATCATAAATTTGAATAGAACATTTCCAAATCTTTGTGTCCATAACGTGAGGGAAGTTCACAAAAAGGTTTTCCCCACAAAGCGCTGGGTAATCATACCGCCTTGTTTAACTTGGACTGGAAAAGGGCTTTTACAGCAAAGATCTAAAGGAAAAGAAGCAGGGAAAGAAAAGATTACATAGGTTTGCAGCCTGACTTACTGGTTAGGGCTCTGGATAGAAAGTTGTGGCACTTCATGATCATCTACGTCACATGATATGGATACCAGTTAGATAGATAGATATAGAATCGTCCTGCTCCAAGTATCTGGCTCTAGGCAAAGCTTCCTCGAGTTATTAAGACATTAAGTGAAATATCTGAAATGTTTTACTCTCTCCTTGTAGGCCTGGTTCTACGACTGTGTGTTCTGGGCGGGGAGAGTGCGTCTGTGGAGAGTGTGTGTGTGAGAAGCAGAAGGTAAGTCTGGTTTCCTGGGAGACAAAATATTGTTTGGGCTACTTTTCAAACCTGTGCCCCGTAGTAAAACGCCCAATCCCCTGTCTTTAATGGAGCTATGATTGATATCGATCTTGTAGTATGTGATTCAGTGGATTGTCCGACCATGGTGTAACATCGCACTGGCTTAATGTACCCTTCTGAGAAAGAATTTCTTTCACAGGGCCTCTTGTGTTATTCAAGGGGCTCTTTTTGGCACGGGGGGGGGGGGGGGACGGCAAACTGTCTAGAGCCCCTGAGTATGTTGTTCCACTGGCTGGGGATAGACAATGCTAAAAGCTTAGAAGCCAAAGGAAAGTTAAATGATTTAATGACACACTAAATCCACAAGTAATGCAATGCAGGACCACTGCATGTTTGGAATGCATGTGATGAACTAGTACGGTATGTGTAACCTTTACTCTGTGTTTCATCAGATATACCTTTCAGATCAACATCTCCCTGTGTACCAGTGTTTAAACAATAAGTAACCACTATCAAATTGAGAAGGGAAGCTTTTCTCAAAATTGGTATCCGTTTTTCCCCAGTGGCTCATCAGCAAATTCTTCTAGACCAAAAAAGGCATCACCTGCTAATTTTGTCATAGTTTGAGAGGGGTGTTCGATTCAATTTGTTGTGCAGTAAGGTTTTCAAAGCCAGTCCTGTACAGGCAAAAAGTATTGCTAAGGCTTCTTCTGAATCTTTTGTTTCCCAGGATCCAACGCACATTGTCTCAGGAAGGTACTGCCAATGCGACAACTTCAACTGTCCCTTGTATGATGGCCAGCTATGTGGAGGTAAGAAAAATGTCTTAAGTGATATCTTTCAATTATAGTTGATCTTGAAAATATAAAGAATGTCTTGAATTTGCGTGTGTTTGTTTTTTAATATCCCTCAAAAGCTCACCAGAGAAAGTGTCATGAGGCTGGTGATCAAACATGTTACCTATAACCCATTCAGGAAATCAATGAACTGTTTTAAATTTGAGTCAAATTGAATTGAGGTCAAAGGTTAAAGAAACTTGCCCTAAATAACCATCCTCTGCACGGCCACCACTGTAGGTGCGTCTTCATTAGCCCGATGTGGGCGAAATAGCGAGCTTGTTCTGATCGGGTTAGCTAGCCAGATCACGAAATAGCTAGCTTTTTGCGTCTTCATTAGCCAGATCAGGCAAAAAAGCTCACTATTTGGTCGAGAAAATTTCCCAAGAAATCTTTGGCTAGATGGAGCTAGCTCGGAGCGTCTTCATTAGCCTGAAAATTTCTCGATCCTGGCATGCATCAGCACGCACGAGGCATTGTTTACGTAATAGGGTTTTATACGTGCGTGGATGCGAGCTCACAACCGAAGCCATGCGGTCATGGCATATTCCCGTCGCACACTGCTGGTATGTGCGAAACTCGGGATAATTTATGCATCCTGAGTTTCGAGCTAATGAAGACGCGATTGCAACCTCAGGGTAGTTCCCTGGATCAGCAAAATAGCTCGCTATTTTGTCTGATCGGGCTAATGAAGACGCACCTTACTTTCCACCTACTTTAACCCTACTTCCAATCTTACCACCACCTGTTATATCCACACACCATAATCACCACCCATTCTACATTCTTACCCCCCACATTGCCCCCCTCCTCCAGGCCCAGAGAGGGGAACCTGTGAGTGTGACCAGGCTACCCAGCAGAGCAGGTGTTTCTGCACCAGTAGCTATTCTGGAGACTCCTGTAGCTGCCTTACCTCCCAGGCCATGTGTGTGGCTCCTACTGGGGTAAGTCCCCCCCCCCCCCCCCCCTCCTCTTCTCCTTCAACTTTCCATTTGCCTGATTTATGCCCCTTTTATAGTGCGCGCTGACTTTACCCCGCTTCAGAAGTGGGGTAACATTAGCACGGGGTAGGTTGTTTTATACTGCCTTTTCGACCACCTATGACGAAAGCCAGACCGGACTAGTCGCTGTGGTAACCTATTGCCCAATCAGCTGTGCTTCCTGCGAGCGTGAAAATTGAACGCACGCTCGCCATGCATGGGTCAATGATCGAGAAACGTTTTATAGTGACGTTAGCTCGAGTCTGATGCGGACCTGATGCGTACCTGACCCTCCTCTCAGCCAGCACTAACTTCAGCTCGGGCTAAATATTTTTCGACCTTTTATAGTGAGAGTTACCCCGGATCAGGTAACTCTCACTATAAAAGGGGTATAAGATTTAAAGCTCAAGATATGAAGTCTCTTATTCCTATTCCTGCGATATATAGTTCTATTGATAGCACATATGTGCAAACATCATTAAAGGTGAAGAAAGAGAGCAGTACATATGCATAAGCAATGCAAACTTCACTTATATAATTTTCTGCATGTCATTTTAACTTCAATATTGTCTCCCTTATCGTTTACAGCAGCAGAAATATTTCAATTGTTGATGGCAGAGTCCATTGAAAGTAGTTGGCTAGTTCTTTGGGGATTGCAATACTCTATATCAGACACCACTAAATGTGGATGGCCTTGTTATTTCTTGCAGCTGATCTGCAATGCCCATGGTAGCTGTGAATGCGGTGCATGCCAGTGTGACATCAACTCGCCTTTCAAGGGAGATACCTGCTTTGACTGTGCTGTGAGTATAGCAAGAGCAAAGAGAATACATTTTACCGTCTTCTTGTTTACTTCTACTACTGCTGCTGCTTCATTCTTCTCCTCCTCCTCCTCCTCCTCCTCCTCCTCATATTCTTCTTTTTCTCACTACCCTGTAGGCATTATATGCATTTCCAATTCCTCTGGTTCCAAGACTTTTTTCAGACTTAACTTGTTCATTCATGTACAGGAAGGTGATGCCATCCTTTCTACTGGGTGTATGCCTAACATTTCTTTGTGTGTGTTCACCGTATAATGTGTATACAGTACCAAAGTGTGACATCATACTAGCATGTTGTCAAGACAACTGGTTCTATACTATGTGGGTAGAGCAAGCAGTGGTGATCATAGCAGGGACTCTCAATTTGAGTGTCTGGGACTAGCCCACTAGACAATGTTGGATCAGTAAATCTTCCTCTGGAGGGATGTTGGTTTGAGCTAGAGAACTGCATAACAATGGATATTATGACACCATTTCAGTACTCTATAACCTGTTTTGATTTTTCTCTCTGTAGTATTAAGATTGATTAATCAAAGAAGATTGTAATGCCTCCACCATTATTAATGACCCTTGGCCTCTTGACCCTTTGACCACCTGCTGCAGACCTGCTCTGGCCAATGTGAGGTGTACCAGGAGTGTGTCCAGTGCCTGGCCTTTGAGACTGGCCCGCTGACCCCTGAACAGTGCAGCATGTGTACCGTGAAGGTGCACATAGTGTCTGAGTTTCCTGATGGTAAGAAACCAAACTTGACCATGAAAATGTGTTTGTTTTTTTCTATAATCAGGAGCTTCACATGTAACTGTGCTTTCGCTAACTGGATCATTTTTATACCGGGTAGTCTTATTTTTTTATTCAGATGAAACTCTTTACCGGTAGTCATTATTGACCAATAACATAAATATTTGATGTCGCTTTGAGGTAGCCCATTTGGAATGTGAACAAATATACTGTTCTATTGAGTATACAAAACATTAAAAGAAAAAGGCTAATTTGATCTCTTCCTTTTTTGTTAACATCAATGTTTACATTTGTTGGATTTCTTTGATGTAGCTGTGAACAAAATTAATGATGTAGTCATGTTACGAAATCATGGATGTCTATTTTACAGTACTTTGGCTCTCCGTTTCTTCTGCTCCTTGCAGTGGACTACCAGTACAACTGCTCCGTACCTCACGCAGATAATTGCTCCATCGTCTTCGTTCCGTACTTCAACATGGGAGAAGACAACGTGCCTGTCATCTATGTGCTGGAGGAACCAGGTATCCAATCATGATTCCTTTCAGTCTCATGTGTTTCTTAAATTGTTACATTGATATTTTATATTATGTTTGTGGATTTCATTTGTCATCTTTTGTTGTATTTTATTGAATTGTTATATGAAACGCGCTATGTGAATATCAGTTTTTATTATCATTATTGTTTGTTTGTCAATGGACAGGATGGTTCCTTTAGTTGTTAGCTCTTTGTGTCCCAGATTACTTGCTATTGGATTTGTGGTTATTGCTTGTTCAGAAATGCATAAATGGCATGTGAAGAGAAGAAGCAGGAACATGCTCCCAAGATGTTGCTTTTGAGCTTTCAATTTTGAATCATGAACTCTCCCTACCAATTTGTGACTGAAAAATGATGAAAATGCCTAGAAATGATATATTAATGGTAACATTACAGTTTGAGAGAATATTGATTATGGTAGTACTATACAATCTCTTTCCGCCTCCCCCTCCTCTCTCTCTCCCTCTCGTCTGTCTCTTCTCTCTCAATTTCCCTCCTCTTTCTCCTCTCTCTTTCTCCTCTCTTTCTTTCTCTCTCTCTCTTGTCTCCCCCCTCCCCCTTTGTAATACTGATATCATGATATATTTCGTGTACCGATATTTTCATTGATTGCGACAACAGCGACTATTTCGCAAGCAATCTCATGGCCTCTCCCAGGCCCAACACACAGTCCTACAAAATGATACAACACAAGTCAGAAAATTCTCTACGCATAGTACATTGACAAGAGACACTGCGCTAGCTACATGTAGCTGGCAACATTCATTGAGGTGCTTAGAATTACAGCGCATAGTGAAGTCCACCCATTTGAAGTGCGTTGAAACTGACAAAAATGGAGCATATGCACGCAGCCCAGGATAGAACAATAAACAATCGCCAAAATGCTAGCAGATTTTTATTTTTGTGAAATTTGTGTTACTTAAAACACCACAAAATATACCACGCTCACACTATAGTAATATATCAAGCATAATTTAATAATACCCTGAATATGTATCATAATATTGAAGTCATATAGATGTAGGGTAGAATACTGGTATCATATCTAATGGAGTACAGAAGCGGTGTTGTCACATCCGTTGTTGAGTAGGCTTCTGGTTCTAAACAACATCACTTCATTGAGTGTTTCACTGGTCTGACATCATCTAATGAGCTAGTGTCAGGCACTCCCATTGAGAGTGTCTGCTGTGATCACTGCTGTTTGCTATACCTACATAGTTAAGAACCAGTAGTCTTGATGACATGCTCATATGACGTCACACTTTGGTATGCTTTATCATAATTTGCCCCACTCCTTTCTTCTCCCAGTGTGCCCGTTGACACCAAAGGGGCCTGGTGTGGACGTGCGTTGGGTAGCCGTGGGCCTGGCCATCTTCATCGTCATCGTGGGCATCATCCTGATCCTACTCTACAAGTGCTACATCATGTGGCTGGACAAGAAGGAGTACGATGAGTGGCTAAAGGAGAAGAACAGCGCTCAGTTCAGCCAAGTAAGTCAACATAGCTGTACAGTCAAACCTGCTTTACCAAACACTTGTGTTGAAAGATCGCTCGTCTCTAAAGACCTCACTTTTTATGTCCCTTCATTAATGTTTTAAACTGAAATATTAAATCAACATGTACATAAAGAAGAAGAAGAATAAGAACAGCTCTCAGTTCAACCAGGTAACTCAACAGTACAGTCAAACCTATCTGTAATGTACAGGGGTTACAGGGGTAAGATTGATATCAATTGCAAGTCAAGTTGCAATCAATCTCAGCCAGTGCAAAAGTGCCTCAATGGCCCTTTTAGGAGCCTGCAGATATGTGGGCTGGCTTTTCTCCACTCGGATACTGAGCAGCGGGACTCCTGCATAATCTGCTGTATGGACAATACATGACATGTTATGAATGAAATCAAAAATGCCTTTTAGGGTGCGCTATTAAGCCACACCCCCTGAGTTACTGCAGTTCCATGGCAAATGTTGACATCTGAGCTGGACCAGGGTTCACAAAGCCAGAAGATCTGCGAGCAAAGGGCTAATATCTCCTCTGTTTTTTCTGTTTTATTCTTCTCCAGAACTTGAACCCGCTATATAAACCAGCCAGCAGCAAGCACATGAACCCAGCCTATGGCACCCAGTTCTCAGACACCGGCGAGAAACAAGGCATCGAATCAGAGTCATAACACATTCCTCCTTTAAGAGACTCATATGATATGGATTCCTACATGCAAAGATTTGTGCCTTCGCCCTATGCATCTAGCAGTATGTGGGACTGCACATACATAAGTAGGCCCAGCGTGTAAGTGAGTTAATGGGGCAAGGTTATACCGTGCCTGGCTGATCTATTGCATAGGGATGGACACCCCTGTACTGTACACAGGGAGAACAAGGGATTGTAGTGTAAAAGGTTAAAGAAAAAAGTAATGTAAAAGAAAGTGTTTGAGATATTTGCTGCTCAGTTTGAGAAATGAAAGCAGTTGATTTGTGTCATTCTGATAGAGAAGAGAGTGTAGTTCACATGAGCGTGTTGTCAAGACAACAGAGCTCTGCATTCTCAGTGAGAGGTGAGTGGCGGTGATCACAGTGGCAACTCTTAATGGAATTGCCTGACTTGAGACAGCATTGAAGTGGTGTGCGCCTTGTGATGACTCCTGCCTAGTACTACATGCTTTCTGTGGATGCGTGCTTGTCAGTTTTAAATGAATTAATGCATCTCCGTGAGATGTAGCCTTTTCACAACACCTCTCATGTCAGACTCCACAAACAGCTTGCCCCATTACGTAAAACTTACCATTAATGGTAACTCTGTCATCAATGGTAACTACCATGTAAAAACTCCTTGACAGCCAATCAAATATAAGGTCTCGACAAAAGTTGCCATTGATAGCAAAGTTTCCATTAGTGGTAAGTTTTATGCAATAGGGCTGTGGATAATTAGACGTGAAAAGCCTTGTTGAAAGGCTACATCTACGCTGCTTTACGACAAGAGACTGTAGAATCTTGAGTAGAGGTACCGCATTGCAGATATGAAGGGTAATAGGGAAGACGGGTGTAGAGGATAGTCAAATAAACTTAAAAATTAATTGTCATGCATTGCAACTTCTGATGTAAACAAACTATGGCCCCGACTTTAAAAGAGTTCTGCATCGAGCCCAAGGCCAATCCCCGATCTCTAATAAATAGAGTAATGATTGATGTCAATCACAGTTCTTTATACGAGAGGGCTCAACTTTGAACAGAAACAAGAGGAATCTATGGTCTCTTTGTGCCAAGAAGGCAAACAGGCTAAGCCTGACTTATGCGTTTGGTATTGAAGAAGCATTGAAGTTGTCAAGAAAAGTATCTTAAGTGCACAATGTTTGCAAACAAAGGAAAACATGTTTATTGGGACATTTAGTGTGCTGTTTATTGTATAAACTCACTTTTTATCTAAATATCAGCAGCACATTAGGAGATTACAGGAGAGCTTTCAGTATGACGTATTGCATGTGGAGGGACGTCCATTGTTGTTTCATTGATTTGTGTGTCTTGATTATGCTCTATGGTGGCTCTCAAATGACATCTTGTAGTCTTGCCTGGCTGCCAATGTAAGCCTTACAAATGGTCAAACGCTAGTGACTTTTCAGATGTAAGCAGTGGCCTGCACATGTTTCTTTTGAGGTACAAAGCTGAAAGTCTGGTGTAGAACGGATCCCTATGTATGGTCAATGTAGACCCTGTGCCAATAGGTGAAGATCTGTTCACTCACCACCCCGCCCCCCCCCCCCCCCCCATCTCTCTCAATCTTTGCTAAACCAAGTATTTTCTGAATGTGTATACATTCAATCTATTCTCTATATCATTATTTGTGAAAGTTTGGAACATGATTTGTTGTTTGCCATCAACATGTTTCACCAAAAATATAGGGCTCTCTGTTTGATTCATCTCACTTTTCGTTCATTTTGTTGTTTCATCACCTTCACAAAGCTAATGATAGAAATGTGTTATTTTCTAAGTTTGACCTGAAATTATACTCCATGATGATAGTGTATATATTTATGACACTTTGAAATGATAGATAAAACGAAATTATTTTGAGTTTTGTAGATCATGAGACATGATAGACATTGGAGATAATATTAGTAGCTTGTGCAAGCAAGCAATGTAAATGTAAATGATTGTAAATGTTGTATGTAATTTGTAATGTCTTGGGACAGACACCAATGTTGTTCACTTTCTCTATGGTAAAGACATATTAACCATCCGAGTACCATAGGTGCTTGAAATGTGTTAAAGTCACTGGGCTTATCTTGGCTCAGTACTGAGAGGGTAAATGCAGATGATTTATGTAAATCTAGATTATTGCAATTGTACAGAGCCAACTTATTTTTAGTTTTGAAATTAGTTATAAAATCTTAAGGAATAAGCTATGATTATGTTATACAGTACTTGACTTCGTTGCCATTGTTTTGTGCTTTATGTCTACAGATAAAATAAATAGAATTAGAAATATAAGCAGGATCTAGTCTATTAGGTTGCATGTCAAAGGAATGCTGGGATGGGGTTGGGGAGGGGAAGGGTGGGGTGGTGGAGGGGGAAGGGGTGGGGTGCAAGACGCCTTGTTTATGAGTCTGCCTTTGTTTCTTTGGTTGGTACTAGGTATGAAAGAACAATTTTGAAAAATGATTAACGAATGTTACAACTCCAATTAAGCTGAATTTTACGCATCATTAAGACAAAGGATGTCAATTTCTTTTTGAGCAGGTTTCGTTACATTTTATTAATAATTATCTTGTAATAATCCTTTGAATATATCATGAAGTTTTCACTTTTGGACACATTTGGACCTAAAAATGTATGTGTAATAGTCAATTCAAACAAGACAATACCCATTGTGCATCACACATGTCAGCCCACCAGTCCTTTCTGCTGGAAGTACCATGTATTATTAATGACACTGAAATGAAAATTGCTAAATCATTTGTCAAAAGTGTCAGTATTTTTTGTTTGACACCTAATTTTAGGCAAGGATCATTATTTTGGCAGAAAGCACTCCCCCCCCCCCCCTACCGCCCCCCCCCCCACTTCCCCTCCAAACAGACGGAGGTTCATTCCATTGTTGCCATTTCAAATAATATCAGGTCTGCGTGTGAGACTAGTCACCAGTGAGTGCCTTATTTGGTAGCTAATTCATGTTAGAATCTTGAGGGAAAGTTTTTATGTTGGTCACAACTCTTTATCGGACCTTGCATGTCTGACAAGCGATGCACTGTATACTGTGGTTGTATGAAATGTTTGTGAGAGATATCTTTGTTTGATTCGTGTGCATTTTAATGATAATTTGTGGTCAGATGAGGTACTTTTTATGACGTTTATGGTATTCTAGAAATCCATGTAAGTCTGTGTTTTCTTCTTTCATGCACATACATACATTGTCTGATGGTTGCTCAAAGAAACGTTCATATCATGTTTGAAAGTGTGAGATAATTTTAAAAGATTATGCTGGGAATTTTGTGTCAGAGGAGGAGAAGGTGACAGACCACTTGAATACACGAGAGGAGCAACTAATATGAAGAAGACTTCATCGAATTTAAAAGGAAAGCCAAAATAAACAATAGAAATACAGGACTATTTGCACTCTCATAGATGCCATTCTCAAACATGCAACATAACTAAATTATTAACTGAAATCTGTGTTTGGATTATATGCCAAAATATATTCCTACAAAGTAAATTATGTTAACAAATAATCATAATAAAGTCCAATGTGAGAATAAGAAAATAGGGGAATTTGTTAGTTATAGTATGTAGTAGTACATGTGTCATATGTTTTCTTACTCCATGTATTCGTGTATCTTAATTCTGTCATCATCTATTCAATGTTATAGCGATAGTATTTTTCTCTTTCAGAGGAACATCTGAAACAAACTCCTGTCAGTGCTTTAAAACTGTTCTGTAAAATGTATTTGTTATTTTGGTCTCTGTTTTCTCACTTTTTGAGCAGATGTGAATTTCCAATTTCTTTATGATAACCGTAAGTAAAGTAATCCTGTACAAATTAAGGTAGGATGTATATTTCGCACTACCACTTGTCTATCGATCATTTGTAATCTTTTTGAGAAAAAATAAAATGGTTCATATTTGTAATCTCACGTATCCTCATACTTTTGTGTTTGGTGTTGAGTCGGAATAATTATGAATACAAATACTAATAGCGATTGACACAAAAGTTTGAAAACAAACGACACCGCAAATCAATGAAAGATCTGAAACATAATAATTGGTAGTGGAAGGCTTATTATTCGGCTCAAAAACTTTTTTTATTAAATTCTTCTATTAAAGAACTGATTTTTACCAACTTCTCACAAGAAGAAATCACCTCTAGATCAATGGTGTAATCACGGCCTGACATGATAACGGCCCGTAATCGCAGAAGCTATAACGATTGACTTGTCAATTTTTGCAAGTAGATGGCGCTAGATCGTGGTGCAGATCAGAGCCATTTGTACACAGAGTTTGGCTAAATCAGTTTTAAAGGGCATATACTGTACTGGGAAGGCAAAAAAGCCTTCAAAATGTAATTGTTAGCAGTCTTCTTGCCAATGGTCTTAAATTCATGTGTTGTCTATTTTAGAAGCTTGCTGAAAGTTATTTGCCCTCAAATGATCTACATTTTGAGTAATGAGTGATTAAATCACAAATGCTCAAAATGTTCGGGCTGAACATTTGGAGGATTTAATCATTAATCATTAATTACTCCAAATATGGATCATTTGAGGGCAAATAACTTTCAGCAATCTTCTAAATTGGACAATACATGAATTTAAGACCATTGGCAAGAAGATTGCTAACAATTACCTTTTGAAGTTTTTTTTTGCTTTCCCAGTACAGTATATGCCCTTTAATAGGTAACAACATGGAGCATATTCTTCTGTATATGTTCGCACAACAAAGCTATATGCCACAAGTTGTCACCTATTGAAACAGTTGTTATTCGAAGCTTATATTTTCAACCAGGTACTCATTTATACTATGCAAACTTCTTGATACCACTACAATTTCATATACGGATTTAACACAGATACAAAGTAAAAGGCCTTAAGATATAATTTTGATGTATAATTCTTCATTCATAACGACGCTGAAAGCTACCAGTGAATCATAAATATAAACATGTATTTTGATAACGATTACAATTATTGGGTTGACATGAAGTGAATCCTTTAAATTCAAAGTAAACCATATTTTGGACAAATCATGGATTACATTACATGATTAGGCACCGCAGCCATCTATAGCGATCCAATACGTCATGCTTCATGTAAAGGATAAAACGGGGACAAAATCACAATAAATTATGAAGTAATGAGGACAAAAACACAGCACAAAAAAACCTCAAGAGCAGAGAAAATGGCGAAACGAACATACAGTCATGTACGGTAGGAAAGAAAATAACATTTACCATTAACCATTAACCCTAACCATAATCCTATAGGCCTATGTATTAGAAGCATATCCACTAAAGAAACTAGTGAAACAACAAAACATGCTATAGAAAAAGTATGGACTTTTTCCCCTTCAAATAATCTGGTTCTGTTAACTAAACACACAATATGAAAGAAAAACATGCACTGTGCAATGGACGTCATGCTTACACGTAATCAGAAAACTATTCTATCACATAACATGGAACAAAGGTTAACACGGAAAAACAGAACAGACGAGAGAAGTGTGTACTATATGATATGATTTAGTCTTACCCACTCCCTCCTCGCTCTATAGTATTGTACTTCCTCCACATGCCCCTGTAAGCTATTCATTTGACAAAATTTAATAGCTGTTTGAATCGGAGATGGTCGCTATACATGCTATATGCAACATTTGGTAATCTCAGTGACATGAACATATCCCCTTAATAACCAGCTACGCTTTTGTTTATTTGTTGAAACCATCAGCAACAAAATTACCGGCAGTTTATGACAACCTAATGCAAAATAAAATCCACGGCCTGTAATTTTATCACATTAAAAAACAAGTGTTCTACCCATGGGAAATTCTTCTTGTGAGTGGAAGTTGGACGATGAGATTGCAGCTATGACATTACTGGTCATTCTTCGGGTATAGCGGATTAATGTGGTGTGACGTCGGGGCTTTGTAGATACCGCTTTCATTCTGCAAGAAAAAGCGAAAAGAAATAGATAAAATACAAAATATGAACGGATCACTTTAATCATTACTACGTGCATGTGATTTTGAATTTTCTATGGGTTATATCATTTCACTAGATCAACATGATCCACACTACACTAAAAATGCACGGTTTACGGGTTCGTTGTCAAACTGTGCCAAAGAGCATGATAATTGCTTCAAAACCAAGGCGTCCTGTCTCCTTGGTAACTTTCACGCGTATCCACAAAGGATCTTCCAATGTTTTCTACCACTGATCTCTGCAAACCCGTCGATTCTCAGCGCATACCCAGATATAATTCATTTAGGATGTTTAAGCGTGTACCCCACCCCCCCCCCCTCCCCACCCTACACTCTTTATGACTCCTCCAATCACCCTTTTACCGTCCCCATCCTATTTCTACTAGCGCCCCTCCCCCATTCTTCCAGCACACGTCCAACCCTAACATGATCTTCACATTTACCCTGTTGGTCTCTGCAAATTCCTCTATTCCCTATATAAACACACACAAAAAATAAGTCCCCCTAAGCAAAATAGCATAACTTTTTATTGAAGAGGTTTTGAGCAACATAACTAGGCAGGATTGTCTCTTTACCTATTGACTATTTTTATGTGTGAAAATCGCATTTTCAATTAGTCATGCATGAGTAAGCATACATAAAAGGCAAAATAGTCATTTTTCAAAAGTCACAAGGGTAATTCTTAATGAATTCCATTTCTAGTGCATAATTTATGTCCTTTCATTTTTTATCATCCATCTCTCGATGCACTAACACCTATCCTGACACTTAATCCATTGTTCTGGTTGAGTGAGCACCGTTAAAAAAGACACATCCCTCTTGAGTTTGAAACTTTTAAAAACCCTTTATTTTGGTGAAAAAATAAAACCCTGGATATTGTGACAAAGATGTAACAATGACCTGTAATGTGAACATGAGAAGTCATTTTCGTGTCATGGTTAAATACACTTTAAAATTCGCACAATAAATGCCCAAATGTACTGTTAAAACAATCGCTCTTGTGACTTTTGAAAAGTCACATTTTTACCTTTAGCGTTTGCTCACTCATGCATGACTGGACCGATAAATATCATTGTCACATGAAAGTTAGCCTATAAGTGTAGGAACACCCCTGCTAAATTATTTTGTCCATAACCTCCTGGTTAGAAAGTTATGCGGTTGAGAAAAAGGGGGAACTTCCTTTTTTGGTTGTGCTGATATACAAACACGTACGCACACACGCACGCACGCACGCACGCACGCACACACACACACATACACACGCACGCACACACACAAAAAAACACACACACATACACACGCACACACAAAAACACACACACATACACCCACACATACACATGCACGCACACACAAAAAACACACACACACACATACACACACACACACACCTACACACACACACACACACACACACACACACACACACACACACACACACACACACACACACATTCTAACAGCACCAGGCTGTCAGACATTTTTAATCCAAACTGAAAATAGAGTCTGGTTCTTATAAGACTAACCACAACATACCATTCTCCTTGTTTCTCCGTACATAAATTGAGAATGATTAGTCTACTGCAGCCAGACCTTTTGTTAACTAGTTTGGCGTATAAATGCCCGTAACAGCCTGACAGGCAGACTAGCTCTCCTGCAGCCCTG
Organism: Arbacia lixula; assembly: GCA_963669155.1. Lineage (NCBI taxonomy): Eukaryota > Metazoa > Echinodermata > Echinoidea > Arbacioida > Arbaciidae > Arbacia > Arbacia lixula. Next base: position 847,844 of record OZ022589.1, read on the forward strand.
AGAGGCGATCCTTACCACTGACCAACTGGCCTTGGTGCATTCCTGCGTCCACCGTGTGTACTCCCTCTTGTCCAACAGGTGCGTGTACACCCTCCAGATCAACACCACGATCAACCCGATCAGCACGATGCCGAGGATGATGCCGATGACGATCCAGCGAATCTCCCCTGGGGTCAGAGGGGGTGTGATCTGTGGTTCCACGCATCCTATAACGAAAGCGAGGAGGACACTTTACATAAGAATGGCTTCTCTGTACATAATCCACAGAATCCATAATCCATAAAGGCGGGTCGTCCGAAAGCTATAGCCGAGAGACCGGAGACCGCTGTGCGCTATGGTCCATATCTGTCCGCTCAACTGTGCATGCATTCAATGGGACGCATCGCGCGCTGAGAGGGACAATATGATTAGGAATGTTCGCTTCGGTTCACACGTACGCAAGGATAATATTTCACAGTTTCTGCAAATGATCGTGAAGCTATGACTGTGAGATTTCACGCACGTAATTGTTAGTGTTTACTGCTGATTCCTGCCGAGTCTCATGACTTTTGCAAATTGGACACCCTGTCTTTAAATCACTATGATATGGTCAGCATCCCGGGTCAGCATACTCACGTGCTTCTGACTCGACGTAGATGGTCAGGGTCTCGTTCTCGTAGACTAAGGCAAAGCTGAAGGAACAGGCACTATCCTGTGAGAACGTACATGGCGGGTTGTCTAGGGTGTCTGATGAAGAGAAATAGGATTGTACACACGAGTTCCAGTCATTAGGATTGTTATCACAGTGTCTTTTAAAAAAGTATGTGATTCCGCTGTGCCTCTCTATGACATTTACCCCCTTTTCACTTTTCCCGCCCCCCCCCCTCTCTCCAATCTCTCTCTCTCTCTCTCTCTCTCTCTCTCTCTCTCTCTCTCTCTCTCTCTCACTCTCTCTCTCCCTACCCCCCCCCCCCCTCTCTCTGTCTCCTTTAAAATGTATTTGTAATGTACTTACAGTTATTCGCGTATAAACTTTCTATTACGAAATGGCTTCTGTTTGAATGTCATGAGAGGAGTGCTGGTGGAAATGGGATGGGGTACGGTGAAAGAGTCATGAAGAACGAGAGGAAGGGGTAAATCTACACCTTTACATCCTATATACATATGGGGGTGTGTACAGGGGATAGAGGGGTTTGCATGGCCTAACTTCTAGGCGACGGTTTGCAGAGACCAAGAAGGTTAATGTGAAGATCGCTTCAGGGTTGGAGGGGTTGGCGGGGTACCGGGATAATGGGGAAGGGGTGCTGGTAGAAAGGCAATGGGGTATACGGCGATAGGGCGAAGTGCCCGGGGGAGTCATAATTAGTATAGACTGGGGTGAGGAGATATATCTACACCTATGCATCTTAGATATATTTGGGCTTACTCAAGAGGATAAAAGGGTTTGCAGAAATCTATTTCATGTGTACTACGGAATCCGTATGACATTCGAGCATACATCTGTATGTACTTACAATATATTGTAAGCAGGGTTACTTGGATAAGCAACATGTCTGAATGGGTAGCAGAGTAAGAGACTGTTAACTAAAACGTAAAGCTGATATACAGGGCTCAGGACAGTGAGTTGTGGCACTTCGTAATCGCCTACGTAGCAGTATATGACACTTAGATATATATACTTGGCATACATATACAAATCTTACATTCTTCAATGCTGGTGACATTGATGAGGTCGATGTTGCACATGTCGCATTCTTCTGGAGAAAGTGAACCCGTTCCAAACCACTTACACTCCACGCAGTCACGGTACACGTGACATTCACCCACAGGACACGTCTGACAAGGAGACAAGAAGATGTCGTTATTCTACAAGAAACAACTCAAGTAACTTAGCCTGGCTCCCAGGCTTTGGGATTTTTCTAATCCAAAATGGAAAAGATGAGTTTAGTACTCCAAGACTAGTCACACTTCCATTCTCCTTCGTATTATATTGGTGATTTACACGTATATAAAACAATACTCATATAATTATATAAATACCATATAATTATGGTAAAAACACAAACACTGAAAAGAATAACATGTTTACTGTATATTATTTATATTTCATTAACTTTTTTAATGAAGATGTGAAGATATGATATAGGATAGACATATGACCAGAAAACTGAAAGAAAATTTGAATTTACACTTGGCTGACATATAAGCGTTAGCATCCCATTATTGTATTTCATTTAAGTGATCAAGATTCTGGTACAAAATTAATAAACTATAATAAATTATAATGCAACGAAAATGACGCTCTATACAGCACTTTAAACTCTCGGAGTTTAATCTAAGTTCGATTCAAAGCTCTTAACAAAGTCAGAAACTAGAATGATGATATTACCAAGCATTTTTCACAAGTACTGCCCTGGTACTGGGATTCGGAGAAACATCTGCACGCACCGCACTCACATATACCTTGTGCGTTACACTCCAACTGGCAGGGGGAATATCAGAGGGAATATAAGAAAAGGGAAAGTAACATAATGTGATGTGAGACACCTACACATATTTGTATCACTCACCTACGGGGAAATTCGTCCCAAAATGCACCGCGTAGCGTTATCCGATTTGTTTTCTTGCATTCATGTCCGCTTCCGGTTTCACACACTACACCGGAAGCGGACATGACGGTACACAACCTCCGAGTATGGCTGTGCGGTGCATCATGGGACGACTTCCCCCTATATGCGGTATTGACAATTAACGTATTACTAATAGATACTATGTAGAACATAGCAAAACTTTCGGTAACACCATGTGGTTGTATTCTTTCGGATAATTGGCCCTCTTATGGGGTGAAGAAAGGAAAGGAAAGTGAAAAGTGAAAAAGGAGAGGTGATTTTTTTTTTTCACTTTTTTCACTTTTTTTCACTTTTCACTTTCCTTTCCTTTCTTCACCCCATAAGTGGGCCAATTATCCGAAAGAATACAACCACATGGTGTTACCGAAAATTTTGCTATTTTCTAAATAGTATTTATTAGTACACTCTCACCATGGAAACATTCAAAGAACATTTAATTAACGTATTGTTTGTAATTCTTCGACGTTTAACTAGATCTCATTTTGCTTCAGCAAACTGATCTTGGATGGTTGTATAATTGATTGGCAAGTTGATTAGCTGGTTTGGTGGATATTAGTTGATCGGCTGGGACGTTGGTAAGTTGGTTGTTTGGTTACTCGCGGTCAGATGATGGTTGTTTCTTTGTTGAATCGATTGGATTTCAAATTTTCTAATTAACTTAAGTCAACTCCTCCACTGATATCATAAGACGAGCTCTTACAACGTTTAAAGTTCGATGACTAGTTTTTATCGACTCGGCGATTGGTCCGGTGTTTTTGTTCATTTGAATGACTTTCTTGTTTGGTTGATAGACTGAATAAACGAACACTGTGATGAATATGCTAACAATGATTTATCTGATTGATTCTCGTCTACTAGTAATCATAAATCAAACATTTATTGAAGGCGTAGTTGCTTGATTGATGGATTAGCTTACCCCATTCCTGGCCCGACATGTGTCTGTTCGTGTCGGGCAGTTGCAGCTGTCTCCTTCGAAACCCTCGTTGCATAGGCACTTGGGCTGCCTAGTGGCTATGTCACAAATACATGTTCCCTCACCTATACCAGTACATGTATATGAACAACACATACAATCCGTTAAAAGTGGTATACTTAACCAATCTACTTCACCGTTGCACAGGGTGTATTTGTGATGTGCTTGCACTCAAGATGAAATAAAACAAATTATGTCGAGATTTGAGACCATTGCCAAACCCCTAAACATCCCTCATGGAATGTCAAGCGAAGGTTTAAGTACATAACATTCGTGTTTCATTCACAAAACCCGTCTCTTCTGGTTTTGTGGTTAGAAATTTCCAGTGATCATGTTGATTTTCCGCAAATGTGTATTGGACAAGTACGAATCTATAATCTATTCCTCCATCCCTAAGCGAAGTGATAGAGGGGTGGAGGGGGTGGGGGGGTGGGGGGGGGGGGTGCATGTAATAACTATGTGTTAAGGCCCATTTCATCGGAAAGGTGATCTTTACTTAATGACGTAAGAGCACATACCTCCGCATCTGAGTCCCTTGCTGTACGGACAGTTGAAGTTATCACATTCACAGAACTGACCCGAGATCACTTCTCCTGGAATCTAAGGATTAATCACAGACAATAAAGAGGTTATGACAAGACCCACATACACGCTGCAGACGTTTCAGTTTAACCCCTGGTATACTCTCCGTTGTTTCAAGGCTTATAGGTGTTACCCTTGAAGTGATATGCCTGGAGGTACTGAATAATGTCTCAGGTTCAATCTCACCTATGGCACTTGTGTCCTTCAGCAAGATACTTTATCCACATTGCTGCTCCCCACCCAGGAGTATCAATGGGTACCTGGTAACTTATGTGAATGATCTTGACCCAGCGACGAGCTCTTTAATAAACTGTAATAAGTTTGATGACTAGTGCTTATCGACTCGGCGACTGGTCCAGTCTTTTGTTCATTTCAATGATTGTGTACTTTCTTGATTGTTTGGTTGATTGGGTGAATAAACGAACACTGTGATGAATGTGCTAACAATTAATAATATGATTGATTCTCGTCTACTAGTAATCCTAAACCAATCATATATTGAACGAGTGTCTGGTTGTTTGATTGATAAACTGAATATAAAAAAGGTCCCCGGTTCAATCCCACCAATGACACTTGTGTCCTTCAGCAAGATACAAGGACTCGCTCTAATGACGAGTCATTTCATTATATTGAATTGAATTACTCTATCTTTTACATTTTCTTGGAAAATACAATTACATGCACAAATGCATAGAAGAGTTACAGAAGCATGAACATAATATAAATGTGAGAAAAAAAGGAATATCATGGAAATGACTAAACAAGACCCGAGCAATGAAAACGTGTGCGATATAAAGCAGAATCGTGTTAGTGAACAAAAGGGAAGGGGAGATATATTCATAAAAAGGACTTATTTGGATTAGTAAGATTCTATTAACAGACAATGACGGAGGCTAAACACATTCATGTCAGTTGATTTCTAAACAAACACAAAAATCTGGAAAGTATATCGGTTGGTGAATTTGGAAAGAATACATAATTCTAATCCCTAACTCCCCCTTAAAAAAAGAATACTTTCCACAATTTGCTAGCAATATCTGCCTTTGGAATTATCTAGCACTCGCGGAAACTTACCCCTGTGTTATCACAGACGCAGCTTCCACAGATGCACTCCCCTCTGCCGGAACAAACTCTACTTGTGTTGTCCCTGTTACCATGGTTACCAAAGAGACAGGAAACGTTATCATTGGTTTTCGCAGACGACTGATTGACCGGTTGTTTCAGTAACAATCATACATTTATCAGTGCCAATAATATTGGGTAATTCTTCCTACCGCATAGAGGGGGATGTCGTCTCACAATGCGTCGATTTTATTTGCAGTCGTGTCCGTTTCCGGTCTCATGCACTAGACCGGAAATGGACATGACATGCGCGGGGCAGCATGGGACGACTTTTCCTTACTGTTGATTTGTAAGTTAGCTAGCATTCTAGCAGTTCAGTCTCCGTCATCATATCCCAAACCTTTGACCTTTGAACTCAAAACATTGCCCTTCATCTATTAGCCTTCTATCATGTTTATAGCGCTCAATCTTAATGATGATTACATCGACTAACTTGAATTGAGGTAGGCCTATGGTAACATTAACTCAATCTTGGATTGTTGCATATATGCATTAACCCACAATGATTCAGGTGTAGTTTGGGCGGATTAACTTTGACCTTTGAATCTTTGATCTCAAAGCCTACACGGGGATGTGTATGATTGTTACTGAAAAATATAAATGCACATTTATGGTTCTGAAAAGCTTATTATTAATAGTCCTTTATTTATATTTCAACCATTTTTTGTTCAATTTCTGTTCTGCAATATCCGCAATATGTTCCAATTGGCACATATTTTAGCTCCTGTATGCCCATGTGATGTATTGATAATCAAGCTGAAAAAACGAACAAATCAAATCAAAATAAAAACATATAGACAGCCTGTTTGATAGAGGATGGACGGGCGGATGGACAGACAGAGAGACAGACAAACAGACAGGCCACCTTGACATTCTGTTACTAACACCATATGGCGGATGCAAAACTCACGTTCTACACATCGACGTGTCTGTGCTCCCCAAGTCGAGCTCGTTCCCACTGCACTCGCATCTGCTGCCGTACCTTCCTGGGTTGCATTCGCACTCGCCACATACCAGGCTGCCCTCGCCGTTACTACAAAACGTGCTGTTCACCTCCTACGCGTACCATGTTACGGGTGCGCGTACAAAGAATAATTGACTATGTTTACCATATAGGTATCATTAGGTTAATTCTTAGGTGTTGACTCACCTGGGCCATGTTGCATATACGTTTTTAAGTATTTTAACTTACCATCAATGGTAACTACCATGGCAACATGTGCAATGATGAGAGCTCATTGGCTGTTGCCATAGTATTACCATTGATGGTAAGATACACTAATTGAAAACCTATATGCAACATGGCCGTGATATGCACTGTAATTGTATCTTAACTGATCTCAAAGTTTAAAATGTCAATCCCATGATATTGGCTAATCTTACTGTAGTGGTATATGAAATTACTAATTTGTACCAATCATGTAATTTAATATGCAATGATCTATCTTTACCTGTTTGCTTCTGTGTAGAAATCCTTCACGGTTGACTTCAGAAAATAAAAGTAATAAATCTATCGCTCACTTACGTGAAAATTTGGTACCAGCTCGATATTCCGAAGGATCCTTTATTCCGGAGGTTCGTTTTTCCGAAGGGTCGTAATTCCAAACACGTAAATTGCATTACTTCGATGCTCGTGAGTCCGAAAACGAAAAAAGGTTCGTTAATCCGAGCATTTGTGGCGTTATTTCGGAGGTTCGTTTTTCCGAAGGTTAGTTTTCCGAAGGTTCGTTAGTCCGAAAACAAAATAAGGTTCGTTTTTCCGAAGGTTGGTATTTCCGAAGGTTCGTTAGTCCGAAAACAAAATACGGTTCGTTTTTCCGAAGGTTTCCCGAATATTTGATGATGTATTTATGAACCATACATATATGAGAATGGTGTATATTACCAATGTAAAAATGCCTAAACAACTGTCAGTGGCGCATGAAAAGTTAATGTTGTGACCCCCTTTTGTTTGCTGTGGTGGTGGAGCGGTGGAGTGGTAGCGTGATGGTGTGGTGGAGTTTCCCCCCCCCCCCCCCTCCTCCACCAGCACCATCATCCCCATACCCCTACCTCGACTCAACCCCCATCCCCGGCAATAACCCCTCTGACTCACCCCTTGCATCTGACACGGACATTCACACGTGACCTCGAGTTCGATCGCCAGCTCCTCCTCGAAACCGACAGGGCCCACCGTGAAGCTGCGGAGGAGGAACAGGGGGTGGGGGATAATTCTTATACCACTCAAGAGGAATAGTTGCCCCAAGATGCACCGGGCAACCAAATTCGGACTTTTGTTCAGTCATGTCCGCTTCCGGTGTGGCACGCTAGTAAACTACACCGGAAGTGGACATGACTTCGGAAAAAAAATCCGAATGTAACTGCGAGGTGTGACTTGGGATAACTTTTCCTTTTATTGCTGTATGAAGAAATTGGTCGGGTTTTCATTATTTACATATTAGTCGTAATGCTGAAATTCGTTCAAACATGTGTTGTTGGCAGAGCACTGGACGACTAAATATTATCGGAATACATTTGCCGAGCATTCGTTTCCATATTTTTTGTTTGAAATGAGATTGTATCCGCCTCTGTCATTTCCTTGTAGCACAATATCTTTATGACATATCTCCACCATAATCACAAATTGCCCAAACTCTCAAACTCTAACATTATGCAATGTTTGTCAACACAACTGAATTTTTGTAAAATTCAATTATGCCCTATTCACCACTTTTAAACTAAGTTTGTGTCTTATGCTATTAGCTAAAAACTTGTAGCACTGAACCAATTTTGGAAAGCAAAAGTATTAATCGTATAGATCAGCATCTTGTTTCGCCCATAAAAAGAGTTAATGTCACTTCGCGGTGAATTTTTTATATCTTTGAAGAAGCTCTGACCTTGTTGTTTACATTCAAACCGATGCATACAGAGACCTTTCTCGAAAGGCATGCCTGAACACGACGAGGAAGCACGACCGTGAATAGAAAACCTGACGATAACCCCGCATTTTCAGCCTCTGCTCCACGCGCAGAGAATACATCCTTCGATTACATATCATTAATATTCCCATCATGAACCTCCAAATGTGATTAATGGGCAGCAGTCTTGCTTGCGCGGCAATAGTCATTAAAGTGACCCTTTGACCACACTCTCTCCCGCTGAAAATGAAGATACTAAAAAGCAATCTCTCTTGGTAAGACGTGCAGAATAAGCTGTATAATGGTGAAGGAACCGTACAGTTGTCATGACTCTCATGAGTTTAACAGATGATTTTGATGAAAAATGGGGAGTTATGTAGCTTACATAAGTGAGAACGGTTGTATATATAAGTGTGGGCTGGGGAGGAACACGCAACAAAATCAACATCCCAAGTACCATCGGCTAGAGCGTAAGTGTGCGCTTAGTTGGGAGTTCAATTTTAACCAAGGTACTCTATAGGTGTATACCAATTCTGCGATGACTACATTTAAAAATAAGATGGCGTTTGAGCGGTTCGTCCATATCACTGTTGTTTATTTAGCGGTCAACAGCCAGTTATTGACCGGCGCACTGTTGCCCTGTCCTGGAAAAGATGACGTGGACACCTCGGCGACTGTCTGCCGAGGCTTTCTGCGTCAAGACGGCTCGATGGCTGCAGGGCAACTCTCCGAGTCTCAGGGTTCTACCATCTACCATAGCGAAGGTTCGATACAGGGGGTAGAATCCTCCAGGGGATATAATGGTCGTATAATAACGTGCATACCGTTATTCCCTGGCAACAAGACTTGCTCCAGGCTGCGCAATGGCACAGAGTTCGGTTTCGGATGTCCTTTCGGGTATTACGGGGAGAGTTGTCAACTTTCTTGGGATCTCGCACTGTACTTCTTCCGCAAGGGTTTGACCATTTCCTCATCGTTATCAAACTTTGCGCCGTCCAAAGAACTACACCTTGTGCCTACAAAAAATGAGGCGAAGGACGTTCCTATAGGCTATGATCCCGTGGAGAAGATGTTTTATTACGTAACAAACGAGGACCTATACGCAGAGAGATGGAACGGTTCGTGGGAAAAGGTCCGCCATCTCGCTGGTTACTTCTACGATCTCCACGGAGGTGGCTTGGCGGTTGACTATCTAAATCGGTGGTTGTACGTGGGATACACAGGGGAAGGCGCCATCAAACGATATCCGCTACCAAGTGTAGCAACCGAGGAGGTCTCTTGCCTTATCCCGAAGGTAGCTGAAGTGAATGGTCCGTACAGGCTGCAAATATCCATTAGATACAGTATGCTGTACTGGGTAGATTCATTGGGCGTCAAGCGATGCGCATCCTCGTCATGCCACATCGAAAGCGTAGCTCACTTCACAGAGCGATTGACCGACTTCAGGGATGTGTCTCTTGCCATAGATGACACGACAGGAAGCGTGTTCTGGTTTCTAGGCTTACAGAATGCAGGGAACCTAAAGATGATATTCAAGGTCGAGATTGGAAGCACATCGTCGAGCATTGTATGGGAGGGCGAGGACTTAGGTTATATGACGATGGCCGCCTATGCAGGTTGGCTGATTTTACACGATAGCAAGAGTGACCTACTGCGGTATAAGGCGATCCTGCCGCTATGTGCCACCTCGACCTCTACGGCGCCCTCTACGGCGCCAGGGGATGAGACCAATGGCTGGACTCCGGCCGGCTCTGGGAAAATAAACAATCTTGTGACCAAGATACTTCCCATTTATTCAGTGCCATAAGCCCCGTTCATATGACAAAATCATGATGATACTGCTATTATCATGCACGTCGGTAAGAAAGTTTCCAGCGGACTTTAAAAACCCCGTCTATTACACCGAAGAAACTGCAATAATGCGGTGTTTGGGACAGCTAGACTCTCTCTACACACCTAGTGAGAGCAATCACGCGATGGCGATATGTTCCGCTAAGTGAACAATTACCGTCCCATTTCTATTATTCCAGTAATCATGAAGGTGTTAGAGGAGGCTGTGCACAGTGAGTTACATGAGTACCTATTTGAGATTGATTAACCCCACATCAGTCAGGTTTCAGGAAGGGGTATTCTACTAATACTGTGATGATATATGTAAGTGACTATATAAGAACATGAATAGCGGTAGGTTGACGGGATTAGTCTATTTTTGGATATTAGAAAGGCTTTCGACTCGGTAAATCATAATATGTTATTTCACGCATAACACATGTTCGGCGTTCGTGATAATGCATTGCAGTGGTTAACATCTTATTTAACGGGTCGAACGCAAATGATAATAATACAAGGTTCAAGGTCTGAGGTGCACATACTTCCAACAGGGGTACCTCAAGGTTCTACACTTGGGCCCCTGCTATTTACATTGTTTATGAACGATTTGCCCTCTTCAATTGTACAGAGTGAAATGATAATGGATGCTGATGACACAGCCATTATGTTAAGTACCTCAAGTCCCAAAGAAGTGTGACCTGAATAGTAATGTAACTAGGGTAAATCCGTGGATAAAACATAATCACCTAACTCTGAATATCCAGTTCATGTTAATGGGGACCCCACAAAAAAAATGTCGTACATGAAGGAAAACATTGATATTATTGTTAACAATATGCCTATCAGACAGGTGGAAAGCACGAAGTATCTTGGTATTTGGTAGGACCATCACCGAGACTGGTCGGAACATGAAAAATAAACATCTAATGCAATAGCATCAAGATTAGCTCTACTTCGAAGAGTGAGGAAATATCTTACTGTGGACAGTGCAAAATTGCTCGCAAATGCATTGGCGTTACCTTATTTTGATTACCGTTCTAGTTCATGGGCAAACAGCAATTATCGGATAAAGGACATTCTTATCAAACAACACTAACAGATGGCCAGAATTGGCCAGAACCACTGAAATGTTTAAAGCCTAAAGATATGGAAAAACGCTGGCAATTTCAAAAAGGAAAACTCATGTTTGACATGTTGAATGGCGATGCGCCCTCATAATTACAAAACATGTTAACACCTTACATTTCAGTGCATCGCTATAGTACAAGGAACGCTGAAAAGAAAGGCTTACTAGTTCCAAAAGCAAGAACAGAGAGTGGTATGAAGGCTTTTTCTTTGGAGGGTGCAGTTCTTTGGAACGCCATTCCAAACCAAGTAGAGAATGCCCAATCCAAGAAACTCACTTGCTCTCACTACCTGAGATTTTGTGCATAATAATTGTTTAACATCTACCGGTCTAATTATTTCATTCATGTTAATGACATACCCCGTCAGACAAATTATCTTCCATTGTTACTTTTTGTATGATTTGTTGTTTTATGACTACCTCTTTATTTTCGATGATATCAAATCAAAATATTTGTAGAATAATCATTGTAATTGTTGCTAAATTATTTTTTGAGGGGAAAATGTTTTAACCAAACTGTAATGATCAAGCTGTATGTCTCCAGTCTTTATTATGATTCATTATGATTTTTATGATTTTGGGGTGAAATAAATTTTATACTTCCTCTTTGAAAAGACATATTATTGATGCTCGATTACGTTTTCGTAGGAGACATAAGTGATCAAACTGTAGGCCTAATGATCAAACTGTATGTTTACACTCTTTATCGTGATCCATGTTTCCGTGCTCGTTTGAAATACAAATGTAATTTGCAAAAATGTATTACCTCCTGATCACATTTACTGTCATTTAATTGAAGTATGCAAATTGCCGCAAATGTTGCGCTTATTTTGCGGATAGGTAGTATATGTGACTAGGTGAATAGACGTTAAGAGTTACGTTTATACACCTGTAGTTACTGTTTATGCATTCATTTGATTAACGAAGGCAGCCAAATTCAGCCCTAATCAGTCGAGCCTTCCTACCTGGTAGTCCCGTCCTCCAGACATCTCTCAGCCGTGATGGTGATATCGAAGGCCACTGTATCCCCCAGGCTCAACCCAGAGCATTCGTTGGAGCCCTCGAACACATCACCGTCCAGACAGTTGGCCGTGTAGGAGAGCGTGACGTCATCAGGGGCGGTGGACGTCAGGCGGACTTGAGAGGTGATCCTCTAGTGGAAGAGGGGAAAATGAAGCTAAACTTATTGACTGAATATTGATTGATTCACAAGTTATGCCCAAAATTGTGATGCTGTCGTGATCTATTCAAAATATGAAATTTAAACAAGATCCATTTACCAGCTTACTACATGTACATACAATTATGAACTGCCAACTTACTGCCAACTAACATTTGTTTGTCTTTCTTTGCCTTTTCGCCTGTTGCCACCTTTTCTATTTCTCTCTCCCTTACCCCTTATCTTTTTCTTTCATCCCTCCCTTTCTATACATTTCTATATGTATATTACGTTCTATGTTCTTTAGTCACTCTTCTCGCCTCCTCTTGGACAAACTCTCTTCTCCCATTCCCTTTTTTTGTGTGTGATTTAGTTAGTCAAGTTAATATTTTATTGCCAAAGTTCTTTAGTTATTGATTTTGTTTTAGAACTCAAGCGTATTTTTAATTATTGTACTTATGTTTGTACCATTTGATCACATTAATATTTTCATATGAGATTGCCATGAGGGACTTGCCTTTAACCAACTATCCTTTCGTAAGGTCTACCCGGCTTTTTATCTTCACTCTGATGCAACAATCAAACTTGTTTAATTCATGCACTCTGATAAATTGTTTTTTTTTTTGAGAAAGACAAATAAAATTTGACCTTTGAACTTGACCCTGTGAATGGGAGGCGAGTGAACATACTATACTTGTGGGAAAGTGGGACAGGGGAATTGATAAGGTACACGGGTATCATGAGAAGTGGTAATGTGAGTGGTAGCATGGTAGAGAAAGCGGACAGTGGTAGTGGTAGTAGTTGCATTTTTTTTTTGTTAAAAGAAAAGTCCACCCTCAAGTTAAGTCGGTTTTGTATAAAAAAAAAAACAGAAACATGATAGAAAGATAGAAGTGAAGGTTTGATAGAAACATGTCAAGTGATATTCGATGAGGGTGTACTTTCCCTTTAATAATATTATTAAAAGTGGTACAGCGGTGGTGGGAGGAGATGCAGTGGTGTTGGCTGTTGGTAATATTGTGCTATCAAGTGGAAAGAGAGAGAGAGAGAGAGAGAGAGAGAGAGAGAGAGAGAGAGAGAGAGAGGGGGGGGAAAGAGAGTGAGAGAGTGAGAGAGAGGAAGAGAGAGGGGGAGAGAGAGAGATTGAACACAGAGAGGAAGATAGAGAAAGAGGGAGAGGGTAGAGAGAGAAACTGAGAAAGAAAGGACGATAGAGAAGGGGGAGAGGGCAGAGAGAGAGATATAGAGTGAGAGAGAGAAAGAGAGAAAAAGATATATATATATATATATATATACAGAGAGAGAGAGAGAGAGAGAGAGAGAGAGAGAGAGAGAGAGAAAAGAAAGATAGAGAGAGGGTGAGAGCATGGTGAGAGAGAGCGAGACAGGTACTTTCTTAGGGGACGTACACATACTTACGTCGTAATTGTCCCTCGTCAGGTTGACGATGTTCCCCGAGTCACTCTCCAGTACCCCGATCGTTGCCCCTTCGATGTAGTTGGGCAGAAACTGGAGTTTGATATGTAGTAATCGTTCAGGAAGGAAGATAACATACGTAGCTACGTCTTGGTTAATTTGCTTTTATAATTTCACGTACAAAGCAAAATCCAAATCACTAATATATGATGATAAAATGTACATACAAATCATGAATCTGAAGCAAAGATATGACAGTGTGTGCACTAAAGAAATAAAACTACCAAAGATATAAAACTACCATTGCATTGGCACCGTAGTTACCAATTCGTTCTACATTAGAATAATATAACGTCTGTTCTATTCCTCATAGATTATCAAAAGTTAGATTTAAACCAAGATTGGTTACAAATGAAATGTAATATGTTTTTATTGAAATAAACTTCGATATGATAATTTTAAGAATGTATTCGATAGTAATAGTAATCAATCAAGACAAAGCATCAAGTTATGCAGAAACATGTTAATGCAGATGTGATATGAATAACTTTAAACGAAATATTAACTACACAATAGCATTTTGCTGCTCCCACTGTCGTGGCCTGACCTCGTAATACTGAAGTTCGGAGTCGGTAACAGCGAAGATAGGAACAATGTTGTTCTCTTGGAACTTGGCCGCTAGGTGGCCGATAGAGGGATAATCCTAGAAAAAATGAAAAAAAAAACGAAAGAAACTACATGTTGTATCACTCAATTCAATACTATTTACATTCAAATCAGTTCATTTCCCCAAATCATATGATATAATCTTTGTAATTTCATTTTCGTCTCACCTTTTTTAATGTTTTGAAAAGCAGGACGTTAGGAACATGGATAACGTAGCAATATTTGAAGCGCTTGTGCGCTGATATGAACTAAAGTTGATCAGGATAGCGAACAAATGGTATATCATCCAATAAAGTATATCCCCCTAGCATTTCGTCACATACATGTACCGATGTTGATCATTCAATTCAGTTGATTTTTTTTTTCATTTTTAAAAGATACATTATGTCACATTTCATAAAAAATAAACTTACACACGGTGAACATCCAACAAATGTTCATAAGATTATTACAAGAATATTAAGCAAATAATCAACGTTGGTGAAGGTGATGGGACGAACTATCACTTCCGAGGCGATCTGGATGTAGCTATCTTTCTGAAGCGCTTTGTATTCCACATCTGAAACCAATTATCTGTACCCAAAATGACAAATTGACGTACAAAAGTAATGTTTACTTCTCTACCTAACCCCGAGCCGCTGCCATGGGGAATACGCTGCCATGGGGAACACGCGAATGGGACGCGCGTTACGACGCGCGTTAGGACGCGTTAGTAGGAGCGTGATAGTCCGAGTGTAAGGCACTTTTATTTCGTGCGTTCTCAAAATATTGATCACGCGTTAGGACTGTGAGGACTGAAGAGATCAGCGAAACCAAAAAGTACTATCACCTCGAGTGTAACGAACGTTTCTTCTCGGGTGATCAGATGGGCAAAACTACGCTTTATCACGTGATCAACTCTGGACTTATCATATAGCAATATTCTTAGTATGAGGAATATAATTCAAAATACCACGAAATTTTCTTCTACAACATTTGACATGCGTTAACTTGATTCAAGTTGTAATTTCTTAAAGTAATTTCTCAAAAGTCAGTCAGTGTCAAAGTTTCTTAACACCTCGTACATTTTGTGTTAGAAGGACACATTGCATTACACGTTTCCATGGTGGGTAACACCGTTGCTAAGCCAACACTGGCTTGTGTTTGGTGTAATACCTGCAGATTGCTTGCGGTGTACATGTTGGTGTCTGGATCCATATGGCACTTGCCATCGTTCTGTTGCACGATCCCACCGAGCTGTGGGGAAAACGCCGAAAGTTAACAGGAAAATCGGATGGTTATGGAGTTATACAAAATAATGTTCGAAACACACACGGTTGAAGAAAAAACATGTTATTCCATTTAATTGACACGTTCCTTCATATTTTGACAGGATATGTTATGGAACTCAAATCAATTCTAATTTACACCGATTTAAAAATCCTTTGCATCCTATTCTTGAATCTTACTAGTTTTGACCGATCCCATGTTGACTCGTAAAAGGAATATTACTAAGTCAACTTGCCCATTTTAGTGTTATTGAACGATCAACCTATCAATAAAATGCTGTACAAAAACACATTCCAAAATAAAGAATGTGTCAATATAAAACAACATGCCTCAAAGACTGCCAGTGTCTACTGCTACTTGACATACGAGATAAATGATAATAACAGATTCGAAACAAGGATATCAAACTTTGCTTTGGCGCGAAAGTTGCAGGGTTCAAATGCGGAAAAAATGTAATTCTTTGAGTGCTAATTCCACTGCTGCGCAATATGTACATAACATGTGGAAATATGAAGCAATCGCCCATCAAGATTTAAAGGGAATATACTGTACTGCAAAGACAAAAAAACTTCAAGAGGTAATCATGAGCAATCTTCATACCAATGGTCTTAACTTCATGTATTGTCCACTTTAGGAGCTTGCTGAGAGTTATTTACCCTCAAATTATACACATGTGGAGTTAAATCACATTAGATCACAAATCCTCAAAATGTTCGCGCGAAAAATTTGAGGATTTGTGATTTAATCACTAATTATTCAGAATGTGGATCATTTGAGGGCAAATAACTTTCAGCAAGTTTCTGAAATTGACAATACATGAATTTCAGACCATTGGTAAGAAGATTGCTCACGATCACCTTTTGAAAGCTTTTTGTCTTCCCAGTATGGTATATGCCGATTATTCACCCTTCCGTCACCCGCAAAATGGAAGGGAGCATCCGTGGTGAAAATGACAATACGCCGCGCCATAGGTCTCCAGCCAATCTCGTCCTGTGAAATAAAACAAAAAATATATATATGTACATAATACAAGCCTAATTTATATTTCATCGTTTTCTCTGCATGCAAAAATAAGATGTTAAAGAATTTGTTGAGGGAGAACATTTAATTTAATATTAAAAAGCATACACAATGAAAGAGAATCAAATGAATGAAGGGTTTGTTCAAGAGGTAGTTTCAAAGCATACACGTGGACAATTAGAAAATGAAATAGATGAAGGTTTTACCCAAAGTAAATCCATGAAGCGCACCATGCCTTTTCCTACTTTGTCTACTTTTTCCCAGAAATTGCCCTTTCTATGTTCTTTGATGAAGGAATACATTCTTTCCAGAGCGATATGTGTGTAAAAACATGATATATCATACGCACATGTGTAATGGTAAATATCCTTTTAAAAAATGCACATTTTCCAAAAAAATTGTACAAAACACATGGGAGAGCACCTCGCATTTGACGTCACAAAATCAAAATTTTAAAATCAAATAACTTTTTTTTCCTTTGACCGATTTTCGTCAAACCTTAACTAATATGTTTCTCTTATGTGTCTCCTTTTACTGTAACCAAAATAATTTCAGGTTGAGCTATCCCGTTAAGCTCTTACTTACCTGACAGACGGCGATCTGCATCAAGGCATCGAACCCTCCCTCAGGGGTGTCCAGGTTTCCTGACACTGACGTGTTTCTGACTCGACTCTGCATTAACACCAGTCATAAAGATGCATTAACATAATGGCAGGAGACACGGGTTTTGACACCAGAGTTTATCATTATTACACTTGGCCATTGCGTCGGGTTTGTAGACACTGCAGTGACACGAATAAACAAGGTGCAATGAAATACAGGGTTGGAGACCCGGTTTATAACACCATACTCCACGATATACTTGAACATTGCACCATGTGTTTTGACACTGGACACTGGAGTTACACTTGTACACGAGTAAGAAAGATGCATCGAAGCAAGATTAAACATGTTATGATAAACACAACAAAAAGTAAGTCCCCCCTAATCAAAATAGCATAACTTTTGATCGAAGAGCTTTTGGGCAAAATAATTTAGCAGGATTATTCCTTAACTTATTGACTGACTTATGCGTGAAAGTCACATTAATCCAATTAGTCATGCATTAATGTGCAAACTTTAAAGGCAGAAATGTCACTTTTCAAAATTCACAAGGGTAATTTGGGGATTCTGTCATATAAATTTTTGATGAATTCCATTTCTGGTGCATAATTTATGTTCTCTCAATGTTTATCATCCATCTCCCGATGCACTAACACCTATCCCGACACTCAACCCATTGTTCTGGTTGAGTGAGCACCGTTTAACAAATACTCATCCCTATTGAGTGTGAAACTTTTAAAAACCCTTCATTTTGGTGAAAAAATAAAACTCTGGATATTTTGACAAAGATGTAACCTGACATGTTATATACTGTAAACATAATGAATCATTTTCGTGTCATGGTTGAGTGAAATCTCACAAGAAATGCAAAAATGTACTGTTAAAACGGCATGAACAATTACCCTTGTGACATTTGAAAAGTGATATTTTTGCCTTTAAAATTTTCCCACTCAAGTTAAGAAACAATCCTGCTAAATCATTTTGACCACAACATCTTAGATAAAAAGTAATGCTATTTTGCTGAGGGGGGACTTACTTTTTTTGTTGTGTTCAGATTACATTATCTTTCATCACTACACCTATAATTGAAAAATGGAGTTGGACTCACAGCGAAGAGAGTGGCGTTGGGGGTGAGAGGAAGGATATTGTGAAAGCCATGTGGACTGGCACAACCACTGCAAGGGGATATCAGGCTGTGTAGAAAGGAAAAACACATTAACTCGCTGTGCGCCATTAATTTTTGCACGATTAATACTCAAGAAATCCCAAAGAGAATGAATATATCCGACAAATGAAAAAATGAAACTCTCCAAATGTCAAGTTGATTCGTGAAGATAAAAAAAAAATAAAGAAAAAAATGATGTTGACATAAGAAAAAGACAAACATATCATATGTATGGTATTGAATCGCCAGTCCATCATCGATCATTGTCCATTTCATGTTGTCACCGGTGATGAACGTTAGCGCTTTAATAATAAACTTGTCGTATTTATTATAACCTTTATCTCACCCTTAACCTACCTTTTCAACATCAATATTAAAGAGACATAAATGGAGAGAGCGCAGGTGCGTTCACATATAGAGCTTAATGCTAGCCAGGATTACAAATTCTTAATAACTTTTGTTGGCAAATGTCCCCGTATCAAAACGCTTGTCGTTTGGTTATCGTGACTGTGTTTGAAGAAATAGGTGATAAATGTATTTACATAATTGTACATCCATACACCACAAGCAAGCATGATACTGCGCATGTTTTTACTTTGCACGCTCCTTGAGGGAAAGCATATTGCTAAAGTAAACTGAAGTGAAATGAATTAACATACTCATCCTTAGTGGAAATATTATAACCTCCTTTTTCTTTAGTCACATTAGTTAATTCTTTGAATTTTGGAAATTTTTGACCAATCTAATATATCGAATTTCGTACGAAGTTTTCAATTATATTTACATGACGTTATGCTTACTTTTGTTTCGTCCCCATACGTAAATACGTAATTTAAAATGTACATCAATTTTTAAGTTCTATGTGGAAACTAAATAAAATAAAATCTAAATGAGTTGAAGAAAAAGTCTTACGCTTCAGGCGCTGTGTTGACGTAGGGAAGAACGGTCTTATCGACGAAAGAACCAAAGCCAAGCCTGTAGTCCCTTGTGATTTCTCCTAGCTCGGCAGCTGCGGGGGAAATTGAGAAAAATGTCCAAATAACTAACCACTTAATTCAACTTTAAGGAAGAGAAACGTAGACAGCACATAAAATTAAGGGTATGCATCGTAGTGAGAGCGTGAACATGAATTCTTGACGTTAAATATAACAAATAGCGTTTGAAAGGGATACCTTTAACCCTGAACCCCCTTTGATTGATACGAACTTTTGCTTGCTTACAGTATGGAAAGGAGAAACGAGATTGTTCCCTCTACACACAGAAGCAGATGATTCATTATAAAGTAGAAAACAAGAGCGTATATAGCTGAACTCGGAGCTCCTTTTCACGGGCTCTTACTCAATAGTTTTATTTAAAAAAGAAACAAAATGAAAAGCTGATTCCGCGAGGAACCGATTTTTATCTCTGACTTAAAACGAAACGCCTTAATCCCTTAATACGCTAAAGTGATATTGGCAACGGCCGCGAGATCATACAAGCTCAATAGACTGACAGCCAACATTTCACGAGTTCATGATGATTGCGATTTGGAATTGTCCTGTTTCTACATACTACATCTAGGAGCGTTGTTCCACAATGCACCGCGCAGCAACTTCCGTCTTTTTGTTTGCATTCATGCTCACTTCCGGTCTCATATATTAGTACACTAGACCGAAAACAGACATGACTGCAAACAATATCAGAATTTGCCTGCGCGATGCACTGTGTGACGACTTTTCCCTGTCTTGGGGGCATATTTTGAGGAAACCAACCCAAACTAAGGAAACTTAGCAGACATAACTTTTATATAGGTATTTTGATAGAGTTAGCCTAGTTACCAAGTGCGCTGCCGAGCGTCTTGAGGTTCTCCAGGTCATCTCTCATAGAGTAGCTGAGATCCATAGCGTAGTAGAGATCCACCGGGTAATCTTCGGCCTGGCGGATGTACAGCCGTACGGTGATCGGCTCCCCTGCATCACAAGGAGCATCCCATGCATTAAACCCTCTCAGTACCAGGTACTACCAGCCCCACATCAAGAACAACTCAGTTTCTTGCCTTTGGGACTGTGTAGGTTAAACCCCTCAGAACAATTAATGGTAGCCCCATATCAATACCAACTCAGTTTCTTGCCTATGGGACTGAGTGGGTTAAACCTCTCAGTACGAAGCACTGGTAGCCCCGTATCAATAGTAACTCAGTATCCTGTTTATGGGACTTAGTGGGTTAACCCTGGCACTGGCTTCCCCACATCAATGATAACTCAGTTTCCTGCGGATGGAATTAAGTGGGTTTATTGTGCTTTGTTTATTTCAATCTCTATCCAGAGTACCCACAGTCATGGCGATGCATCAACCAGCAAAACTAATATTGTAACGTAGATTGACTTTCCGCAAAACATTTCTCTTACTGAATAAAAAACCTTGCGTACCCCAATTATGTTGGTCCAAAAAAAAAAATGAGCTGCGAGAAAAAAAAAGTGATAGTAGAAAAATTTAGAGGAAGAAAGAATGGAAAGAGAAGAAGATTACACAAAAATGCAAAATACAATGCAATAGTTTGAGATGAGAATGAAGAGGATTTTAATTTTCGGAAAAACATTTACAAGAAAGGAAGAGAAGAAAGGAGGAAAGTTGGCTGGACAGACAGTTTGATCCGATGGGTACAGTACAGCAGTATGACAGGAGAATGCAGACATTGTACCGAGAAGGATTCATGTAAGTGACAGAAAGATGAGGAAGATGAGGAGGAGAAAGGACAAACTTACTTGGTCTGACAGACAGCTTGATCCGCTGAGGTTTGACCTGCACGATGCTTTCCAGGGGAGCCCCGGGGAGGCTGAGATCGCGATTCTAATAACAGACAAACAATGCACAATGTCTGTACATGTATTTCCTTCTTTCTTTCTGGTCTCATTTTCTATCAACCCCCCCCCCCTCTCTCTCTCTCTCTCTCTCTCTCTTTCTCTCTCTTTCTCTCTCTCTCTCTCTCTCTCTCTCTCTCTCTCTCTGTGTCGCTCTGTCGCTCTGTCAGTCTGTCTCTCCCTGTCTCTCTCTGTATCTCTCTGTCTCTCTCTGTCTCTCTCTGTCTCTCTCTGTCTCTCTGTATAAATGTCTCACTGTATGTCTCTCTCTCTCTGACGCTCCGTCTCTCCCTGTCTCTCTGTCTCTCTGTCTCTCTCCCTCTCCCTGTATCTCTCTTTCTCACTGTCTCTCCCTGTCTCTATCTGTCTCCCTGTCTATCCCTGTCTTTCTCTCTCTCTCTCTCTCTCCCTCCCTCTCTCTGTTTCTTTTTCTCTTTCTCTCTCTCCCCGTCTCTGTCTCTCTGTCTCTCCCTGTATCTCTCTTTCTCACTGTCTCTCACTGTTTCTATCTGTCTCCCTGTCTATCCCTGTCTCTCTGTCTGTCTGTCTGTCTGTCTGTCTGTCTCTCCCTCTAAAAGATGATAATAGAAAACATCGGACATCGTATTACCTCAAGTAAGCTCGCTGTGGCTTGTGGGTTGGTAATGTTTGCGCATGCGCCTGCCAGGTTAGCGGGGATGTCACATCTTGGACCAGTGAATGTCTGCGAAAATAAAGAAAAAGAGCAGCTAGACCCAGCTAATTCTGTGACGTGCGCAAAAAAAAGAGAGAGAAGAACCACCGACAACGGCATATCGTAACAGGTAACATATGGCAGCTGGTACGTAGTGGGAGAAGTATACAATTGATTTAATCGTCATAATCATAGACAACCATACACGTACCCACCATGCGTAACAATTATAATCATCCAAGCAAAAGATGCATCATTCTTATCATTTCATGAGATTGACATGGATACGACAGGACACATGATGGGACACGCTAAACACATCTGCAAAGTTTGCTCTCCAATAGTTTCGGAAATGAAAGAAATTACATTTACCTCCCCTAATATCTGATGTTTGCTTCTGGATTGTATTATTTGCTGGCTTGTTTTCTGTCTTATTTAATAAGTTGTTTATTATTTTTTGTCGATATGTATGTTTGTTTGTTTGTTTTTGAGTGAGTTACTTACGTCCGTCTCACACCAGGCACAGGCAGGGTTGACCGTGATGCAATCGTGACAACTTTGCGCTCCCTGACAGATAAAACTCAAAGTCTCGTCTAAACAAGATGAAGCAAAACGCAGGAAAGAACGAAATTGAAAAGACTGTTTTACACGGTGATCCAATGTGAACAAGAGGCTGTTGTCTTTTTTATTCGTGGCTATTGATTGCTCGTTATACACCAAATTTGTAAATCAGCCGCCCCTTAGATTAATGAATTGAAAGAAGTTGAACATTAGGGCCATTTTCGTTGGGCTTAAAAAATCGCGAAGTTAGAAAAATCGCGAAGTTAGGGTGAAAGTTGCCTAGCAACCGTGCCAACAGCCGTCCAAAACTTCGCATGAAACTTCGAAAGTCAGAGCGCGATTTTTCTAACTTCGCACCGAAACTTCGCGATTTTTTGGTGTAATGAGAACACGAGTGTCAAACATTGCGATTTTTAACTTCGCGATTTTTTGTAATGAGAATGGCCCTATTGACATCAATTTGGCCTGTGAAATGACATGTGTATGCTCAACTATACTCTCAATGTAATCACTCAGTCTAGCTGACCATAGCATTCATGATTGAAAGTCTTGTACGTATGCAGGTTTGTACGTTGAATAGAAAGATAACCGTTCTTGGCTTGGTCTTCGAAATTCAGATTTTAATTGGATTTATTCATTTTTTCTGCTTGATATCTAACACATTAAATGATAATACAATAATAGATACACGTGTCAATTCGAATGTAGATACTCTAGGACCAATATATAACATAAATGAATGAAATACAAATAACGGGCAATTCAAAATAAGCCGAAGCTTGACGGAATGAAAGCCAAAATGATATCACAGGACAAAATGAAAGTAAATCAAACAGAAGAGTTTCTATAATAAGCCGAAGCTTGGGAGTATGAAAACACGTTCAAGTATTTCATTATACATGATAGAGTGAGGAATGGAAAGAGAGGCAGAGAGAGAAAAAGAAGGAAAGAAAGAAAGACGTGTATCACTCCAACTATGTTATATTGAAATGAGAAAAAATTGAAGGGGACAATGTTATCGTACCAAGTCAGGGGGATCAACACACTAATACAAATCTAATCATCAAACCAGGATTAACATATTAAGTATGCTACATTAGCATGGGTATTGTGCAAGTACTAGCAATGACCCTTGTTATATAAACTGTGTGACAAGCTATTCACACATGTCACCATTGTGCATTGAACTCAATTCGGCCTTCTGCCTGTGATGTTTGATTTGATAAAACCAATTCTTTTCTATGCAATCACATTTCCCGGCCCAATTAATCTGTAAGTGATAAACAAACAACTGTAAACCGAACAGCACTGTATGCCCACGTCATCATCCAATCATCAACCTTTTGTCGCCCAAATAAAACACAAATAAACACAACAAGAAAAGTAAGCTCCCCCCCCCCCCCCCCCCCTAAGCAAAATAGCATAACATTTTATCAAAGAGATTTTGAGCAACATAACTTGGCTGGATAGGACCTTCACTCATTGATTAATTTCCGTGTGAAAATCACATGAATCCACTCAGCCATGCATGAGTGAGCACACATTAAAGGCAAAATTGTCACTTTTCAAAAGTCACAAGGGTAATTTTGGGATTCTGTCCTTTGATTATTTTTATGAATTTCATTCCTGGTGCATAATTTATGTCCTTTCATTGTTTATCATCCATCTTTCGACGCACTAACACCTATCTCGACACTTAACCCATTGTTCTGGTTGAGTGAGCACCGTTTAACAAATACTCATCCCTCTTGAGTTTGAAGCTTTTAAAAAACCCTTATAGTTGTGAAAAAATAAAACACTGGATATTTTTTACAAAGATGTAACATGACCTGTTATGTGAACATAAGAAGTCATTTTCATGTCATAGTTGAGTGAATACACTTTAAAAATCGCACACGAAATGTCAAAATGTACAGTTAAAACGGCATAAACAATTACCCTTGTGACTTTTGAAAAGTGACAATTATTTTGCCTTTAATGTGTGCTCACTCATGCATGACTAAGTGGATTAATGTGATTTTCACACGGAAGTTGGTCAATAAGTGAAGGTACAGTAAGTTATGTTGCTCAAAACCTCTGCCGTAAAAAGTTTGCTTAGGAGGGACTTACTTTTTTGTTGTGTCTAGTTAAAATCATAACCACGGGTAAATAAAAGTGTTTGTTGAACAAAATATCGACGATTTGGTAACACGGTAACCCGCGCTTCCTGAACAAACATTAGGATAATGCGTTGTGTGAGGATTGAAGCGGATCTGTGATTTGTCCCGCGTGACTTGCTGTATTTTCCTCACCGGAAGGTTATAGTGTGGTCGATGGAAAGGATGTTGACATGCAGCAACGGAAAGGATTATTCACATAATATTTGCGCTCGGTGATTGTTTCGCTGTAAATAAATACTCGGATACCGCAATAGCAGGATATCCCGCGCTAAATTCCACCACATAAACAGATAAATTGAAAGTTGATTAATGTGGTGAATTCCTATCGTTAACCCGTGTCTAACGTAAAACTTAAGACATCTGACAAAACCATAATGAGCATTGACTGTCTCGTCTATTGATTACTTTTAATTAATTCTTACCCACTGTAACACGGTGCTATTCAAAAGGATTATACAATTTCACCAAAGACTTAATGTAGTAAGAATTTGAAGTAAGAATCATCCAGTCTACAGTGTATAACCACTGTTATGAGATTTTATGGTCTGAAATGAGGAGATATTACGAAAGTCCCATCTCTGGACAAATCTAGTAAAAAGTGATGATACTGGTCGTAGCATATTGTTAATTATTAATTGATATAATTGATGTATAAATATATATTTTTCAATACATCGAATCATAAACTAAACTTAACTATAAACCAAATAAGTTTATTTTAGGATACAGTTCTTTAGTCAACATCCATTCGTTGTTTCCTACCTGTATGCCATGCGAGAAATGGTTATTTGATCTACATTCTTCAAGAAATTTCACTATAAACTAACCAATTAAGCGTATATTTGGGTACAATTGTTTTATCAGTTGTTTCTTATCTGCATGTAATGTGAAAATGATTAATTGATCTCCATTCTTCAAGAAATTTAACTATAAACCAAGTAAATACAATTGTTTTTATTAGTTGTTTCTTACCTGCATGCACTGTGAAACTGGTTAGGAGGAGCACAAACACCAATGCCCTTTCTCTTCTGGTCTTGCCTCGGAGCTCCATCATTGCTGTCATCCTCGATGAAAATTTATATATCACGTGTATCTTGTCAGCACGAACGCTATTTAGTTTACACTCGTGGTCCGTTTCAGTTCAGTATCTGAGACCAGTGTGCGATACGAACGCGGATATTCCGGATAAGCGGGCCGTTGAGAGTTATACAGATAGAAACTAGTATACCATGATATTCAATTAGTCCAGTGTAGGTAGGCTAAATTCATCGTTTGTTTTAGGCCAAACAAGGAAGTGAAATCAATGTCCTCCGAGCTATGCGTCACTTTTGTTTACTGAGCGAGTCTGTCCTTCCATTGTCATGATTGTTGGAAATGTATGTTTGCTTTGAAATGTGTAATATTTGACTTTCATTTTTTCTTTCAAGTTGTGGAAATTGGGTAAAATCCCCTGTGTTATTTTTTTCCTAAGTATTGACTTTCAGGA
Source organism: Arbacia lixula (assembly GCA_963669155.1). Lineage (NCBI taxonomy): Eukaryota > Metazoa > Echinodermata > Echinoidea > Arbacioida > Arbaciidae > Arbacia > Arbacia lixula. Next base: position 874,000 of record OZ022589.1, read on the forward strand.
CCCAGATTTTCAAGCAGATTATTGCGATATGTACTTTTAGAGCTAACAATATATCATCAAAATCTGTATTATCGGTAACAGCTTGGTATTCAGAAGGTTTGTTATCATGGTTATTGCGAAGGTTTAAATACTCCGAGGAATCGCTATTTCGGAAGTTTGTTATTCCTACGATTGTTCAAGAAGTAAATATGGCTCGTTAATTCAAAATAGGAGCTACCATGTATGATTACTCATAGAACGTTATTTAATTTTCGGCTTGATCTAACGAACCTTATTGCATTATCGAATTAACAAGCTGTCTGAATAACGAACTGGCAAAATGAAAATCCTTCAGAATATAGAACACTCGGATTAATGCAACCAATTGTTTTGCCGAACAAACGCTACTTCATGATTGAATTAACAAGCTCCTGTATTTCCTAGCTGTACAAAATGTGTGTGTTCGGAATAGTTCGGAATGTGTCTGCTCTATTTTACAGAGACCTTTGATAATGTAAAGTATTTATACCAGAATTACATTCTACAGCTTTTCATTCATTTAAGTAATAATGAAATGATTAAACAATAATAATTTAACTCTCTCATTCTCTCACTACCATGGAGCCTTGCACGTATTATCAATCAATGGTCTATTTAAGCTTCGGTGCCATTCCTTCTCATTACCATTGGTTCATTCACTGTGTTATACATCAATGGTCTCTTCACATCTTGGTACCGAGAGGGTTAACCCTCTCATTACCATGGGCTCATTCACCATGTTATCAACCAATGGTCTCCTCATATCTTGGCACCAAGAGAATTAACCCTCTAACTACCATGGGCTCATTCACCATGTTATCAACCAATGATCACGTTACGCCTTGGTTCCAAGAGGGTTAACTCTCTCATTACCATGGGGTCATTCTCATGTTATCAACCAATGATCACGTTACGCCTTGGTTCCAAGAGGGTTAACCCTCTCATTACCATGTAACCATTTACTGTACAAGGTTTATTCAATAAATGATCTCTTCACGCTTTGGTACTAAGAGGGTTAACCCTAATGAGAGGATTTCTCTACATAATGATCAAGGATTGTAGGCCTTCAAGTAAATGAAGTATTGCATAAAGATTACAACTTGGATGATGTTTGAAGGTTTGCATGGTGGTATGATCAATCAAGAGAGAGGTTTACGGTACACCATGTGTAAAGTCCTGGGAGGACTGAGATGAGAAAACGTGGATAGAATTGAAGGTGAAATGGACAGGCGAGAAAGTGGAGATTTGAAAGTAGAGTATTCTTTCGAAATGAGTGTAGTCCTGAAAAGGACTGTAAACCAGAAAGCGTGAAGAGCTGATGAGTAGAGAGGTAGACTCGACGTTTCGGGCAGATTGACTGTCCGTCTTCATGCACTCCTGAAGACCGTAAACCTCTCTCGTGATAGATTACAACTTGTTCTCGTATGAAGAGCAAGCACTCTTAGTACATTCTTACACAGTCAGACAGTGGACACACACACGCTCTCTCTCTCTCTCTCTCTCTCTTATCCCCCCACACACGCACGCACACACACACACACACACACACACACACACACACACACACACACATACACAAATACACACGACCTCGTCCCGGTCCCTCTCCAATTGATATATATTGATATACCAATATCATATTCCATCATGACAATGTGTTGACAGTAAACGGGGTTGCAAAACCTTGATTTCGTGCTCAACATGCAGTGTTTTCCAATCATGGGAAAGGTGCCCTCTCCGATACTCTCCCTCATTATTATAAACAAAAAAGACATGCATACAAAAAACACATTTGTTCTTATTCAAATATATATTCCATGCTTCAAAATGCAAAAATTCTAAATTGATTATACTCCTTACCCCCTCCCTTCACAGAGTGGAACAGGGTACAATTGCATGGGCATTTTCATTGTGTTTGTAAACCCAGCCGTATTGACAGCTCCAGCTGGTGATGTGAGAATTCCTTCCATGGTCAACATGGGCAAAACAAAATTCATTTCGGAACACGCGCGCGATCCGTGCACATGTGAGAAAGACCACGTGGTTAGCGCAGACCAATGTAACGCCTCCGTTTCCCCGCGTGCTCCGACCCATATCGATGAGCGTCATATTCATGGTATCGATTTCGAAATCAATGCACTTGACGCCGTATGACACCCTGTCCTCACCTCGTTTCTCAATCCGATAGACAAATAACAACAAACATGATAGCAATCAAGCAATTAACCGTATGAATATAACTGATGGTGATGTTACCACTCTCTATGCTATCACGGCTATAGAAAACTATCACACAACAGTAATTCTGTGTCTCTGTTTAAGATGTATTTTGGTGTTCTTTAACAGTGAATTCAAAATAGAACAACTGATTGATTGTGATACAGCTTAAAAAAAAATGTTTTGAGTAAACAAAGGCCTACTTTGTTTTTACACACTGTATTCCAGGTAATATTAAAAATATAATGCAGTTTATGATCTTTATCCCAAGATGGCCCGAATTTGAGGAGTAACCAAATGCAATCTTTGTTTTCACGCACTACTACTACTACTACTACTACTACTACTACTTCTACTATTACTACTACTACTATTACTACTACTACTACTACTACTACTACTACTACTACTTCTACTTCTACTAATACTACTGCTATACTACTACTACTACTACTACTACTACTACTACTACTACTACTACTACCACTACTGCTATACTACTACTACTACTACTACTACTACTACTACTACTACTTCTCATACTACTACTGCTATCCTTCTACTACTACTACTACTACTACTACTACTGCTACTATTACTACTACTACTATTACTACTACTACTACGACTTCTATTTCTACAACTATTTCTGCTTTTTCTTGTACTACACCTATTACTAGTGCTACTACTACACGTACTATCGCATGTACTTGTATTACTTGCATTATTTCACTGAAACTACCGTCACACACCTCTTCTTTCTCCTATATAACTGCTAATTCCACTGTTAAATAGTTAAATAGTTAAATAGAGTCACACCTTATATAACAACCGTATTGCAAAACTCTTGTTTTTTCATCGATAATAACTTCATTTGTGTGTCTAGTATGTAACTCGTTTACGTGGCTGTTCATTTTTAAGGCAGATATTTCGCATTTTCGACATATTCTTCGACGCATTTACTAACCCCTGACAAAGAATCCCAGTGCCCTACCTGTAGGGCCCTCCAGGCATCAAGCATATGATTGGTTCGTAAGTTCCACGTGATGTATCCCTTCTTCAATGCTAACATCGTGCAGTTAGTTTTGATTAGATTCCCTCTATTGACAATGAAATTAAACAAAAATGAGTCTCTGGTTAGGATGTCAATCTCAAGTTTGTGAAGAAGCATCCCCATGAAAACATCTTCGAATGGAAACAAAGTTGAGTTAAGAGATGTTTGGTATAGTTTCGCGGCGACGTCCGTTGAGACCACATACCCGGATCCGTGTGGGTAGCCTTTGTAATTCTTAAAGGGATATAAATCTTCAGGGATGTACCATTTATCGGATGGTTTACGGATTGCTGCATTCTTGATGCGCAGTCCAGCCACGTAGTTTGACCGGAACTGCGGCAGGGCAGTGGCTAGATCCGCAGCGAGTTTGACAATGTTCACGATGGCGTCGTCGTCCACTTTCATCACGAAGTCGCTGTTGCTGCAGAACTCTGAGGCCCACTTCATCCCCATGATGGTTTTGATGGAGAGGTTGTAGTAGGTATCGTGGAAATCCTCCTGCACGATATCTCCGTACATCTCAGCCTCTTTTGCGATGTCGTCTTTCGGGTGATTCTCGCTCGTTCCTAGCAGAAACACTATCCGTGCGGATACATTTTTTGTTGCAGCCTCACGCATGTATGTTGTTCGAACAATATTTCGTCTTTCCACATTGGCCAGTGCCGATAGAACCAGGACAAGCACCGTGATTTTCTTCACGCCGCCGTCCCTCACTTCACATTTCTCTTTCGGATTACTCAGGTATGAATACATGTGCTTGTCTATTCTTTTCGTCCAGCTAAATTTCTTTAACCACCCCTTCCTATCTTGACCACAACCATCACACCCATCTATCTTTATCTCTGTTTCGTCTCTGTTGTGTTTCTGACTCGTTTGACCATGCGGTGGTATAAATGCTTTGTAGCTCTTGATTGATTTGCTCACATTCTGATCACGTGTTTTCTGAGCTTGCCTTTGGAGTTGTTGGACTTGTTCCTGAAGTTGGAGAAAAGCTTCACGCTGCAAGTCCAGTTCACTCTTGATTGGTTTGCTCGCATTCTGATCACGCGTTTCCTGAGCCTGCCTTTGGAGTTCTTGGACTTGTTCCTGAAGTTGTAGAAATGTCTGTCGCTGCAAGTCCAGTAAATCACTCTTCGGGTTCTCCGATGAAGGAATATTGGCATTACGTAGTCCTAGTACATGTATCGCCTTGTCCACTGGTAAACCGTGATGTTGGTTCGTTATCAAATGTTCTGTAATGAGGTACACCATGCTGGTTATGGTGCACGCCAAAAGCATGATGTAACCACGGTAACGTTTTCCTCGAGGGCTCATCGCGGCGAAAGATGATGCTATCAGGGGCGTCAGGTATTACTGAGTGACAGAAAAATACAATTTAATTGTTGTCATTTATCTTGATTAAAGAACGGTTTCAGGTTGTAAATGTGACAAAATGTATGACATGATTTCATCCACCATGCTGCCCGTTAGATCTTCAACTTATCATAAAGTATGTCCTGTAAATCGGTCTGTGGTAATATCTATTATTTCTTTCACACAATGATTATCTCATAGGACTACAATGTGAATACACACAACAAGATGGAATAATGACGTGAAATCATTTTTTCTTGGAAACTTTGATTAGATAAATGAATAGTCTAACGTTCATGTTAATAAATTAGAAGACTTCATTTTCTGTGTGAATATACAAACAAATGTATTTATAGTACAGTGCTCGTTTGTAAAATAGAGGATATAAAAATAAAATTATGATAAGAATTGTACTACAAATAAGACAATATTCATGTTTGACAAGGATGCAACGCGAGTCATTAATGCAGAAGACAACATTTCAAAAGTTAGTTCGTCGTATGAAAATATGATAAGCACATTGTTAACAACGACTGAACTAGACCAACGTATTCAATTTGGTGCGTTTCTGTTTTGTGGCGTTATTATGTTTTGAAGCGCCACAAGGAATGTAAAGTCAGATATGGGCCCCATTGCATAAACTTACCATTAATGATAACTCTGCCATCAATAGTAACTATCATGGTAACACGGCTCGACAGCCAGTCAAATCCAATGTTTCCACCGATATTGCCATTGGTGGCAAAGTTACCATCAATTGTTAGTTTTATGCAACAGGGCCATGGAAGAGAGAAAGGGAAAAGGAAATACGCTTACCTTACTGAATGAGCATGCGATGGTGGAATGGCTCCCTAGCTGGTTGGTGGTTTTGCGTGTTATAACCTTCTGTAACCCCCTGTGGCAGACTAAATTGCTTTTCCTCTACCATTGGTGTGAATAGGAATGTGTCACGTGACCCTCTAACAATGACGCCATCCGAGGTTCCAGCTGGTCCTGACCTATCACGTACAGCACGCAACAATACCATGAATACAATATGGAAATGAGAGAGAAACGTACACGTGTTGCACGTGCTGGAAGTTTCAGAGGTGAAAGAGAAAGGAAGGTGAAGGCAGACGCCGAAATATGTAACGGGGATGAGAATATTATATCGAGTGTTATATCCGTTATATCAAGTGTATTGATATTCTTGAATATATACCTCCAATATAATCCGATTAAAGAGAAGCATGTGTTATAGCATCAAATTTATTTGGTCTATGACATTTTTAAATGTGTGATCCTGAGATGACCCACTTTTAAACTCTTCTCTATTATCATTGTAATACAGTCCAAAATAGCTGGTATCATGCAATTCCCAACTTTCATTCGTATTTTCAAAATTTAATGCAATGAAATTGCATTTATTTTGACTCGAGTACTTCAAACGAGTTCCGTTGTGGTTTAACATCTGTTTTATGTGTAGCTACCTTGTAATGAACATGAAGCTTGATTCAGTTAAAACCCTGTTTAGTACTTATGTGTCACGAACACATCCTTGTATACCGGTAAATAAAGTATTCGTATAGATCCAGCATGTAAAGTAGCTACTTTCATATCGATTCATTATTGTAGTATGTAGTTTAGTAATGTTACATTGCAGATTCGATTCGGCTATTTATTTCAGATTTTACAATGTGCCATTTCATTCTACCCAGCACCTTATTAGAAAGCTATAAACATACTCAAAATTAGTAGTTTTGTTGCAATATTACAGTGTAATATGATGTGATTTGGCATGAATAACAGGTTGTATTTTCACTATTGTGTTTTATATATTAAAGGTATGCTTATTTTTATATTTTTAATCCAACCGTTGACATTTGTATAAATAGATGTAAAGTGGTTGCAATAAATGGAATATATATATATATATATATATACTGTAAATGTAGAGAGATTTCGATATAGAGAGAAAGAGGAAAGGAAGGGGGGGGGGGTGTTTTCCGGGGAAGGGATGTACCATTGTTACACGTATCATAACAATGGCTTTTAATCAAGTTTTAAAATAGATCACACTTAATACTAGTCAAAGTCATTGAAATATCTTATTTAAAGATGGCGCTTTATAGTCAAGTATTAGCATAAACTGTGCGTTTGTGTCGCTATCTTTTTATTAGATCTGTAATCTCGCTAACTCGATTCCTCTCTCTCGCTATAGGAGTATACCCAGGAACATGTTCATGTTTACAGTATATCCCAGCCATAGAGCTATGTTAAGTGTCTTAATATAGAAGGGTCATGATATGAGTCCATGTGCATCATTTTCCTGTTGGTCTGTTACAAAAACTGGGACCCATCCATATTTTGCACCGTACACCCCATCTGGAGCCCATGTGGGCCAAATAGCCCCCAAAAATGATAAAAATGGAGGGATGATATTTCACATTACTAATCATAGGCTATATACGAGCACAATCCTAACCCTTTCCTGTCTTATCCCATCCTTCCTTAATTTCCTACTCGATCCTATCGTATTCCTCAGTACACTCACTTTCATATATATAGTACTACGGAAATTAAATGTAATTAGAGATGAACATTTTGTTGTAATTATGGTTGTCTAGACTCAATTAGGCGGCATTCATTTTTTTTAATAAAACGGTTATTGGAATGTATGTTTAAATATTCCTTCTGTCTAGTTATATGCCGGTAATCTATTCAAATCTACAAAAATATGACACAAGTCAATAGGCCTAATGCCTGCATGAATATTCATGGGTATCTCAGTTATCATGTGGGTTCAAGGTGGAAAAAAAACCCATATGGCCCCCATATGGGTTTTATATGGCTCAGTCGACACAGAAATAAGACCACAATGCCCATATAAGTACCACATGGGGCCCATATGGTTTTATTATCTGGGTTCTAGGTGGGACACACCATATGGGCCCCATATGGGTTGAGCATGGTACATATGGGTCCCAGTAGACTCACATGATTCCCATATCTCCCCCAGATACTTTGCTATCTGGGTTATTGAAAGTAAGTTGGCCAAACTCCATCAGTGATAGATAACTCTGACTGAAACAAGAGCCCTTTATACACAGGCCAACTCGGTTCGAGATTTTTTTCAAAAGAGGCAACATGGCGCATATTCATTTTTTCTTAACTGCTTGCCCAACAAAGCAATACGTACGCGCCATGTTGCTATGTATTGAAACCTAGTTGGCCAAACTCTCTGTAAGAAGAGCTCCAGACGGGAGCAGAGCCACCTATAAACAGAGTTTGGCAAACTATAGGTAACCTGTTGCCTGTTGCTGTTGCTTTGTTGGGAAAGCGAATAGCAAAAGAATATGCGCCATCTGGTAACCGAATGAAACCGAGTTGGCCAAACTCTGTTTATAGATGGCTCTGGACGGGAGTGTAGTATGTCTGTGACGGGAGACGGAAAATGCGCCCTCTTCATTTTAAATAGTCATAACAGTAACATTTCTCATGTTTTCAAGTCTGCATGCATGCATAGACTTAAATCAGTTACTTTCTCAAAAGTGACTGAAATGATTTGTCATGTTTTCATGTTATTTACAATTGACATTATCATCATCCGGATGAGCACTGAAACTTCTTCGTAAAAACTAAGATTTACAGTGTTACACTAACTATTAAAAAGTAAAAAAAAAAGTAGCCTATAACAGATATATGTATATATATGTATATGTATATATATGAGGTAGACAAAGAAATGTGGACTATACAAACCTTATCAAAACCTTGGGTACATGTTATGGGATTAACTGATTTAAAAACAATTTTTCTAGCGTAACATATGCATAAGAACTTAAACGAAAGGTGTTTTCCCACCTGCTCCTCTATGTAAGGGGGGAAATTCTGAATTTCATTTCATTTATTTCCACACGTAAAAAACATACAAAATATAAACAAATAGACAAGCATTAACTTACATAGTGGCGGAGTCATTAACGAAGTTACAAAAACTTGTGTGAAAATGACATCGTTACAAAAAACAAACAAAGGACAGTACATCCCAATACAGCAAAAGATAAACGAGAAACAGCACAACCGACATTAAAAAGGGAAAGACGAGAACAATGTATTAAGCTAAAATTTAAAAGGAGATTAATGTATTGCACAGATGAATGCTTGAATACATGAATACATTACGAAAATGGCTTACTCACAGTGTGTGCACCAAGATCAGCTATGCACTCCAGCGAAGCCTGCACGGCTGACATATTTCTCAAAACAGATGTTATTTTGTTATTCAAAGAAATTCATTGCCTAATCAGAAATACAGCGTATTGTTTAAAACACCTGGAAGTCTGGTAGTTTGATGAGGCTTGGGTCATCATAGACCAAAGGAAAGTCCATTCATAATAGGTGAATTTTTTAATAGACCAAGTTCGTAATGTATGCACATCCCCCAGTAACAGACCATCTTCTTTGTAATCAAATATTATTCACGTCGTTCAAACAATACATTACTAATGGTAACCACAAAACTTGTTTGAGGTTTGTCCGAGTAGCAACAACCAATAGATTCAGATTGCGTTCCGTCCATTGAAACTGAATCAAGAAACACCATGAATAGGTGAATGTATTTACGCGTTATAAGGCAATATAAATAAGGAAAGTTGTCAATACATTACAAAAATGTATTATTTGCAAGGGCCAGTGATGATGTTAATGTCACCAGACAAGAACAGCAAGAGCAAGCTCAGGTGTTTAGTTCGAGTCTGTTTAAAACTCATAATTACAAAGATCTTCTCGATTCTGCAAGAAGAGTGGTAGAAGATATGGAACAAGCTCAACGGCATATCACATGAAGGTTCAAACCAGTTGCACAGAAAGTAACACATGACCAGTTTCCTTGATTTGAACAGGCGTGTCCGAAACGACTCTTAAGGTGGCGGATAGCGGGAAAATTGAAGAGTAGCGAAAACTTATACGCATTCCACCAATTTAAACTGAATCACCAGATACAGCCGAATGTCAGAGCGTCTTAGGGATAAAGTTAATAATGCATTGCGAATCCTTGTACGATGGCATACGTGCAACACTTAAAAAAACACCATTCTAACATCCACCGTATATTATTGTACAATACAACATTAAACCAGCGATAAGCTACACATTAAACTTAGCATGTACTCTGAATACATACGGTCATGACTCTGTGTGTACCAAGGGTTTGTGTGTATTACTGACACTACGGACACGATCTTTTGTTATGCGGACAAAATTTCAAAGGTTCCCTTTGAAATGTCCGTATAACAAAAGACCATGCTGTGTATGAACGATTTCGGGCACGATACATTCACAGCTTGGTAGCTAAAACATTCATCGTGGAGGGATGCAAACATAAACATAAACACCATTTAGCGGCTAAATTCTCCCGGTTGAGCACCGACGCTATTATGGCTGAGAGGTCTAATACGCCGGTAGTAATCTCACACTCGTGCGTCTCGCACGGGTTCGAATCTCGTCTGACGCTAATACAGGTTCAAGGATTTTTGCGGTTTTGGCACCGTGTGATTGGGATCAGCCTTGTTTCCTCCCCTAAATTGTCAGGGCCTCGGCTAGAGTTCCAGGAGTTTACGAAGAGACATGCTTTGGGCCGATCGCCTATCAGAAGGGCTCTAATGGTAGTCGGTAAAAGGTCATTGATTTGGCCCCTAAGTCACGACACCTGAACGCCTGGCAACCATTGCGTAATCTTTTGATTTTTTAAAAAAATTGTTTTGATTACTTGTTTTTCCTCTATCTCTATATATTAAGCAACCCATAGCATTTCCCCCCCCCCCTTGTTTTTGTTTTTCTTTTTGAAATTCCCTTAAATTTGTTTTCTATCCTTATCTCCAGTAATAATGAGCTTGGATGATGCGAATCAAAATTAAACAACAGCATCTCACAAATTACAGGCCCAACCCGTAAAATTGACTAAAAAGTATATCATTAAAATATAGGCTTTCGACTAAGAGCACATTTAGAAGTATAATGCGCTCCCACCCTCATGCTTTGCCGAGAGTTTAAAAAACCAACCCAAAACAAATTCCAGTGATTGGAAGAAACTAGTAATTGGAATCCAGATAGCAAAGTATCTGGGGGAGATATGGGTATCATGTTGGTCTACTGGGGCCCATATGTACCATGTTCAACCCATATGGGGCCATATGGTTTGTGCAACCTAGAACCCAGATGATAAAACCATATTGGCCCTATGTGGTATGTATATGGGTAATGCGGTGTTATTTCTGGGGCAACTGGGACATATAAAACCCATATGGGGCCCATATTATGTGGTTTTCCACCTTGAATTACCCACGATATAATTGAGATGTTTACAAACATTCATGCATGCATTAGGCCTATTGACTTGTGTCATATTTTTGTATATTTGAATAGATAACCGGCATATTACTAGATAGAAATAATATTTAAGCATAAATTCCATTAACCATTTCATCAAAAGATTAATAAATGCCACCTAATTGAACCCAGCAACAATAATTACGACAAAATGTTGATCTTTACTTGTACTAACCGATATTTTTTTTACAGTAAATTTCCGTAGTACTATATATATGAAAGTGAGTGTACTGAGGAATACGATAGGATCAAGTAGGATAGGATAGGATAAGAGAGGATAGGATGAGGTTAGGATAAGGATTATGTGTTCGTATGTTGCCTATCCAAATATGATATATCATCCCTCAATTGTTTTGCCCATTTGGCCCAGATGGGGTGTACGGTGCAAAATATAGATGGGTCCCAGATGAGCCAAATGGGGCCCATGTGGGCCCAGATGCTCCCCATATGAGCAGCCCATATGGGGCCCATATCCAGGGCCAGATCAACCCATATCTAGCATTTGGGCCCAGATGGTTTGCTATCTGGGAAGTAACAACATGGCGCGTGTTACTTTGTTGGGCAAGTAGCGGATAACAACATTAGACGCGCCATGCTGTTACCTATTGTTACCATGTTGTAAGGTATTAAAATCGAGTTGGCCAAGCTTTACTCATAGCTTCATCTCTCTCAATGATCGTACTATTTTGAAAATTGCAGGGCGTACACCATGTCTGATATGTATGCATATTTTATTCACTTCATTCAAACGATACGTTATTTATGGTAATCCAATGCTTGCCCGAGGTTTGTCCCAGTAGCAACAACTAATAGATTAGGAGTGTGTTATCCATTGAATTGAATCACGAAGTAGAGTGAATATATTTACGCGTTACTACATAGTTAGCAAACGGCTTATTGAATGTCGGATATAAGGTGAAATATCGGCCTAAGTATGATTTAGACAGAGTGAAGACACTACGTATCCAGAGCCCTTTATACATGTACATAAGGGCTGTGAATGTATCCATCTCTCTCTTTATACATGTATAATTATACATATGTATAAATAAACATGCAGAGGAATGTAACCACCCCCTCCTCTATCTCTCTCTCTCCCCCTCTCGGTATAGTATATACATCTCCCTCTCTCCCTCACCCCCCCCCCCCTCACCCCTCCTCTCTCGCTACAGTATCTCCCTCTCTCTCTCTCTCCATCCCTCTCTTTTCTCTCTCTCTCTCTCTCCCTCTTCTCTCTCTCTCTCTCTCTCCCCTCTCTCTCGCTCTCTCTCGCTCCCCCCACTCTCTCGCTCTCTCTCGCTTCCCCCCACTCTCTCTTCGTCTCTCCCAAACTATTTTTGTTCCTCACCTCCCTCTCTCTCTCTCTCTCTCTCACACACACTCTTTCATGATGGTATATGATGTATAAATGAATAGTCTCATTCATGTCTCATATCCTGATAGTGGATCGAAATGAAATTAAACAAATTTCCAATTGAAAGCGTGTCAAGTTTAACATGATTTATTTAATAAAAAACGTAACGTTTAATATATCTATAGTTACAAGTATGACCATAAGTGCACTAGTGCAATGAGTTCAGTAGCGTTTAGTCAAGTGCTTTACTTTGTAAAATTCTCTTTACTTTGTGATCAACATTTCATACACAATTTGCCATTCCCGATGACATAACCACTGTTAGAAAGCTAAGGAAATATAAAACCTGGCATGTCGGGTATGACGCCAACATCAACTCACAGTTGAACAACGATATACATGAACAGAGTGAGATAAAGAGGTTATTTATACAAACAAAAACAGTATATATTACCAGACAACTTACTACACCCCGACAATCTTATCATAGATAACCATCAGACATATTCTACTTTATATCCATTGGTCGATGTGCATACTTCCCATTGAGCATAATTTGCATATTTCATATCCATCCGAACACCATATCTTGCATGACACGTAATTCTCGGATTGTTTTTCATTAGAAGACAAGGCACCCTCTAATAAATCAGCTACATTTCTACCAACACTTGGTAGTTTCTTTGTTTCTTCATTGTGACATTATGCACAACAGTAGCGCAATATGGGCCAAGCTGTATTACATCTATACAATAGTTGTAACTACCAAAGTATTATAGTGACCATCGATGATACGTTACACGAGTTAAACATTTATATGCAACATGATATTCGTCCCCTTACCCTGTTTTCACAAAAAACATATCATCTAACGAGCGAGCGCTACTGAATTGTTGTTCTATCTCTGGCACGGTATGTGAAGCTACTCCACGTTACCATTGAAGGGATGTTTCTAGCTCAATCACAATACCATGTCAGTTCATTTCCAAGATTGCGTCATAATAATAATAAACATCGGAAAAAATCCTCACACTTTTATCAAAAACATATAAATAACGAGGCATACAACATATTTCATGTAAAAATAAACAAACTGAGATATTCTTCTACAAAATTGCACAACAAAAATGAAACATTACATCATTACGATGACAAAATCATGATTTTTAAGTTCATAATATGGCAGACCGCTATTATGTAACACAACAACAACAACAACAGGTGGGTCTAGTCTTCATCCTTGCATTACTAGAGTGGTGTCATCCATCGCTGAGTTTGGTCAGAAAGAAGACATTCGACAAAGCCCAAGCACCCTTTAATGATGCATATAGTCGTGATAGAGACAGGTGGAATATAGAGCTCGTGCCCACAACGTTTTCCTGTTGATTCCAAAGTATGGAACGCGATAAAATATAAACATTATGTAATTATAAAAGAAAATACACTACGGGTTTCAGCTCTATTCTGTTTTCATCCCGTATGTTAGAGGTAAAAAGAAATGACAATAAGTACATAAATACAATCATATTAACTCTGTCTCTTAAAAAGGAACTGCAACGTAAACAAAAACAAAACCACGCCAGCTATGACCCCAAAGTCTGCGAGTCTTTGATACCATGCAAATGCTACTACTAGATACACTCTTTCAAAACGTACAGTTACGTTTCAAGGTTACCATGGTTACAAGAATGTTGGAAAACTAAGTATAACATAGCTATTAACATATATAAATCACGAGCGTTAAAACAACATACAGCTGGAAGATCTCTGATTTTAATTATATATCGCCTGTAAATCATTTTATACATTTTCAAGAACGTCAACTACGCTCCACTGTAAGGACTATTAAGGGTCAAAGTAAGGATCAGACGGTTGATATAACTAGCAGAGTGGCATGAGTGGGCGTATTTTGGGGCAAGAAGATGATGGAAGAGGCCGATGTAAGGAAGGAGGGGTGTATTTTATGCTCCCCATGTTTCTCTGAGCCCACCATTCCTGCACAAAAAATGTCGCCATCAGTAGGCGGAAATTGTCCACTCACCTGACATTCAAATCGCACTTCTTGGCCGAGATTTTTCTGTGGCGCTCTAAGCAAAACATTCCCGTTTCCCTTATCAGCTTTCCTATTTAGTGGGATCCAACAGTATCTACTAGTGTAACGGTTGCATTTGTTGCTACCCCAAAATACACACCACTTCCACTATTATTCACATGGAAACTTAAATGTAAAAACATACTCTTTTTTCAGAGTTGATTAATTTATAATTTGTGACCAATGGCCCTAGTTTTTTAAGGGGGGGGGGGGGGATGAATTATTTATTCCTTGAAATAATAAGCCTTGACATCAACGACATTACCATTACAGGTATACCAAATAACGATTATTGATTACGGACGTTTGTTATTTGAAGTATGTAATTACTTCATTATCGAATGTATTTTTACTGTCTTAATGTATATATGCAATCGTTGTTTAAGTCGTCTACCTTCTGATGGTCTCTGTGGGGCTGAGATCAGTAAAAGAAAGCAAGGAATGTTGTGACTTGAAGGTTGCAAATGCAATTAATCGATCAATTAATCTAATTTAACTCAATGAAGTTTCGTTCTCAGCCCACATTTATTATCATCCGAGCACATCCTTGATAATATTGGTCCAAAAGAACGTACGTTACTGGTCGGTATGCATCGACGCGTCCATACACAAGAACAACTCTTCCAGCTTATATAAAAAGAGCAAGCATATTCTTTATATTCAAAATGAATAAATATCACATCACCACTTACTATACAATAATCCTCATCCAACGTTATGTCTACAAATAGTACTTTTCTTTTGATATCTAACAAAACGTTAAAACTCTACAATTTCTTTTTTTTTTCGTGAAAATTCACCACCATACATACAACTATTGAAAAAATACGTTCGATAATAATAATTCGAGATTATTTGTACATTTACATTTACATCTGTCAGCCACCAATTAATTTCACAAATTGATAGAAAAATACGAAAGACCAATGCAACAATTTCTTGAAGCTTTCCCTCAGGTCATATGTTATCACATAAATCACAAAATTATCACAAATAATTGAGATGCATTTAAAGCAAAAACAACGGCACAAACGAACACAACAGACGTTGTTTGACAGGCATAAATATAAAACGTGAGTTGTTATAATGCTCGAAAGCAGATCCAAAATAGGTGACACTATTCAATCATTATTCTGTGATTTAGTGCCAACTCAGAATGTGCCAGAAAGCGCAATGACTACTTCTACATATTTGCCTGTAAGCTTTTAATTTGACATATATATCATCGAAAGTGGGATATTGAAATTAAACACTTTGCTGAAGACTTGGATGACAACACGCAACCACAAAAAATGAGAGAGCTACAGGCAAATTTGTGCTATTACAGGAATAAAAATTGGAAAAGATTTAATATCATCAGCGGTTTTTGACATGGGCTTTCAGCCTGTGAAACTTAAGAGAAAAAGGACATTCATAAAGATTTGAAATGTTGAACACGTGTCCAGGAGTATACCCGTGAACATATTAGTGTATGTCGGACACAGAGATGACGCGTGTTTTGGTCTTTGGCCCGTGCGTTATTTGCCGTACACTGGATTCTTGAAGGTTGACGTCGAAGACTTGTAGATGGGGTTATCACTCTGCAAAATAAAAAACGAATACAAGCACATTTAAAAAAAATATGTAAATAATCATTTCACAGTAATGCTTCTAGACACTTCCTATATCTATTTGCACATCAATGAAAACACTTTCAAAATGTTTTTTTTTTCTTTTATCACTGGAGGAAATCAAATGTCATAGACATCAAGAACTCACATTGTTATTCTACCACCCTCTCTATGATAATACCAGCTCCATTACAACCCCACACACCCCCATACCACCAGACATATATCCTATTCTACCAGCACCGGAAACACTCTGAAAAATTATCTTCCTTATGTAATTTGGCACCTGCATGGTCCTTGCCACAATGTGCTTTACTTCACAAGCAGGAAGATGCAGGTCTCCCTTTCTTACCCTTTTCCCATATCACTCCTCACTCTATACGACTCCCCCTCTACCACTCCTCATTTTACTTATACACTTGTTACCCTGCACCCTTCTACCAGCCCGTCTCCAAGTCCTACCCCTTTCACACCCCCTGTACGACTCTCCCCCTTTCCATTTCTACCACTCTCTCCCTCTACCTTACCTAACCTCCCCCCCCCCCCCCTCCCCATCTACCCCATTTTCCCTATACTCATTTCCCTCCGGTCTTCTATCTACTAGCCCATTTCTAACCTACCTACACCCCTTCTATAAATTATGTTCCCTCTACCTTTCCTCCACTCTACCAGAACGTACCACATTTTCCCGTCACTTATTCCCCTTCAGCCCTCTACTAGTCCAACTATGACCTAACATTGCACATCTAGTTCCATACACTCCACGTCATACCCTTCATTCCCAGAACCAACACCTCCTGCACATACCTCACACGCACCCAGACATATGGACACAGATCTTCCTCATTCACTTCTCCAACCCTCTGGAACAACCTGTCACTTCACATCCGGAGGGCATCAACTTTATTTTCATTTAAAGCTGTACTTAAGACCCGCTTGTTTTCTACTTAGTTTGATGTTTTTGTTAATGTAAGACTGTGAATGTAAGACGTATACTTTTGAAATATTGTAAATATTAATGTAAATCGCATAGGGAACCGTTATGGCTATAATGCGCTCTATAAGCTTTCATTATTATTATTATTATTATTATTATTATTATTATTATTATTATTTTTATTATTATTATAATTATTATTATTATAAGTAGTAGTAGAAGTAGTAGTAGTAGTAGTTGTAGTAGTAGTAGTAGTAGTAGTAGTAGTATAGTAGTAGTAGTAGTTGTAGTATCATTATCATCATCATTATTATTATTATTATTATTATTATTATTATTATTATTATCATTATTATTATTATAATTATTATCATTATTAGTATCAATCCGTACCTTATCCCACTTGGCACCAGCACACTCCTTCTCCCACTGCGCATACTCCCTCTTGTCCAGGACGTAGGTATAGATCCTCCAGGCGAACACCAGGATCATCCCGATCAGGACGATGCCGAGGATGATGCCGATGACGATCCAGCGGATCTCTTCTTGGGTCAGGATAGGCTCCTTCATCGGTTCCACGCATTCTGTAGTCATGGTAACGAGAGGGAAGGGGAGACGGTTAATCATTCACGTCCCAAAGCAGCCAGTTATAACTGCTGATAAAGCGGTAGCTCGACTTTAAATCTTTAAAAATGCATGTAATCATGAGAAAAGAAAAGTAAGTTTGTCTTTAGGACTGGTGTGCGTGTGTGTGTGTGTGGGGGGGGGGGGGGGGCATTGTCTCTACCATGTTATAAGATATGGAACGCTTTTAAGGATCCGATGGCTACACTTGAGGTGGCAGGGGGGGGGGTACTATCCCCATGTTTTTATGTTTAAATGGATTATACCAGTACTCACGTGCTTCTGACTCGACGTAGATGGTCAGGGTCTCGTTTTCGTAGACTAAGGCAAAGCTGAAGGTGCAGGAACTATTGGTCAGAGTGAACGTACACGGCGGGCTGTCCAGGGTGTCTGGAGAAAAAAATAATTGCTTGTGTCAGTCACTTTTAACAAAATTGTGCTATTAGAAAAGAGAAGAATCTCTTTTTCTTACTTCCTTCTCTGCTTATTTGTGTTTTCTTTATCTGTACATTTATTCCTGTCTACCTGTCTTGTAGTTTCTGCGTATCTGTTATTTTTGTGGTTTCTGTCTGCCTCTACCTATCTGTGACCTTATTTTTAAGTCTGCATTTTCATCTGTCATGTTTCAACCTATGTCCATCTCCTTTTTCTTTTTTTCTCTCTTTCTCTCCGTATCACAGTTCTCCGTGCCAATATCCCCAACCAAAGAAGAATCCCTACAACTGTAGGGAGGGTGATTATTCTATTAATAAACTATGTGCATTAAGCATGTTTTAAAATAATGTACATCTGTACTCATGCTCAAATTACTATACTTTAATCATGATTAAGTTCCGTATATCATATTTATATACTTACACTCTTCAATGCTGGTGACATTAATGAGGTCGATGTTGCACATGTCGCAATCTTCTGGAGAAAGTGTGCCCGTCTCAAACCTCTTACACTCCACGCAGTCACGGTACACGTGACATTCACCCAGAGGACACGTCTAGTAAGATAATGATACGATATCAGTCAAGTCAATGTCATTTTGCTAATCTTCTCAATCCTATGGGAGAACAGAAGGTGTAATGACACATCGTGCTTTCAAGGCTTGGTACCGAGATGATTAACGATGAAAAGTCACATACAAGCGTGAACAATTGCTTTAAATTTCCTCCTAAAAAAAAAAAAAACGCGTAGTGGCGTGTTATTATCTTCACCTGTATTTCGTAATTAAATTTCAATGGGTGGAAAAATATTTGAATCTATTAGTTGTTGCTATTTGGACAAACCTCAGGCAAGCTATTAATAACGTATTGTTTGAATGACGTGAATAAAATTTACATGCATAACAAATATCTTCTGTTATAACAGCCGGCATCTCAATTTAGTCTCCAGACCTGTGAAATACGACAAAACCTTCTACACCATGAATAGAACGAAAACAAATATATTTCACTTACCGGGCATTTCTCACACGTGCTTCCCTGGAACTGTGAATCAGCGAAGCACTCACACCCACCGCACACACATGTCCCATGCGCGTTGCACTCCAACTGCATGGGGAACAGGAATGTGGTAATGATGTGAAATGAAATTGATTTATTTGACATTCACGACTCCCATTGTGATTTTACATGGGTTGAACTCTGTTTGCACCACACAAAAGTCCCGCAGCATTACGTTCTTGTGTGTGTGTAATATTGGTGCAATAGTGCCTCAATGGGGCTTAAAGGGCATATACTGTACTGGGAAGGCAAAAAAGCCTTCAAAATATAATTGTTAGCAATCTTCTTGCCAATGGTCTTAAATTCAGGTATTGTCCATTTTAGAAGCTTGCTGAAAGTCATTTGCCCTCAAATGATCCATATATGGAGTTATTAATGATTAATGATTAAATCTTCAAAATGTTCGGGCTTTGGGGGATTTGTGATTTAATCACTCATTACTCCGAATGTAGATCATTTGAGGCCAAATAACTTTCAGCAAGCTTCTAAAATAGCCAATACATGAATTTGAGACCATTGGCAAGAAGAATGCTAACAATTATATTTCGAAGGCTTTTTTGCCTTCCCAGTACATTATATGCCCTTTAACGACTTAAAGGCAACGGGGAATTCTGTTGAATATATCATTTTTGATAAAAGCCACCCGATTACTTGCCTGACTTATAGAGATAAAGCCTTGAACTTTTTCATTCGTTTATCAATTTTATGATATCAATTGATAGGAAACCTCCTAGTTCAATTGATTGAATGATTAACTCTATATAGCCCGGCCATTGCATAGCCCGGGGGTGGGGAAACAGCCCCCAACCCCCCCCCCCCCCCCCCGTAAGATCTCGACCGTTGATCGCGCGGTCGCGACGAAAATTGGCACGTACGTCACCCATGACGTAATCTCCACAATTCAATTGTTGATTCACCAAATTTATTTTTGATTAATTAATTATGCTAATGAGTGCATAAAATCATAATTTGGCTGTAAATCTTTAAACATAGCCCCCCAAACTGCTAAATTTCAGTCCGGACACTCTTCTTAGGATTATTATCAAATTAGGATTTTAAAAAATGGCAACATCAATTTTTTTCTGATGTATTTTAGTGTTTTTTTAATTTCTTATCTATTTATTTGGTTTTTTCGAATTTATGTTTTACATTGTTTTTTAATGGAAATCGTTGGCAACACTATTTCAGTCATAAATAGCATGAAATCTATCGTTTTTCATCAGTAAAAATAAAAATGATGATACATTTCTTAATTTTGGCTTGATACAGAATTTGCATTGGATTTGTACATGAAATCACGTTTTTGAGCAATTTTTGGTCTGACGTGCATGTATAAAATGTTACGTAACTTCGGAACCGTTATCCCCGCGTCGCGAATTTGGTCTTAAAAGTTGCATGAGACTTGGAGGAAAAAAGTCATGAAACGTCGCGGCGCGATCTTTTAGCGTTACAAATTTATCGCGAAAAATAACGAGGAGGGGAAGGGCTGTTTTTGCCCCCCCCCCCCCCCCCCCCCAGCTCCCGGGGCGAGATAGGGTTAAAACATTGATTAACTACAGCATTTTCTTGATCGGTTGGTTGATGCATTGACTAATTGACTCATTGAATGACCAGGGAGGTGTAAGGGATAGACTCATTGATGACTGATTTATTGGTCAGACTAAGTGAATGGAGCACTAATCAAGAACTCACCCCGTTGCTAGCCCGACATGTATCTTTTCGTGTCGGGCAATCACAGCTGTCTCCTTCATAACCCGCATTGCACTGGCACTTCGGCTGCCTGGTTGCAACATCACAAACACACATCCCCCTATCTGGGCCTGCATGGGTGAATATAACACATCAAACTTCTCATTACAATGTGCACATAGATATATACTGTTCTACATTGACAAAAGGAGGCAAGTGACAAATCACTCAAATATGGGTTATTGGTAGGCCTACTACTATATCGTACCCAGCATTCCCTACATACAGACAAAATCTGGAGAAAAACTATTCGTTTTGAGGTGAGTCATTCAATGTAACATTATATTGTATTGTCATAATGCCAATGAAAGTGACAAAACAGATTTTGCTCATTTATAAGAAAAGTCTCTTTTGTTATTTGCTTCCTTTTGGCAGAGTAGGGCAAAATAAATAACTTATGTGTCGGTACATTATATACATAGATAAATACAAATACATATAATATATGTATTTGTACATATAATACATATAATACATATAATATATGTATTTGTATTTATCTATGTATATAATGTACCGACACATAAGTTATTTATTTTGCCTTACTCTGCCAAAAAGAAGCATATGCGTGTATTTCTGGTCAATATATGCCATCGTGAGACGTAGAGAGTTAAGTCTGATATCAGATAACATACTGATTTGTAATTAGATGTGTGCATTCCTAGTCCAAGAATGCATTTGCGTATCATAAGGAGATAACCAGTTATGTGCCAAATATAATAATGTGTGTAGTCGTGCTACAAAAATGCAACCGTGGGGCATAGAGAGTTAATTCTTACATCAGATCAAAAACTGCTATGTGATGATTGTGTATTCCTGGTCCAAAAATGCATTCGTGTAGAAGAACGAGTTAACTCATTCAGTGCCAAATGTAATGCTGGTCTATATGATGTGTACAGAATGTATAAGTGGTCCAAAACTGTATTCGTGGGGCATAGCAAGTTGAAGTACATACCTCCGCATCTGAGTCCCCTGCTGTACGGACAGTTGAAATTATCACATTCACAGAACTGACCCGAGATGACCTCTCCAGGATTCTGAGGGTTTATCAAGAATAGACATGATAGAAGAAGCATGTTATCGTATAACACAACCTGACAGCTGCTTTGCACTTTAGCCTCTGACTTAGCCCTTACCTTACCAGGCCTTGAAACCCTATTGGTTAACTACACATCTTCTTGCCAATGGTAGTGAGAGAGTTAACCCTTACGTTACCAGGCCTTAAAACCCTATTGGTTTGCTACACATCTTCTTGCACATGGTAATGACAGAGTTAAGAGCATTACTACAACAAGGACTACATTATGTTTGCTACTACTAGCGGAGTACAGAGTTACTTTCAATGTCACTTCAATTTGGTTACTTTGTTCCATATTATATTTTAGATAAAAGCAAATCGAATGGGCTCAGTTCTCTGCTTATGTCTCACACGCGATTGCGTAAGGTTTACATACTTTCTTGACTTACCAACAGCTGTTCAATAAAACATGTTATAACATACTCACCAACCTGAATCCACATTATCGTAGCTCCAGAGGTTCAATGCATTATATAACCGACTCCTTCATATGGCCAGCGATAGTAAGTCTCTACATTAATTGGACTGTCACGAATCCTGTAGCATCATAAAGGGATCCCTTTTTCGTGAAAACTTACCCCTGTGTTATCACAGACGCACTTTCCACAGATGCACTCGCCTCGGCCGGAGCAAATTCTGGTCGTGTTGTCCCTGTGACCAAAGAAGCAGTTCGTATAGTTTATTTGCTTAGTCACTAGTCTGGGTGGGAGGTTGGGTTACTCTCAACCTCCAAACAATAAAGGGGTTAACTCATTGAAAATACTCAGATTTCAAGTCATATAATACCGGGCTGATGGGTTTTGGTTTGTATCTTGTGAGAATAAGTGAAATGGGTAGAATGAATACAATTGCACTAAGGACGGAAAATGAGAACCTTATAAATCATCGTTTCACTTGCCTTTTGTCATTTAGTCGTGAAGTATTTGAAAGCAAATAAACCTTGACTAATGATTAAATCCACGAGTCTCTCTAGAAGAATGTGTGTGGCATTATATATCAGACAGCATGATGACTTTGTAATATTTGCTTCTCAGAATGTAATAAGTGAGAATAGAGCTTTTCTATGTATTACCAAAAAGCGAGGACATTCGTCATGTTGTTCTTCATGCTTGATGGCATGGTGGCAGCGGTGGGAATTAAATCATATTTAAACTATTTACCCCCAAATCACGTGACAGAATATAAACTGAACTCACGTTCTACACGGCGACGGGTCTGTGCTCTCCAAGTTGATCTCGTTCCCACTGCACTCGCATCTGCTGCCGTACCTTCCTGGGTTGCATTCGCACTCACCACACACGAGGGTGCCGTTCCCATTGCTGCATGATGTGCTGTTTGCCTCCTGCGTGGCCCAGCAAAAGAGTTGATCGAACAGTTCAATTTGAGAATAATTAGTCAGTGAACGGATGGAATAATTAATTCTTATTTTTTTGCAAGCAATTTGCTCTCATAAGAAATGGGAAAACGTTTTTCTATAGCGCATGACACTTGGGCATAATTGTATAACTCTATCCGCTTAAAATAGCATAATACATGAAGAATGTATCAGTTACACATATGATTTGAATAGATACGTTGGACTGAGATATTCCCAAATGATAAAGTCTCTCCAAAAAGGGAGATTTTTGTACAAACAAAAGAGAAAATCAACCGAACTGGAAGTCATAAGTATGCCAAGAGTACAATGTTCACGGTGTCTTCCTATCTACTATTGAATGCCCCCCTTGACGCCCCCCCCCCCCTTCCAGAAATGAGCTTCTATCTTACCCCTTGCGTCTGACACGGACATTCACACGTGACCTCGAGCTCGATCTCCAGCTCCTCCTCAAAACCAACAGGGCCCACCGTAAAGCTGCGTCGGAAGAAGAGAAAAGTCAAATGATAGAATAAAATAGAACAGAATGGATGTAAAACAAATGTGTTAAAAGTACATAACGATAGAGTACGTTCGAGATAAACGGGGTTTTTTTTTATTCGACCTTGAGGATGGCTCCAGTTCTTTATCCGCTTCTTTATCTCTTTATCTTTCTCTCTCTCTCTCTCTCTCTCTCCCTCTCTCTCTCTCTCTCTCTCTCTCACACACACACACACACATTCAGTCAGCGCCAGAAATACGGGTTAAGTAGTATGTGCCAGCTCTAAGCCTGAATACGAGCTTCCCTGATGAAATAAACCCATTAACCCTCTGCGCGTACCAGTCTTTAACGACTGGAGTTATCAGTTAACACGTACCTGGTAGTCCCGCCCTCCAGACATCTCTCGGCCGTGATGGTGATATCAAAGGACACTGTATCCCCCAGGCTCAACCCATAGCACTCGTTGGAGCCCTCGAACACATCACCGTCCAGACAGTTAGCCGTGTAGGAGAGCGTGACGTCATCAGGGGCGGTGGACGTCAGGCGGACTTGAGAGGTGATGCGCTGAAGGGGTGGAGGAGAGAATGGAAGGGGGTCAAATTTAATGGTTGCGTGGTATAAAAGGGTATTGGCTGCCAGAGTAAATGGTGCTTTCAGTGGTGGTGACCGTGATGGTAGTGGTGGATTGTATGGTTTGTTGTGGGCATTGTGGTGGTGATTGTGGTTGGGGTGGTGATTGTGGTTGTGGTAGTAGACGTGGTAGTAAGGTGGTGGTGATAACGAAAAGGTATTAATGGTGTTGGTAGATCTTAAATAATAAATGCAATAATGATGATGATGGAAATTTCTCAACGCTCCCAGTAGGTGGTTGTAACAGGAGTAGTGCTTGTTGTTGTGACGGTAGACGCGGTGGTGGAGGACGTGATGGTGATGGTGGTTGCGGTGGTGGTGATGGTATTAATGCTTTGTTGTAGCAAAGGTGGCAGTAGTGGTTGAAGTGGTGGTGGGGGTTGGAATCGTACTGTTTAATGCAATGATATCGCAGTAGTGGTTGTGAACCTGTTGCGGTGGTAGTGGTAACGATGGTGCTGCTTTTGGTATTGTGGTGGGTGTCGTGATGGTGGTGGTACCGTGGTGGTGGATTTGGTGGTGGTGGCAATGGCGGCATTGTTGTATTTGTGTTAGTGGTTGCGGTGGTGATGGTGATGGTGCATGTGGTACATTGATAAGGGGTGGTAGTGGTTGTAGTGATGGTGGTGGTGTTAATAATTGTTGTTTAAGTGATCCTGATGGTAGTGGAGGTTGTTGATGTGGTATTGTTTCCGATAATGATGACTGAAGTTACAGTGGCAGTAATAGTATTGGTATAGTGGTAGGAATGGTAGCGTAACATACCAACTGGTGAAAACTGACCATTATAATTAGAACATGAAATGTGTAAAAACAAATGAGACTCTAAGTCACTCACATTATAATTTTCCCGAATCAGGTCGACGACATTCCTCGAGTCACCAGCCAGCTCCCCCACAGTGGCACCTTCGATGTAATTTTCAAGGCTCTGAAAAAAAAGTAATTTTCATTGAATTTGATACTTATAAATAATCTTTTAAAAAAAGAAACAAACATCTAAATACTGATCTAACTATGATATGCTAATAGTAGGTATATACTACACTGGTATAAACTGCCTCTGCATATGCAGAATAAACCGTTGTACTCATAACATTTAATTTCTCAGATCAAAAAGGAAACAATCGTATGATAGCAAATGCATATCATTACTGTAACACGAATCACTGATCATGCGTACATTGCCGGCATCAATCATTTAAAACTCCAGACAAGGATACAGCAATAAATTTGCTGCTCCTCCTGTCGATGGTCTTACCATATAGAGCGCTGTCTGGTCCCGGGTAACAGCGAAGATTGGAATCACATTATTCTCCCGGAACTTGGCACTCAGATGGCCGATAGAGGGATAATCCTAAAAACACAGGATATCAAATCAGAAAGTGGTTACAATTTACATTGACCTCTCCAATATTGAGTTGTTAATTTCTATTATTCTTGATATTTTGTTATGAATATCAGGAACATTTTAGCTCTTTTATACTTTTATTACTACATCGACTTTTCTAATATAATTTCTCCTGTTAGATTTGATATATTATCAATATACATTAGTATTAAAAGTTGTTTATTTCTAACTTTTATGATATTGTTCGATAAATGTTAAGAAAGTTGGAACATATATTCACCCATCTCGTGTATAAATCAAAACAGAATTATTAATTGCATAGTAAAGTACTGAACATCAAGTAAAAGTTGTTTTAGTGTATATTTCCATTTCACCTCCATCTCATGATAATGCTCACTGTTAAGATATGACTGTAATCAATGGCATTACAGAACTAATAGGACACACACACTCATACATGATGACAACATATTATACATCTTACATTATAATGGAAAGTGAGTGAGGGGAAGAATAGGATTGGGGAGAGAAAGGTATATAACTAGACAGACATTGACATGAACAGACAGATATAGAGAGAAACAGAGAGACAGACAGAGAGAGAGAGATAGACAGAGAGAGTGAGAGTCAGAGATACAGAGAGGGAGATAGAGAGATATTGAACGTGAAAGTTAAATAGCGAGACTACAGGGTATGTGAAAGGAAAGAGAGACACCAAGGAAGAGAGACAGACAGAGAGATAGGTAGACAAAATATTTAGAGCGAGAGCGAGAGAGAGAGGGGGGGGGGAGAAAGGGGCAATACAAAGGAGAGAGAAAGAAAGACAACAACAGATTAAAAAATGAGAGAGAGAGAGAGAAAGAGCAAGGAGGACATGTCTGAACTAAGCACTAGACTCAACAGTACTTATGCGATATAAAAGTTATATCGCCTGGTCTATATCCCCCTAGAAGACGTACCTGCTCAGTGCTTGCCGTGTACATGTTTGTAGTGGGATCCATGTGACAATTCCCATCATTCGGCTCCACGATTCCACCCAGCTGAGAAACAAAAAACAAATATCCCCAATATCATTCTAACTCTAACAGATTGTTCCTTGGTTTATGTACATGCAACACAATTCTCTATATAACATATAGGGCAAAGCCCACCCATAATGCAACGCTCAGCGACAACTGGAATTATTTTGCAGTCATATCCACTTCCGGTCTACTGAATTAGTGTGTGATACCGGGGGTGTGTATGAAGATGTGTATACGAAATGCCCGGATGTAGCTGCGCTGTGTATCATGGGTCAACTTTTCCTTGTATGTGGTATGAATTAAAGAAAGCTTTGCATTTCATTAACAAGGAATACAATAACCAATAGAAAACTGGATAATAACCCTTACATATACTTTTAAAAAAATACATTACAGAAACATGGCCAATGTGAGGAGTCATAAAAAGATTCATGAAAATAATAAAAAAAACTACCATTCCAATTTGGCTACATGTGGACATACAGTTTAGAAAATTACCTTTAATAGACTTCCAGAAAACTGATACAACAGAAGAATACAATATATGAATTCATGCTACCTATTCATTATCCAATTGTGGATGTCTAACTATTCCCTGAACATATGAATACAAATATCAATTGCCATTAATCATTGAAATTTGGTGACAGCTCCTATTTTGCAACACATGTCACGTCCGGTACTAGTCCGCAAGACTAAAGTTAACACTATTCACGCTATTGGAACATTTTGGCTCAAGTATAATACACAACTCCCATGGAGCAGAAGTTTATCTGGGTTTCTTGACTTACCCTTCCGTCTCCAGCAAAATGAAAGGAAGCGTCTGTGGTGAAGACTACCAACCGGCGGGCCTTAGGTCTCCAGCCGATCTCGTCCTGCCAATAAACAAATCAACATTCATTTATAACAAATTTGCTAAGAAATCAAAATCGATATCTCTCTGTATGGTATTTGTTTACGGCTGTATGTTCCCGTGATATGAGACCGAATAGCAAATTGCAACATAGCAATTTTGTTTCCATGGAAACACTCCATATTTTGTATTATCTGAGTACATATTACACGATAATGTATCTCTTCGGTCTCTCTCACGTGATCCTGCCTCTGTCCCTCTCATGAACATTTGCTCTTTTGCTCCGCCTCACACCAAGCATTTTACCTCCCACTCTCTATCATTTTATCTCTCCCTTTCTCTCTCCCATACCCCTCTCGCTTCCCCCTTTTCCCCTGCCCTCCCTTTATCCACCTTCTCTCTCCCGCTCCCCATCTCTCTTTTCATCCCTCTCTCTTACTATCCCTCCCCCCTCTCTGTTTTGCTCTCTCACTTGCTCTCTCTCTTGCTCTCCCTCTCCATCTCTATATAGCTCTCTCCTCTCTCTCCTCTTCCACTCTCACTCTCTTTCTCTCTCCTGTACCCTTCTCTCTTTATTGTTCTTCATCCTTTTCACTCTCCATCACTTTCTCTCTATATCCGTCTCTCCCCCTCTCCCCTTCCTCTCTCCCCTTTCCCTTTCCCTCCCATCTCCCACTCTCTCCTCTCTCCCCCTCCCCCCTTTCTCTCTTCCCCTTCCCTTTCTCTCCTCTCTCCCCCTCTCCCCTTTCTCTCTTCCCCTCCTCTTTCTCTCCTATCTCCCACTCTCTCCTCTCTCCCCCTCTCCCCTTTCTCTCTTCCCCTTCCCTTTCTCTCCTATCTCCCACTCTCTCTCCTCTCCCCCTCTCCCCTTTCTCTCTTCCCCTTCCCTTTCTCTCCTCTCTCCCCCTCTCCCCTTTCTCTGATCCCCTTCCCTTTCTCTCCTATCTCCCACTCTCTCCTCTCTCCCTGCCTCGATGCCATTTTCGTGGTGCATCACAAATGCATCTGCTGTATCTGACGCAGACATTGTCATGGCAACGGGATGTTGACGATTCTATTTGACCGCGGCATCGATGTAGGCGATAGATGGAGGCTCTTTTTTTCTGTTCACACAGGGATAACACATGTACAGCGGCGAGGCTATACGAAATGAAAGGAAATGTGTGCCGACGTTCTGTGTGTAGAAAATGTGGAGTAGAATTTTAGACTGTGCCCCATATTAAAGAATCAATGTCGATATTGATCCTGAAAAGCTCTTCTAAAGCGTTGCTGGATGTGAAGTTGAACATTGTGGAAAACAACGAGCACATACATTGTACAATACAGATGGCGTAGTATAAAATATATTCTAGAATCTTCTCCCCAAATTGAGTATTAATTCATGAGGCAAAACCAGACAGACGAGGCAAGAGATAAAGCGTCTGCAGCTTGCAGACCATGAACTAATGACCTTTCCACACTCCTCGGTGTGTCGGTGATTTGCCATTTGGTCCACTCACCATTTCGTCTACCATCACTTGCTGATATGTACGGGTTAGGGTTAGGGTAGGGGGTCTGGATTAGGGTTAATGGTTGAGGTTATGGTGTAGATTAGAGTTGTTGATAAGCTTACCCAGTATTTTAATCTAAAACGGTATTTTTAAGGGGTTCCTTGTAGACGAAATGATGAGTGGACCAACTGAGATTGGACCAAAAAAAATAATGGCAATAAACCGGCGTGTCTTGGTTAACCCATTGCCTATTCACGGCATTACACTCGCAGATATCCTTCTATATACAACACTGTGCAATGCATATAAGAGACACGGAAGGGGTTAAAAGGTATTCCTTACCTGGCAGACGGCGATCTGCATCAAGGCATCGAACCCTCCCTCAGGGGTGTCCAGGTTTCCTGACACTGTAGTGTTCCTGATTCGACTCTGGATTAACACAAGTGATATACGGAGACATTGTAGCTATGTACACGTGTTATAACATAGTAGTTTATATTTGCACCACATCATGACACTGTGGTGTTCCTGACTCGATATTAATGTAATATCAACAATAACGAAGCATTGGATACATGTATACGTGCTACAACACTGCAGTGTATGTTTACACCAAATCATGACACCGTAGTGTTACTGATTCGACTCTAGACATGCCAGCATAACTAGCAGCATGTAACTACATGACAGAAAACGCATGATATAATACATGAGTTTAAAGCCTTTTGCGCCGGTGGTTGATGATGATATACATCTCATACACCTCATCACACGCATGGGTTGAAGTCTGACGTCATTCCCTTAAAACTATCTATACATGGAAGGGACGTAAAATGAGGCATTCAGAATTAATTGTTTTCAAGGAGAATGGAATTTAAAAAATTATGCAAGTTTCTGTTGCACAATGTAAATCATCCTACTCTAGCTGACTTCCCTTCGCGAATCAACCTGTTTCGGCCTAGCGTCCTTGTACGCTACCTTGCGATCCCTTGCGTGCGTCCCCCTGCGTGCTACTACGTGCCTGAAAAAAAAAAAAAAAACGCGCACTTCTCTGCGTCCGACGCAAGGATTTTAGTAAAACACATAGTAAAACACAAATCCCACTGAACAATAGTTTGTCTGGCAGAGTAAGGGTTAATAGGAATTAGGAATCAACTTACCGCGAACAGAGTGGCGTTAGAGTCGAGCGGGAGCACGTTGTGGAAGCCGTGCGGACTGGCACAGTCTGTACATGGTGATATCAACCTGAATGAGAAGCAATAGCAGGGTTAAATATAGGAGGGCGCACAGTGGTATATCAAGGCACTGTTAACCCATATACACGATCAGACATGAACATAGGAGCATACAATTCCACGCGGTTGGAAGGCCACATGGATTGAGCGAAGCGGTTTTAAAGGTAGTGGTGATTGAATATTTCTCGCCATATTACACAAAATAAGTGCATACGTTTAGGGTTACAACTCTATCCTTCTCTGAAAAAAGGAAGCATCTAACAAAAGAGACTTTTCTTGTAAATGAGCAAAATGTGTCTGTCACTTGCATCAGTGCAACACTACATCATGTTAGATTGCATATCTCGCAGCAAGATAAATATTTCTTGTCCAGATTTTGGCTATGTGTAGGGAATGCTACGAGTACCAATAACTTAAATTTGAGTGAATTGTCACTTTCTTCCTTGTGTCAAACTATGACAGAACTGTACAATATATGGAATGGTAGAATGGGGTCATACAGCAGCTCTATTGTTATTGGTTGCGATGGCCACATACTATGGCCATTTGGCCTTTGTCTTTTTCATCTCGGGCTTCATCTCGAACATAATGTGTATTCATATATGGTCAGCTGTGTGAAGTGCGGGTTGCAACCAACTCAGTCAAAGCTAATGGATGCATCTCACTCGAGGCATGGAGAGAGGAGGGGACAAGGAGGTTACAAGGTCGAGATAGGATGTGGAAGGGCGTGCCCAGTAATGGGGAAAAGGGGTGCGACTTTACACCCCAGGGGTAGAAAGCAATTAGGGAGGGTGTTAGATAGAGTTGAGAGTGCATATTTAAGGACGGGCGACAGCATGTATTTATATGGTGTGAAGCCACGATTAGAGGTGTGCCTATACACTCTGCCATGCCTCCTACCCACCCCCACCCCACTCACCCTATCATTACGTTAACCCTTACATCTCCCAGCCTTGAAAGCTACATAGCTTCCCACGTATTTTCATGCCAACGGAAATGAGAGAATTAAGAAGAACTGTGGGCTATGTGAAGGATCTGTATAATCTTGAGGCACAGACTCAGATGTGGTGACACCGTCTCAAAATGCCTGTAAGACCAGACTAGACTCTGACTTGTCAGATGTGCCCTCTGGAGGGGTGACACTACGCTGTCAATACATGGTATTCTCCCCGGCCTAGGCACATAGAATAAGTGACAGAATTTGTTACTTCATTTTTTAGGCATGTATTGACGCTTAGGGTCACTTTGGACAGGGTGTGGGGAGATTCGCCGCACCATTTCACTCGCAGGCGGTGAGAGAACATCCTGGTAGGGGGTTGAAGCAGCGCATTGGTGTCGAAAAGGGGTGTGGCTAGTGCACCCCTCTAGCGGGGTAAAGTAAATATTGGGGTTACATTTAACACAGTAAAAGGCTTATGTGCTCCTTTGTAAAGTAATCGGTGGGGGCAAAAATGGCGGATTGGACACCAACGGTGATGCCTAATTCATTAGCGAGGGGACAACATGACTAAAAGTTGGCCCTTGGAAGTGATCGAGAGCATCTATACCCGAGATTAATGAAACAAACATTCTGAAATCTGAAAACATATGTTTCAAACACGTCAAAGCACCGTAGACAGCCATGAATGCGTAATTGCCTAAATCCACTTCGCACAGATTTGGGGAAAGTTTTCTTAGATTGTTGGTAGGTACAGTACTTCAAAACGTATGTAAATTCTCTATCCCGCATATAGGGGAAAGTCGTCCCATCAGGCAACGCGCGGCCACAAACGCTAGTTCATTTGATCAGACGCGGATATAACTGGAAACAAAATCCGAATATGGCTGCAAGGTGCATCATGGGAAGACTTGGAAAATTCACATGATGTATTTATTTCAAGTACCGACATTTTGCATTGTCAGAAATGGATCAGAAGATACTCAGCATACTTACTTTTCTGGCACTGTGCTGACGTAGGGAAGAACGGTTTTATCGACGAACGATCCGAAACCAAGCCTGTAGTCCTTGGTGATCAATCCTAACTCATCAGCTGCAGAAGAAAACATCAAAACAACAAGGGGAAGATATAAGGAAGAGAGAATGAGAGAGTAAATAGATAGAGAAGGATAAATAGAGAAATATATGAAGACAGATGTAGACAGTGATCGAGAAAGAGCATGAGAGAGAGAGAGGCAGAGAGAGAGAGACAGAGATAAAGAGAGAGAATGGACAAAGGAGAGAGAGAGAACATGGGGAGAGGGAAAAGAGGAAAATCCTAATCAATATAATTCAAGGTATGTTTAAAACTATAATGCTTCATACAAGTCATCGTATGTATTATGCACCTCAGCGTCAAGTCTCACATACTTTGGCTTTAAATAGATATTTCACAAAACCTTCAGGACATTACATTTCACCCAGTCATCCCTGCATGCAACACTCTGCCTTGTAAGTGGCACGGGACTCTGATTACTTAGTACCGAGAAGGTTAAACGTAACCTCTGCTTACCTAATGCGCTTCCGAGGTCCTTCAGGTTTGCCAAATCGTCTTTCATGGAGTGACTGAGATCCATTGCGTAGTAGAGATCCACCGGGTAATCTTCCGCCTGACGGATGTACAGCTTTATGGTGATGGGCTCCCCTACAAGACAAGGCGACAATGTTTTATTTCATCCATACAAATATGTGTCTTGAAGTGTCCAACCAATAAGGAACACATTTGCTGACATTGAAATTGTACCTGTCTATTTTAATCACCACCAAGCAGTCATGGGGAATTGCTTCAACTGCTAGTACATGTATTGATTATCTTTACGTTTGAAGCAAATCAAGAGTTTGTGTTGAAGCTATGTTGGGAAAACCTTGGGTAAGCCTTAAAGAGGATACCATTGTAATGGCTCTATGCGGATTAAATGAGAGATAACTGCATTAATATTTTCTATACAACATCACCTTCCGTTAACCTTTTCCTGTGCCAGATCAAATACAGCTCAATGTGATTTGCGTGCAATAATGGTGAGCAAATCCACACATGGCAAAAAAGACTTAAAAACATTCGTATAATTTGGAGACTTTATATGTCTTGGTGATGATTGGTATTTACTTTGGATTCTACCCTTTACTTTTCGAGGTTTACCTATATCATATGCTGACATTACAACCATTGATCACCCAAAGAGACAATAGTATACATGTAACATGATGCAACGGAGTAAAATGAATAGATCCCATGATATAGCATTTTATTGTGATGATTGAGAAAGGTGAAAACTATTAAAAGCCAGTTCTAGATACATTGCGTAAAGGCCATCGCAGACAACACGACTTGGCTACGATTCTTCAATCGTAAGGGCCTGCGACTGGAATGTGACGTCACACTCCTGTACAAATCCAACGGCCGGCTCCTGCGATTCATTCAGGCGCAGGTTTGCACGAATAATCGACTCGTGTCGTCTACGGTGGCCTGTGCTTGAGCGGAAGGAAGGTAGGTAGGCATTTCGGGTAAGGGCTGGCCTAAGATAGTCTGGATATTTCCGGTATTTTAACGAGGTGTTCCGGAGCCCCTGTCTGTCTGAGATAGTCTAAGGCCATACATCATCCAACACTCTGCAGAACTAGGCCATGTCGGCGAAAGAGCTCTAGCAAGATTTGTGCTAAGTTTAGTATTCGCTCCTTGCTAGCATTAGAACCTACTTCTATTATTAAATATAAACACGGCTGAACCAATTACTGAGGAATGTATACTTTATAATAATTTACAAACATGAGAGAGCAAGTTTATTAATGTTTCATCTTTTATAAAGAAATTCAGGCAACCTTAACAAATGATAACAATAATCAAATAACTTTAAATGAACATCATCAACATGATCAAAGGGTTTCTGTCTCGAAAGTGCATCAAGATTTTATAGCAATATTTACAGGAAAGCATACTACCCAAAGAATCTAGACATGACAAAACTTGTTCTTATTCTTTATTTGTGTATATGAATGACAGCCAGTTCTCCGCCTCTCACGTCTACAAGAGTGGTTATCAGCTGGCGTGTTAGATTCCCGCCTTTTTGTTGATCCCAGGCAAACAGAAGTGACCATATTGGATTCCTGTGGTGTTTAGGGTTGTCAGCGGGAGCAGCAAACAAACCTTAATGCCTCGTCGAGCCGAGCGATCAAAATCGACTCTGGAAGCCATTAAGTGGCGACGCGGGTAAAGTAAAACGCTCTCAAATGAGAAATGTGACATGTGCGAGATGCTATCATACAAATAACATTGGATGAAGTTGATGAATAGGATAATTTCAAAGAGAGACAAAATATGAGGGGAAAATTGCCAAGTAAAAAATGGGTAAATAACCAGTAGAAGGAGAAGAAAAAAAGGAGGAGACAGAGAAGTATAACGGTATGAGAAGGAGGGAAAAAGGAGGAGGAGAAGAATAAAGAAGGAGATGGAGAACAAATGGATGAAATAGACAATGATGAAGAAGATTAACAGGGGAATAAGCAAAAATAAAAAGGAACAGGAAGAAGAGGAGGAGGAGGAGGAGGTGCAGACGGAGGAGGAGATAGAGGATGGGGGGGGGGGGAGATTGGATGAACATAATGCTCATAGGCAAAGAGTTATAAACAAAACAAAAGACGATACAACGACATTACAAAGCAGACGAAGAGGAAAAAGAAAGATAGCATGAGAAGGAGAAGGAGATGGGACAATGATGAAAGTAAGAGGAAATATGATGATGATGATGATGATGACGATGATGATGATGATGATAATGACGTTAAAGGCATTAAGAAAAAAGACAACACAAAATCATGGAGAAGACTATGGAGAGCATCAACAAGGAGAAAACAGAAGAGAGAAAGTAAAAAAACTTACTTGGTCTGACAGTTAGCTTCATTTTCTGAGGCTTGACTTGCACGATGCTATCCAGAGATGCACCCGTATTACTCAGAGGGTTGTTCTAATGAATGAAAGAACGACAAGAATAAGCAACATTAGCAATGATGAGTAAATATTCAGATGGTTATTGTATTAACATAACATGAATATAAAGCACTGAAAAGCCGAATAGTGTATTTTGAATTTGCCCGATTTACTCAGTTCTTAAACTTTTATATCTCTCTTTTCAGCACAATTAACAGGAAATGAGGATAAGATGGATGTAAAAGTGGAAAAAAAGAAAGAAACAAAGAAAAGAAGGAACAGGAGAAGAAGTAGGAAGAGAAGAAGAAGAAGATGAAGAAGAAGAAGAAAGAGAAGAAGAATAGAAGATGAAGAGGAAGAGAGAGAAGAAGAAAATAAGATGAAGAAGTAGAAGATGGAGATGAAAAATTAAAACAGAAAAGAAGGAGAAGAAGAAGAATGAAAAGAAGAAGAAGATGAAGAAGGAGAAGAAGGAAAAGAAGAAGAAGAAGAAGAAGAAAAAGAAGAAGAAGAAGAAGAAGAAGAAGAAGGAGAAGAAGAAGAAATGTAAGGAGTAGGAGCTGCAGGAGCAGGAGCAGGAGGAGATAGAGGGGGAAGTGATGACATTGCTCACAAGACATTACCACAAACAAATGTTGTACTGCAAATAAAAAAGAGACAGGATATTTCTCGGTAAAAGGTTCCACATTCTTACCAAACACTTTGCACTTTGCGACGACGCAGGAAGCTGACTCAAACCTAATGTGCAATCGCACTCGGCAATTTCGACATTCATTTCTCCATCGATCGAAAAAACTCCGCTTTTATTGCGCGTCTCATCAAACATGTCAACGCGTTAAAATGGCGCCATGTTTCACAATTCCTGACTCATTTTTCGATTGGGTACATGATGAGTGAACCGGGGGAGTGGGGGGGGGGGGGGGGGGGGGGGAGTAGTGTTTGCACAATAAACGCTTTAAATTTCCAACAACATATAAATATCATTCCTGAATACAAAATGTTATTACACTCCGTTTCCAGTTGAAACGCATTCAACGCTCTGAACGAATTTTCTGAAAGTTTGGAAGCCAACGGTGATTTCCGATTCAATTGCGAGGGGACAACATGACTATCATTTGGCCCTTTGAAGTGATCGAGAAGGAAAGGAGCAGCTTTACCCGAGATTAATGAACCAAACTTTCTGAAATTTGAAAACGCATGTCTCAAATACATCAAACTAAACACAATCCATCCACGTTCCATCGGCACTGCAATGCGTGGGACTGGAAAATCATTCGCGTGTAAACGACTACCAAGGAGTAACCATGGAAACCCGTCTTACTGAAAGCTTTTCACTTTCGCACGTTTTCTCAACAATTACTCATTCCATCGACCACCTCTCCCGCTGAGATACGATGAGTTTCAGGTCAAAGCGGAGGAGTTTTTACCCGCAAAAAAATTATCATCACAATACTTCATCCCTTTTCTGTAAATAAATCGAATTACAAGTGCTTGGAACATGAGGATGGTGAAGATAATTCAAAAATAGAATTCACGTAAATGACGTAAGAATGATTCATTGTCTAGAGAAGATGGATACATAGTTGGGATAGCGTGTACAGAAAGTAATAGCGCACTATACTGCACCTTGCAGGAGGTAAAAAAAACAGGACGCTCTCTGTCGCTGGCCATGCTGGCTGTCGCTGGTTGTCGCTAATTGTCTCTTTCTGTCTCTCTGTCTGTCTCTCTCTGTGTCTGTGTGTCTGTCTGCCTGTCTGTCTATCACTCTGTCTGTCTGTCCCTGTTTCTTTCTACCTCTCTATTTTTCTCTCTCCCATCTCTCTCTGTCTGTCTCTATATCTATTTTCTCTCTCCCGTCTCTTTCTGTCTGGCTCTCTCTCTCTCTCTCTCTCTCTCTCTCTCTCTCTCTATCTCTCTGTATGTCTCTGTCTCTATATCTCTCTCTGTCTTAGTGTTTCTCCTTATCTTTCTCTCTCTATCTCTCTCTCTGTTTGTCTCTCTTTCTCTCTCTCTCCCTTTATTTTTTCCCTCTCCAATCTCTCTGTCGGTCTCTCCCTGTCTCTATCCTTCTCTTTCTCTCTCTTTCTCTCTCTCTCTCTCTCTCTCTCTGTCTCTCTGTCTCTCTCTCTCTCTGTCTCTCTCTCTGACTGTCTCTCTCTCTCTTTCCTTTTTTTCTCTCTGTCTCTCTGTCTCTCTCCCATCGCTATATGTCTCTCCCTGTATCTCTGTCTCTATAATTTCTCTGTAAATACATGATGTCAATAAAAATACTTTAAAATTATGACTTAGTATCACTATCACAAAACAAACCGGAGAAAGGGAAATAACATCCGCTTTCTCTTGAACGAAATGAGACCGGTAGAAGAGGAAAACGCGCAGACGACTAAGGGGAAATACAACAGACGGTACAGTTACCATGGCAACAGAAAGCGTTATATGTAATGATATCGGCTAGATTTTGCCAATAAACGTGTTGGAAACACGCAGTCTGACGCAATGAAAGGATTTCTTTCATTTTCTGACGACCTGGCTAAACAGCCGCTTGCAGTCAACCGCGTAACGAGTGTTCACTTGATGATATGGGAACGAGCGAGACAAAGTCGGATCACAACGGAGCGCGCATCTTCATTTACAAAAAAAGACAGTGCAGAGCTGAGAGAAATTTATGATGGAAAACCCAATTATGTAGACAGAACAGACTTCATGACTCCCTCGCTGCTATTTTAATGCGTAGTGTATTATAATGAGGTTGTTCCCGATAGGTAATAAAATATATACTTCAGTAGCAAAGTGTCATATGTTCACTCTGTGTGGAAACTGTTTTTACAAATGTATTTGTACACCCTACAATGTTGTCGAGTGAAATTGGTTGCCTGTTGTTTCTTTTTTTTGCTTTCCGTTTTGCACCTGCTCAGCAGATGGTAGTATTGTTGGTAGATCCGTTTTGATGAAAAATGGACTTAGCGCCTTTTGGTTGCATGTAAGTGTTCGCAGTATCGCTCATTGTACAAGTTCAGCAGATTATGGTATTGTTGATACATCCATTTTGATGAAAATTGGACTTAACGCCTTTTGGTTGCATGTATGTGTTCGCAGTATCGCTCATGTACAAGTTCAGCAGATGATGGTATTGTTGATAGATCCGTTTTGATGAAAAGTGGACTTAACGCCTTTTGGTTGCATGTACGCGTTCGCACTAGAAATTTATATGCTACGGATAGGTTCGTTTTGATGAAAAGTGGACTTAAAGCCTTTGGGTTACATGTATGTGTTCGCAGTATCGCTCGTTGTACACATTCTCATTGATCGGGGCGCCACGAAACGTTTGGGTATGTATCCAGAGTATGCCTTGTTCGTTTACTCCACACGGCTGTGGCGCCACGGTCGAGACAGCGCGCTAACAAAATGAACATATATCATTCATTCAGTGACATGAATTACACAATGCAACCACGACCGTTCTCGCGTGGCGCTGATGGGTGTTCATTGGTAGTATTGGCTACGTCAACAACATACAACCGGCGCTGGAACAGAAAATCAATAAGTTTGCAACATGACTTCTCTTAAAACGGACTTGACCATCATGGCCGTGGCATATGGGAGTATGTGAGTGTTAGCTTTCAATAATGACTGGTAAACAGTCGTACGTGCAGTCAGTAGGTGTTTACCATTGACATCATTGAGCGTGAGGAGAATGGCCGTGTATCTCACGTTCTTTAATGTCAAACAATGACGAATATCTAGAAGTTAGGCTTTTGGAAAGCTCGTGAGACGATGATTCATGCAAAGTGTGATGTCATTTTCCTGGCAAATATCGAATTTCTCTCATTTTGCTGTAATTCACCTTTTACCTCATTCTTTTATTTGGTCTTTGAGGTAAATTGAGTCACCCAGTGAAATTCACACCTACATCGAGCCAAGTGTTTAGACGGAGCCCGCTGCTATGTTGAACGCCCCCCCCCCCCCCCCCGCAACGCCCACTTACCCGACTATATAGATGCCCCATCCATCCCCATACCCCTATATCTTCTTTCCACATACCCCTCCGCCTTCATCCCACATTCCCTCCTCCATGTTCCTCCTCGTACCCTCCCGTTTTCTCTCCCCCATTCCCCCCCCCCCCCCCCCCTCCCCCTCGACCGAAAAATCAGTCTCTATAGGTTGTTGGATCCGCTGATTGCATCTGGCTCCTCTGTCAAAAGATGAAATTTTGATTAAATAATGCCCCGAATGAGACGGTTATTGCTATATACCCTCCCCCTCATTACCCCTCCATCTCCTCCCTTCGTACCCCTCACATCATCATCCCCACACCCCTCCATCTCCTTCTTCCTTGCCTCTCCGAAGGCTGAGACTCTTGCATCGAAGATAATACACCTGCTTGAAGATAGCGACTTACTTCGTAGGCAATGGCGTTGACAGTTGAACTCAAACGGCTAAAAAGTATATGCGAGTGATCGGAGTTGGATTTCGAGCAGAGAGAGAATACTGCTGTTTCACTCATCAAGCAATGTCGAAGTAGAGTTCTATTCGAGAAGGAAGAGAAGCTCCCCTCTTCATCACTGTTGTCTTCAACCAGGCAGGTGTTCATTCCTACTGACAGGACCCGGACGTTAACCCCTTCCATCACCTGCCCACTCCATCACACCTGTCTCCTAGCTCACGCACCCCTACCCCTCCCCCCCCCCCTCAATCACCTGCCCACTCCATCACACCTGTCCCCTAGCTCACGCACCCCTACCCCCCCCCCTCAATCACCTGCCCACTCCATCACACCTGTCCCCTAGCTCACGCACCCCTACCCCTCCCCCCTCCTCCCCCATCCTCTCATCGACTGCATTACCCTACATCTGTACCACCGCAACATCACCACTAGCCTAGTGTCCAGGCTGTTGGGCATTTCCAAACCAAGCCATTCCATAACGGGGTCTGGCTGAAGTAGACTACATCAATATTAATTTCTTCTTCGGCACCTGAGAGGGGAATGATACGATAAATAGTCTTACAACATCAGACTCTATTTTTCAGTTTGGATTGCACATATTCAACAGTCTGAAAGGCAGGCTACATCAGCATGAATGGTCTCTCTTCTCCCTACCCCTTCCAGCTTATACCGCATCGCCTATCTAAACATGCCCTGCCATGCGAGCTGATAGGACAGTAATAACCAAGGATGCCAAACGGTGGATAGATGGGTAAAACCGTGGAAACCAAACCGCTGGATTCATCCATCACATTGTCCCAAGCACGGGCCTCGTCAAACCATCACTCCATCCACCCATGGACCCGGTGGACATCATTCATCCATCTATTTACGTGAACCGGAACACACTGGTAACCATGGTAACACTGTCAGTGTCACGTCCAGTGTCCAGGAACCTATAGGGGAGTCCACTGCAACATGCTTATCTGCATAAACCCGATATAATGGCCGAAGAGAATTGGATACTCATATGCACTATAATGCATATATAAAAAGGTCTCAACATATGGGCCTGTACGTGAAAAAATAGCCTGACCTGCTACTAGTATAGTGCAAGTAATCATATATAGATACATACACGAAGTAGCCTCAGCTTTTCAGACTTATTGATTCAGAGATTGAATGGCAAGGCTTCGTGGCCGCAAACGATCGTCTGCCTGACATGTAAGATCAGCGGCTGGGCAAATCATATTGTTACTCTGAACAGCAGTCCCTCTACAGAGCTATGCATACACACGATGTGTGCACATAAATAATATCTATCTGACTATCCACATAGCATGTCAACGAGATGAACCATACACACTCAAGGAACTCCAATAAATCTTCAGAAGGAATTGACGTCTGTGAAGCTTGTTTATTCCAGGGCTTGAATTCATTAGGCAATGAATCAACCGCACGCGACGAGCGCTTTATACTATTTACAATGACAGGTGGAAGCAATATCAAAACAGATCCTTCTATCTATACCGAATCGGTATTTCTTTGTTTTCCTCTTAAAGTGATTACAAAACCCCATTCCTTGAATGCTTTTGTTCAGAAATTCCCAATAACATGACAGCAAGGACCAGGGGGTGTTTCACCAAGCTGTTCGTAAGTTACGAACGACTTTACGAACGACACTTTGCTCATTTTGAATCTGATTTAGAACAAGAAGGGATCAAAAGTCGTTCGTTAAGTCGTTCGTAGCTTACGAACAGCTTGGTGAAACAACCCCCGGTTGTATAAAACTGACCATTAGTGTTTATTTTGCTACCCATGGCACTTTCTATGGAGACCTTGAATTTGATTGGCTGTCGAGCGGTATTACCATGTTGGTTACCATTGATTATAGAGTTACCATCAATGGTGAGTTTTAGGCAACGGGTCCCAGGCTAGATCGAGCATGGACTTACCTCCAGGATTTCTTCATTGGCTTGTGGATTGGTGATGTTGGCGCATGTGCTCGTAAGTTTTTCAGGAGTGTCACACCTCTGCCCTATGAATGTCTGCAAAAGGAAATAAAAAAATAAACATTGTTTAAAATGTATTACCACGTTGCAACAAAATTAGGTTTATTGCGATCTCCACACACAGATCATTGAAGTAATGTCCGTAACATAGCTGTGGAAATACACCTTCCATCCGGACATTCCGGATGAAAGATAGCGTTACATCATCATACCAATTCTCAATGATTAATGTCAGTATTTGATGCAGTTCATAACCGATAACAAGGAGTTCGGCATTGATACCGTGCCTTCGTATACATGGTATATGACTTAATTCTCAAAGGAGGGACACAATTTTGACATCTCATTTATGTTCATTGATCGACACTACTTTCCGCGTTTGTCCTAAACCCTCCCCGTACCAGATGAAATGCAGCTCTCTATGGGATTAATGTGCGTTACTGGTGGAGAAATCTACCAATGATACATCAAGAGTTAAAGAACGATGAGGAAACCAAACGGGACTTATAAACACTTTCAACATTTCCGAGTTCTTTGATCATATGCAGTGTTTTTTGTCCACATCTCACCTCTCCCCTTTCTCCTACTCATTCCCTACATGCCCTACCTCTCTTTTCTTACTTCTCCATCTCTCCTCACACTCTCTCTTTCTCTCTCTCTCTCTCTCCCCCTCTCTCTCTCTCTCTCTCTCCCTCTCTCTCCAACTCTCTCTGCATAAATGTCTCTCTAGATCTCTTTCCATCCAAGCAAACGTTGTGCCTTCTCTTCCTTCTCCCGACACTTCTCTATGCATGGCGCCATACGCCCAAACTCGCATCTTGCTGTAAGATCGGAAAGCACCAAAGCACTAAAGAATGTGACAGCTTCGAGTGAGTGAACTTTCACTCAGGTTTTCGACCTTACTAACAGCCCGGTCGCCATCGTGGGCATGTCCGATAATCGTCAGCATCTTCAGAGCGAGCGCAGCTCTGAAATAGCTGGAGTCGATATCGAGTGAAGAGATACTTGTATCGGACGGGATAGGGGAACGCACGCACTTGGTGAGAACGGGGCCGGGCATGGTGGGGAAATGCGAAAACATGCTCGTGGTCACGTGACCAGAAAGGTCTTGTTTGGCTGACGATCGATGGCGGGCTCGAAACGAGGTTATTTGGATTCATTTACTTGCTCCGTTCCACTTTCTCTGTCGCCCTTCGGATCGTCTTACCCTTTCTTCGATCTCATCATTCTATCATGTCTATCTCTTCTAAGAGAAGAAAGAAACATTCAGAGTCAAACCGAGCTGCTACTTCAGAATTCACTTTGACAGTCGCATGAATAGTTCGGCACCATTCTGCACTGTGCAGTTTTCTCACTGCGAAGTGTTCTGATAACGATGAACGATTATTGGATTTAGCCATGATAAACTCAACTTTGTCATTACTATTTGTTTGTCGTAGCCCTAGATTATTCATTTACACGATTTGTTTGTATATCTACTGTAAGTTTAAATCTTTGATGGCATATACTTTTCGAGTTTCACTTTTGTCGTAATATCATATCCGCTTGATTGAAAAAGTCGCGACGTAATCACATGAAATAATTTCGATGAAAATTATCATCTCAATTAATATGATTGCACAATTAAGCATGCCATTTTGGCCTATTTGCTCAGTTGTTATGTTTTATGGCATGTATAGTGCATACTGTTTCTCAGCTGTGTATAATTTTGATCGTATTCATATTTTTGTGAAAAGTGTGGCAATAAATCAATATAATAAAATCAAATGTTTTTATCATTCACTCCTCACTTAGCAAAATAAATATATTGCCTTCCTCCCCCTTTTTTAATGTTGTGAATATTTCCAACATGCAAACCCTGCAGGAAGGCGAATCGACCAGAAAGAGGCTCCCTAAAAAATTCCTCGATTTTCCGCCAAGAGAATTCTCGAAGAAGGAAAGAAAAGAAAGCATGCATCTTTCATCCGGACACCTGCCAAGCGGAGAAATCGAAGACAATCTCTCCGCGTTCCCAGGGTTCCCCTTTACTCTCTTCACCATCCCCCCATCAGAGGGGTTCTTCTTTCAACCAGCTGGGGAATAAATCGTTTCTCAGATGGTTTTAGATTAGTTTTGTGTAGCTTCAGGAAATAAGAAACACCCACCCAAAATAATTGTATCGCAATCTTCGAAAGGATTTTCTTCAGCGAGCACGTAAGATTGTCATCAACATCAGTCGTCATGGTAACGCAAGCCTTCCAGCG
Source organism: Arbacia lixula (assembly GCA_963669155.1). Taxonomy (NCBI): domain Eukaryota; kingdom Metazoa; phylum Echinodermata; class Echinoidea; order Arbacioida; family Arbaciidae; genus Arbacia; species Arbacia lixula. The sequence goes on from OZ022589.1 coordinate 917,961, forward strand.
AAAATGCTCGTGTGTTTTTTTTCTCTCAGATATGTCAGGGGATAATTTCCGAGGGATGATTCCCTTTCCGTGACAGCAGACTGTGTTTTTACTGCAAACTTCTTCAGGCATCGATGGGCAAACGTATCGGGCTACAAACCACTTCCAACCGCCTTGTTTGTTTTTGTGAAACCCAAATGTATATTGTATTGAGATGGACGCCAATTTCCTTTTTCGTCAACTAAAGTGACACACATTTTTCGATATAAAGAAATAGGTCTTCACATGATTTATCATAGTAATCGCATATTAGTAATCACAATCACATCATAGTAATCAGAATAATAAACCTATGCATCCCGTATACACAAACACACACACACACACACACACAAACATATATGACGTATTGTGTGAACACATACCCACACTCTTCTGTATAAAGATTCTTCTTAAAGAGAGAGAGAGAGAGAGAGAGAGAGAGAGAGAGAGAGAGAGAAAGAGAGAGAGAGAGAGGGGGGAGATATCCCGGATCAAATGCATATGTATCTACTGTGTACTTTAAAAAATGTATACATCACAAAGTATTATGCGCTGCTCCATAGTTTGATACGAACCCATCTGAGCGCCCCCCCCCCCCCCCCCTCGTAAATAAAGATGTGAATAAGAGAGAGATATGTCAATATATGTTCCGCCGAGGTATTCGCTCATGCCGCTGGTCCTAAATTCTCATTTCCCGAATAGGTTCTGTGATTTCCGCCTCTAACACGTGCGTCATTTCAAACAGGGAGAGTTTGTCATGTCATCATGTCGGTTAATGGCAGTCTCATCTCTCTCTTACCCACCTTGCCCATGATTATATAGGCAAGAGACATGAGAAAATGAAATCAACCGTACAGATACTGCACTAGTTTATCAAGGAATGTCGCCCAATAAGCCAGGTTTAACTGAAATTCTTTTTTTTTCATCGTCGCTTCCTTCAAACCTTTCAAAATGAATATACTATTCGATGGTTTTGTATATCGATATACTTTCATTCTATTCATCTGTTCTTATTGTTGTTGTTGTTGTTGTTTCTGTGTCATAACATTGTATCACGGCGTTCTTTCTATTTTCGAGTGGAAACATAAAACAATTCAATTCAATTCAGATAAAGTATGTCATTTTGAGAGACGCCATCCTTCTCTCACCTTAACTGTGATAATGAACACGATGAATACAATATATAACGCTCATTTAGGCTATATGCCATCATTGGATATGTCTACGGTGACAGTACTATTCCTCGACTGCGCGTGGTACATAAAAAAAAATCGGCTTGCAGCAAACCAGGGGGCCCTGTCTATTGCGATTGATAATAATCGTAACTCTTTATAAGTTGGGGCCCAAAACCTAGACGCCACATTCTTAGTAAGAAAATGCACCGATAATTATCATTCGGTAGGTTTAAATCAGCCAACGGGAAACATTGCTTAAAAATCACGTAAACGTTCTATGGCTACATAATCGTGAATTCTGTATCCATCATGCGAGTGTATTTTGTATGTTCCTTATACTCTATAGTCATATCATATGTTCCCGTTGATAATAATCTTTTTGCTTTGTTGCCCATTTATTTTACATTGATGGGTCCGTATTCTGGACAGAGGTTTGACGCAAATTAAGTACTAAACCTGTACTAACTTTGTGAGACGCCCAATAAATCACCTGATGCCGCCACAAAATCGTTGATTTTCATCAGTGTCTGATTTCAATCATTCAATATACCATAGCGATTCCGAGGACATATCATTGATTCAATGTTACTGATGTTGTCAACTTGACAACATCAGTAACATTGAATCAATGATAATGCTTCATGTTGTTTCATTCGACGTCCCATTAGGTTAGTCCAGGTTTAGTACACTGTTTGTGTTAAACCTCTGTTCAGAGTAAGGGCCATGGTGAATGAAACCACCGCTTGCCACAATCACATCATTATGACCATTCCAATGCTATCCTACCTCCACCACAATCATGGCCAGGAAGGTTCGACTGGAGTGGAAGAGAAACAGGGGGAGGTGGGCCTCAAGATATCATCGATAGAATCAATCAAGTGATATCGCTTCAAATCATACGGCTCCAGTGCCCATTACAATCTACCGCAGTGAACTCTATCTGCACATCATAAATGCTCCGATGGTATTGAAGCATTGAGGCACGTTAACACGGCCGCCGTTTCCCGCTCTCGCTTGCCGCCTGTACTTTAAAGGGAAAGTCTACCCTGAATTTGAGTTTAGTTTTAATAAAAGCAAAAACATAAAGGAAACACCTTAGTGAATGTTTGATGAAAATCTTTCTAAGGATAAGAAAGTTATGATTTGTTTAAATGTCAATTTTTCCGACGTCACGTGCGAGATGCTTTCCATATTACTGTGTAGTATATTTTTTATTTGAAAAATCATAGCTTTCTTATCCTTTGACGGATTTCCGCCAAACCTTCACTTGTAGGTTACGTTTCTTTCATGGTTTTGCTTTCATCAAAACGAACGTACCTTCAGAGTGGGCTTTCCCTTTAACGGGAGGGATTTCTGACTCAGGCATTATCTGAGCATCCTCGCACTTAATGATGGCCAAAGCGATTTAAAACCTCCGCAAGAGGTGAGAAAACATGTGAAAGGTCTGAGAAACGGTGATGTTATGGCAAGCCGTGTGAACGTACCTTAGTGAGAGAGAGAGAGAGCGTCAGGAAACTATGACGCCTAGGACCACGTATGAAGTAGTGAAGTGTGTAGTGATAGGACACGACTGCCTCCTCTTTAGCAACACTAGTATTCTTCATCAATCCATGGGTTTGCCTTGGAACAGTGACGCTTGCATAACAATCTCGCCACGGGTATATTCAAGTTCATGTTTTCTTCATCCGCGGAGCAATGACCGTGAAGAAAATGTGAATTCCGATCGATATGGAGAGTGAAAGCCTATACCTCTCTCATACTCCCCATGCATGTCACGTCTTGCATTCAAATTCATAGCTTGTGGTCGCACATAACGATGTTAACAATAATATGTAAATTTATCATGAAACAGATGGGAATACGTTTACGCTCTACGAGCATCTTTGAATGATAAGTGATCGCGCTACCTCGAAGATCAATGTCGGAATTTACGCGGAAAAGCGGTAGAGGCAGCATCCTTTTTGCCTATCAACCAATGCTCGCTCTGCTTCGAGTTTCAGGGAAACTGAAATTGGATGGGTCATGAACGGCGGTTTATCCGAGTCACGTGACAAGCCGTTTATATCAGGCTTTGGAAAATGATCAGGAGAGTGCTACTGGGAAAGAGATGTAGAGACATCATACCCTGGTGGCGAAAGCCATCGCCTGTACCTGTTATCTAAATCAACCATAATCATTATCTGTTCGATTTGACTGAACAGAAACTTGGTGCAGGCAGATCTTGGGTTTGGAAACAGACACACAGCTCCAAGGAGCTCGTCATGTGGTTTGTCACATCTGATGTATTAGCAGGGGAAGTGAATGACTGGCATCTTGGGCAGGCAGTCAATCGGCAGCGCTCGCTCGTTCTATAGAAATCGTGAGCGTTTTATTTTTCGTCTCGCGAAATCTCACGCGCAGATTTTGCTGCACGTAGATTATGAAGGAATTTGACATGCTCGCGAGATCTTTTGCTGGGGTCTTCTGTAAGCATACTGATCAGGATTTTTTTAGACAGGGATTGAGATTGTATGTTTCTTAATACATTTTTTTAGTTTTTATCGAAATCCGCAAAGGAGTTTTTATGTTATTTGCCTTCAAAAACAGGCCTCAATTTTTTTTTTAAATATGTAAGCTCTCAGACCTTGCTGGATGCTGACCCTTCTATGGATTGTACGGCAACGACAGTTACGGCTCTAAAAAGCCAATACTTCAGCGGAGATTCTGATTCCAATATTGTTTGGGCTCAAAAATAAAACATTTGAGCTATTCGTCTTCAAAGTGACGCGAGATTTCAGAAATCGTACGGACTTCGCAACCGATATATACGTAAGCTCCCAGACTTTGCTGGATCCTGACCCTTCTACAAATTGAACGGCAATACCAGTTACAGCTTTGGAAAGCCGGTACTCCAGCGGAGAATTTGATTCCAGTTTTGTTTGGGCTCAAAAATAAAACATTTGAGCTATTCGTCTTCAAAGTGACGCGAATTTTCAGAAATCATAAGGACTTCGCAACCGATATTCGTCCGCAGGCAGCAGAAAACACACGATTTTATTTTCAGCCCGGTAGTCGTGACCTTCACTTTACCTCTCGAACCGCGAAAAAGGTCTCCTTTTCAAACTGCGATATCTCCATGAATATATCATATTTTTGTACACTTTCTTTTGTAACTGTATGTTGGAGGTCGACATTTACTAAGGGTGAAAAAACATTTCATTGAAACAGGCAGAAAAATATTGAAAATTCGAGATAAATAATGTGGTTCTAATAAAAATTTAAAAAATGAAAATAAACTCTATATTTCAATGTCAATCGCTTTTGAGCCCCTAATATTTAGAGATCATCTGAAGCGGAATTTATTGTACTTTATGGAGATACCATTATTTTTCAACCTCCCCCCATAGAAGGGTCAGGATCCAGCAAAATATCAACCATGTTCAAATCCAGAATGAGCGAGATATGACGAAGTTGTGAGCGATCCTAACCAGTCAATCATAGTCCGCGGACTATGATTGGATCGCCTTGGATCGCCGGTAGAATTTCGTTATTATCGTGGACTATGATTGGCTGGTTAGGATCGTTCACAACTTCGTCATATCTCGCTCATTTTGGATTTGAACATGGTTGATGTTTTGCTGGATCCTGACCCTTCTATGGGGGGAGGTTAAAAAATAATGGTATCTCCATAAAGTACAATAAATTCCGCTTCAGATGATCTCTAAATGTTTAGGGCTCAAAAGCGATTGACATTGGAATATAGAGTTTATTTTATTTTTTTTAATTTGTATTAGAACCACATATTTATCTCGAATTTGCAATATTTTTCTGCCTGTTTCAATGAAATGTTTTTTCACCCTTGGTAAATGTCGACCTCCAACATACAGTTACAAAAGAAAGCGCACGAAAATATGATATATTCATGAAGAGATCGCAGTTTGAAAAGGAGACGTTTTCCGCGGTTCGAGAGGTCAAGTGAAGGTCACGACTACCTCGCTGAAAATAAAATGAGCGTATTTTCCGGTGCCTGCCGTTTGGCTGCAGGGTGGGGTGGAGATGCTGCTCTATACCAACCAGGTTGACACTAGTTGATGTAAGAGAATATGCTCGTTGCAATCACTAAGAAACAATGTACATATTACAATCACCACGACAATAATCACATATGCATCGTTTACCCTGGTACATATAAGCTATAGTTAAACTTCAATTGAAATGTCATTAAGAGGTTTAATAAACGGTTCAACGTTGATGTTGTTGTTCTCTTAGCCGCCACCTGATTCATCCAAACCATGTGGCTAACGAAAGAGTGATAACGATGATGACGTTATTGATGACATCAGAAATATTGTTCCTAAATACCACCACCACTATGGCCACCAGCAGTCACCTCTACTATTAGTACTACTCCTACTATTACTACTACTACTACTACTACTACTACTACTACTACTACTACTACTACGACTGGTGGTACTACTACTGCTACTACTACTACGACTAGTACTACTACTTCTATGATTACTCCTACTACTACTACTACTACTACTACTACTACTACTACTACTACTACTACTACTACTACTACTTCTACTACTACTACTACTACTACTACTACTACTACTTCTACTGCTACTACTACTACCGACTTCTACCATGAATGCTTTTTCTACTACGTCTTATTATTCTTTCTCCTGCGTCTTCTCTTCTAATGCTTATAATTCTTTTTATATACATTCCTGTATCTCTTAAATACAAAGCTGAACCCGATTCGGATGAACATATTCAGCATTTAGTGCCATTCAGAATTCTGATATTCACGCTTAGATGCGTGCATACCCTGTGGGGGCTCCAATTTACACAAATAAATGTCAGCGCATCTATAATGAGAAAACTGAGACAGAGATTGCCCTGTTCCTAACCTCTAGACATTTACCAATTACCAATATCTGCGCGAGATTGCTAGGAGCAAACACACTCTGATAGTTCATAGGTACAATGTTCTGCAATAGACACCCACCGACTGAGAAAGGTCACTGATAGCTAAGGCAGGAGCTCATTCTGCCGAGGAAGGAGGAGGAGGAGAGACAAGAGGAAACACGACCTACCGTTCATGCCCTTTCTTGGTTGCCATTGGTTACCACGTGGGTACATTCGTGGTACAATTACAAAGAGTTTGGAAATTGGAAACAGTAAGATAAAGATGACGTTTAACTACATAGTGGGATGAATCATTGTGGTCGTTATTGTTCATTATTTTCATTCATCTATTCATGTTTTTTATATTCTTTTTGTTTACTTTCCATTTTCTATTTAGCATTTTTTCATCATTTTTATTATTTTTCCTCTTTTCCTATCATTCATTTAATTTCCATTTATGTTTTTATGTTTCCATGATTCTTTTCTTTAATCATTTTATTTTATTTTATTTATTTTTTTTTTTTTTGGGGGGGGATTCAGCAAACTAATGTGCGACAGTGTTCTGACTGTGAAAACATATGCATCACAATGTTTGTTTATATACGTGTTTGTTTGTTTGTTTGTGTGTGTGTGTGTGTGTGTGCTTGTTTGTTTACTAGTTAGTTACTTACGTCTGTCTCACACCAGGCACAAGCTGGGTTGACTGAGATACAGTCACGGCACTTCTGAGCTCCATGGCAAATCGAGCTCAGGTCCTCGCCTGTCAAACGGAAAGAAAGAAAAAACAAAGAGATCGAAACATGAGCATGGTGAGAAGAATGTTGCGTCATGGGATGAAAATGCAGGAAAATGGGTCAGTTGCTATGACAATGTTTTGGTATGCATTCTCACACTATGATCCTGGTTCAAGAATTCACGCGTGGTGGTTTTACGCGGCAGGCAAACTTCATAGGTTAACTAATGCCCCCTCTCTTTCTCTCCCCCCCCCCCCCCCCCTCTCTCTCTCTCTCTCTCTCTCTCTCTCTCTCTTTCTCTCTCTCTCTCTCTCGCTCTCTTTCCTTCACTCGTTCCGTAATTTTGTTCATCGCTATATCTCTCTTTCTCCTTTTCTATTTCATACGTAAATGCTCTGATAACTTGAAAACAACAGTACCATAGGTAAATCAGTTCATGTAGGTTTCATGAGATTGTGGTGGTCGAAAAGCAAAGATTCAATATTGATGAAAATAATTGATGTGGCAGAATTCGGGGATGTAGTACACATAAAGCATGTTAGTAGAACAAACTAATGTACATTTCTTCTTATAGTTGTTTGTATATAAATAAATGCAGATACCGCAAGACGAGATTTTATATTGAATTACTAGCAATCATAATTATGCAAACAATGCGATGAGTTTTGTTAGCTTCGTAGGTTCCCTTTATTTCGGTCATTGGATATTGTTAAAGTTTGACTTCCCACGCGCGGTTTGTCAATATTATACACATTCCATTGATTAAACAAGTAACACATTGCTATTCCCTAAACGGAGATTACCATCACAGCTCCGTATCAAATGAAAAATCGAAAGTACACCCTCAAATTCATCACATCCCCTCTCTGGGAGTCGTAATTTATTCCAGTGCAAACATTATACATATACGGAGCGTTAGCATACGTTTACCCGCCATCTGAACTCAAGCTACTCTGTTTCACACATGCGGAGAAGGCAGTATCGGAACATAACAAGTGATGTACCGAATAGAGCACTTGTCTACTGAATCTGTCTACTAGATTGATTAACATATGCACGAGTTGGGAATAAAGAGTTAAAAACGCTTTACAGAAAAGTATTCCCCAAGATATTAAGAAGCGTCCTTCTGCAACGCACCCGAAACATGACAAATAAATCGCATAAATTCCACTACTTTTCCCGATAATTCAAACCAATATTTGTGTTGGAAATCGGTCAAAACCGCGAGTCTTGAGTAATTGAGTTCCTCTTGAGTATGCTTAGAGTCTTTGCCCTCCGGTGCTATAATTGGATCACTCGTGGAATCTTGAGAGAGTTTCCCTGCCAGTCTTGATTCGGTTTGATTTAATTTCCTCATCGGCACGTCACTTCTCATCCACACTTATTCGCCTGGGTTATAATAGTAGCTGAGAGCAGTGAGGAAAACTGTGCAACCTGTAAATCGTATTTCTCAAACTGCCCATGTTTTCATCGATGAAAAGAGAGCTCCCCGATTAAGATTACTCATGTTACCTCAATGCGTTCTAAAAAATATATTTCCGCAAGCAGAATCTTCGAGAACAACATAAACAACACATCAACAGTGGGCTTAATCAAGTCGTTCATGTCAACACAGGTTTCGTTAATGTTAATACAGAATGAATATAAATAATCATTGGAAATGTTATTTCCAACAAATAGTCCTAATTCTCAGAACCTGACGAAGAAAATAATAACGTTAGTGTTACATTAAGATTTGTTAGCTTGGAGTCCTAACTCGATATCGTGTAAGTGCACCAGAGCCATCTCTAAACAGAGTTTGTCCAACTCGGTTTCATTACGTAACAACACGGCGCGTATTCTCTTTTATCTGCTTGCCCGACAAAGCAACACGCGCCATATTGTTACATGTTGAAATATGACACAACATGGCGTATGTTGCTTTGTTGGGCAAGCAAATAACAAAAGAATACGCGCCATGTTGTTACCTATTAAAACAGAGAAGGTCAAACTCTGTATATAGATGGCTCTGATCTGCGGCATGATCTAGCGCCATCTCCCTTTATTCAATTATGTGTGTGGATTCAAATATGAACAGCTCTTACTTCCGTGTTTATATAACCGTTATCATTATTTTTCGACCGTGACTATACCGACAATAAATACCTTTGAGGAAATTATTTCACACATCACATTGGAAGATAACAGTTGTATAAAACGGAAGTATAATGATATAGAAAGTTAGATATTGTTATTACTTCAACACTTTTATGAGAACAAACCTATACCACTCTTCTCTTCCTTTATTGGAAAGATGAATTCTAAAAAACAGCGTTCCATAAACTCATAAACCTCAGATAGTAACATTGACCCCTGTTTGTTCCCATTGTATTCAATTCTCGGACTTCATGGCCTATCTATTATCTTTGTATATCCCAGTAACTTTCTTGAACACGATGATTGACAGAAGCCCAGTTTGTAGGCGATGGAGTACATGGATATAACCGAGTTTGTTAACAACTATGTCTGATAATAGAGACTACGCCCTAAGCGAATGACCAGAAGGAGGTGTGGTCTTGGTGACCAGACATAGTTGTTTAACCATGTTGTGCCTATTTACTCCACAGCCTATAAACTAGGCTAGATTGGACATATGAACACCATACCCTCATGATACTATTACGTGACCAAATCATAAAGGAAAATTATACCCAGTAGCTGATATGATATGGCTCTTGTGATTAGGCGAGCTCTTCATCTGCATGTAAAGACTTGGTTTTAACCACATGCCTCCCGGATGCATTTGAATTAGACCGAATAAATATCCGGGGGGGGGGGGGGGGGGTGAGATTCTGATCCCTGAATGGAGTCCAAAGTTGAAATCGCGTCCTAAACAGACCGAAACAAGCCAGGGTTGATCAAGACCGCCCTAGTTTGAAGGCAAACTATAGTCTTATATCAAAACACCGTTGTATGATGTAAGGCTAAGTATAACTACTTGACAGAAAATTTAAACGCAGAAATCGGGGCAAGATGTGCGGCTGGTAGTCAGATTAGGTAACTAGACGTGCAAATGTATGACCTTCCCTTGACAAGTACAATGATATTCAATACATGTGCGACATTGTCTACATAATTATTACAGAAGAATTACAGGCAGCTGTATATAGGATGCCTGCATGGAGAATCCGTGAGTACACAATCTAGCTACCAGCAAGATGATGGAAATGCACACCTAAAAGTGCCATTTTAAGAAGAATTGTTGTTGTTAAAGGATGGATTGCCCCATATGATTGACTGCACGAGATATTCGTTGCCGTATAGGGTTAACGATACTTGTAATATATTACCGGGTCAGCGAAATACGAGACTGATGGGCTACGTCGTTAGCTGACCCTATACATTCTATATAGAGTGTGCTATGTGCCCACACCAGCTAACCACTCTGAATTACCCACAATGCCCATGGCTGTCTTGTCCTGTCTTTCCAACCGACTCCAAGCTTCGAGTTATCACGTCTGTCATGTAAATGCCATGGGTGTTAAATAACGTCCTGATCGATGGTCTGTAGTGGCTTTTACCCTCAAAATACAAAGCCAGGAAAATCTCATTGGCGTATTACACATGCTATGCACCTATATATGGCTTTGATAGGTTTAATGTGCATGCGAAGCCGTTGGTTTAGGCTACATCTTGAACCGTTTAAAGGGATAGTTCACCCTGAAAATAAAGTCGATTCCAATAAAAGCAGAAACACGAAAGAAACAAATTGTGAAGGTTTGACGAAAATCCGTCAAAGGATAAGAAAGTTATGATCTTTTGAAATGTAAATTTTGTGACGTCACGTGCGAGGTGGTCTCCCATATGTTATATACAAAATAATTCCATAAATTGCTCTTTTTCTGGTTTTGTCAACGGAATTATGTTTTTCTTACAGGTATGTGTGTAAAAACGTATTTCTAATGATGCACAAATGCACAGGTAAAAGGATTAATATAACTTTTTGAGAAAATACACATTTTTGGGAAAAAAAATATACAACATAAGATGGGAAAGCACCTCGCACGTGACGTCGCAGAATCAAAAATTTTTAAGGTCATAACTTTCTTACCCTCTCACGGATTTTCATCAAACCTTCATTAATATATTTCTTTCATGTGTCTCCTTTTATTGGAACCAGGTTAATTTCAGGGTGAACTATCCCTTTAAGGTGCATGCGAGATCGTTGGTTTAGGCTATACCCCCAAATCGTTTAACTTAACAAGGAACATCAGGAAAACCGATACATCTGAATCAAACTATCACGCTTAATACATGCCCGTGTAGTCTATGAAGTACATGTACATAGTTAGAGGGATTGAAGTCACAATAGACAATCATGACAATGGATCGATCTCACATCTTTATATAGACATGATACAAGACAGTGTGAGCTATTGGAGATTGTTTCTGTCCACAAAGTTGCGTTATTGCAGGGATGTATTATTTCCAGATGCCATGGTGATTGTGCAGATTGAGACAAAAGAACAAACCAAATTACGCCTCAGTTTCAGTATTCGTTAAAGAAAGCGTTTTCGTAACGTCAAACATTGAAGCATACCCTGCATATTATGGCTATAATATGAAGGATAAGCAAATATGAGAGTCTAGTATTTGTATTGCTGAAAATGCTAGTTCTGAGGTTAGACACATCGTGGGCTCTACCTATCTGCAGGGAATAGTGATATATATCATAGCAAACTATCCATTGTGACTGAATTCGATGTGCTGCATTGTTGGATCAAGATAGTCATATGCAACGAACAATGATCAATGGTACTAAACCAAGAGAAGCCCATTGACTAATAACACGCTCCATGTTGCTATGGTACCGGGAGGGTTAATTCTAAAACCAAGAGAAGCCCATTGACTAATAACACGCTCCATGTTGCTATGGTACCGGGAGGGTTAACTCTAAAACCAAGAGAAGCCCATTGACTTATTACACGTTCCATGTTGCTATGGTACTCTGAGGGTTAACTCTGTCAGTACCAAACCAAGACAAGCCCATTGACTTATTACACGTTCCATGTTTCTATGGTAGTGAGTGAGTCCACGATTCCATCATATTCCACCCATGTTCTCGAACAACAAAAAAATACCGCACGTCTTGCTTGAAACATTGCACATGTCACTTGATTTTACTATTAATACAGACAGATATCATAAAATGGCAGTTGGTGTGGCAAACACAGGGATAAATGGGGTCCCGGTACTATGTTCAGTATGAAATTCAATTCAATTCTTTATTCATTTAACAAACAAAATAAACAATTTTCATGAACAACGAATACAAGGTATCACCAGAAAGCCGATAGCTTTAACATGTGGTTCAATACACATTGTCTATGACAGGCAGTAAGGCGAACCCAAGCTTGAGTATGCTTGAGTACACTGACGCAAACGAACTTGTGTCGAGACTGCATGGGTCTGCGAGCTAAGACTAGCACTGCTCTGTCGACTCGAGTTCAAGGTGAGGCGAGCTCGAGAGCGATTTCCAGTCTGTGGTCGAGTGAGCAGGCGCACCGGCGAACGACCGAATGCATTTCCGCAGCGGTCCGTCACTCGCACCAGTCGATAATCGGAAATATATTTCCACGTCGTGATGACGGCCTCGACCATGTCTACCACACAACGTCACCAAATATTTAGAGTAGTTAAGCAGGCCATTTCCAACAAATCATAAGCGTGATGCATTTTATTGGGTTAATCCTCTCACTACCAAGCAAGTAAAAGCCCATTGACTTACTACACATTGCGTGCAGCTATGTTACTAGGAGGGTTAAAGCACATTGGTCTCTAGTGTGACCGGTACGGATAAAGTTTCTTGGCAATGTTGGCCTGTAACCAGGACCCCGGGATTAGATATCAAATTGTTCAAAAGATTATTATTGATTTGATACGCAGCACGAGTATTGTGTTTGATACCAGCAAGAAGAAATACCAAATGCGTACAGACTAGAGCTCCACACAATTCATGAAGGAAACTATTGCTATTTTACCTATAAATAATTATAGCGTATGTGTGCAACGAATCACTGGGTAATACAGAATGTTATTCACCAGTAGCTAGCATAATGTTAACAATATGATACACAAGGACTCCAAACTAGCTAGTGCCTAGTACATACGGGCACCCACTATAGAACTCAGGGCCCCTAAAATCTAGATTCAACATAGGGCATATTTATACCCCAAAATATAGAGAAGTTATAAGGATGTCCGGACCCCCTTTGAAAACAGATTATTTTCCTTTTGGACCGCTCTAAAACAAATTTATATGATCTTATGTCCATTGATTTAAACAGTTATTATTTCTATAGCAAAGCTTCATTACAAAAAGAAGAAAGCACACATAATAGCACTTTATATGTTTGGTGTTTGTTATGTTCGCTGAATTGTTCTTGCATGTTTTGTAGCTGGATTAAAGCATTGTTGTCTTTGTGGTTACTTGTGGAAGAATAGCATTGAGCTTGAAGCTTGATTGTACTGACATTAAATGAGTAAGGCTTGATGCAACAATATACTCTCCAGCTCATTATTGTTGGGAATTCGGACGTGAAATAAAATATTTTAATACAAACCTACAAAAGGAAATAGCGCGGCCGGAAACACAACCGATACCACGTGAAATGGCATTATCATTGATCTCAACAACCCTGACACAGCCAATAAAATTAGTAATTGATGAATTAAATCAAATATATAGATATATCTACCTTGGTAACGTAAAACGCCTCGCAGCACTTTTAACTCTCGAAGGCTGTTGTAATTTTGAATATTGACTATGTGTTCTTTATTTTGTTATTTATTTATACATTCATTTTGTTTCTGGTGGAAGGGAGGGGAGGGGAAGTGGGAGCCGAATATACTATATACTTTACTCTGTGTGCGCTATCGCTGTATTTTTCCCCAAGTGATACCCATCAAATTTATAGAGCAGCAGTGTATCTGGCACACAGAGGGTAAAAGACGTCGTGCAATATTTTTGTGTATGTCATGACAAGTCAAAGGACATATAGAAATATATTTAGTAAGTCTGGTCTGGGCATGACGGGAATTTTCTGTGCTAGCTTGAATTATAAACGTGAAACAGCCTTGAGGTCAGGCTAGCTCAATGCCATTATGGTACCAGGAAATGTTGACGAGGACTGAGATGGTAATAGTGACAATGTCATTCCTAGAATGGGAAAGCCATTTGGGTCAGATCGGGGGCCCCATCATTGGAAAAATAATATAATCGACAAAACAGCCAACAGTGGCCAATTCTTGAGATCGAGGATGCAGCCCTTAATGAGAAAAGTATCTGTCTGCATATGAAACAAATGTTTTGAATGCAATTTCTGTCACAAAGTATGGTACAGATTACAAAAATGTTACAGAATTTTGATGAACATGATGGAAATAACGTGAACTATTCTCACTGTTTATCACAACCCCTCCCCTCCGCCCCCGCCCTCCCCCCTCCTCTTAGACATGGACGTCTTTCCCGTCTGATTTACGTCAATTATCGTCTAATGACACTACCACAACATTTCCTTTTCCTATTATTATCGCGTAATATCGCGGGCGTCCGGCCAGATTTCCGCCTTCTCTATGTACTCACGCAACCACAAGTACTTTCTTTACCAATATCATTCAGAAACATTCAGGTAAACAAGAGCATTCGTTACAGGTTAGGAAGTAAAGTGTGACACGATACCCCTCGTCAAATCAGGTAAAGCTAGACAGAGTGAAGGAAAGGCAAATCATCAAAAGGTCAACTGTCATTAACAGCAGATACATTGAGGACGTCAGGTAGGTTTTGAGTTCGGACACTCCTTAAAACGGCAACGCGCGTGTGTAATACGGAAGAGCACAGTTACGATTTTATAGACCTACGTCACGACATAGTTAATGACATGTCAGTGACATTTCGAGGAAGATACAAGTTATCTTCTGGACATTTTTAAACTTTCGAAAGTGTCAATTTTCCAAAAGCATTCTCATCCATTCGCATTAGAATCTTCACTGATTGTTATCAAATGTTGTGTCTATTTTTCTCCATTATGTACTTGGCTTTGGGTTGAGTCAAAAATGAAATTTGAACAAAAAACAATACCATATCAACGAAGAATGACTGTGGACCTGATATGAGCCCCCGAATTTTACTTGGAGTAGGACAATGCGCGAAGGAGCAAATACGATTCAGGTTAATATATTCTTTGTTCGCCGATTCTCTCCGTAGTAATAAGATTGATTGATCAAAATTAACGAACAATGAATAGAGAAAAAAGCAAAAACAAGATTATATCATCTATTGTCCTTCCAAAAATCATTCAATTTCTTTAAAGGGCATATACTATGCTGGGAAGGCAAAAAAGCGTTCAAAATGTAATTGTTAGCAATCTTCTTACCAATGGTCTTAAATTCATGTATTGTCTATTTTAGAAGCTTGCTGAAAGTTATTTGCCCTCAAATGATCCACATATGGAGTAATTAATGATTAATGATTAAATCCTCAAAATGTTCGGGCCGAACATTTTGAGGATTTGTGATTTAATCACTCATTACTCCAAAAAGAAGGTCTCCATCTCTGCAATAGGCCCCATCGTTACTTGGGCCGTATTGACGAAGCACAGGATTGTTTGTGATATATATGATCAAAGATGTATTCTTGGTATGATCAGGGTCCATGGTATGATCAATGTACGTACAAAGTTGTGGGCTTTGTTTCCTCCAGCATGTCTATCTCCTCCCTTCATCACTTTGTCTACGTAGTGCCCCGCTATAGAGAGCGATGCCTCAGTGCCCACCCACTAGGCCCGCTTCCTGGTCCCCGCTCCCACCCAACCATTACTCTGATTATCTCATTCAGCAGGACCTGTCATTTCATCTTCTACTTCCGACGGAAGTCGTTTAAATTAACCCGCTGACCCCGTTTACTGATACTCAAATTTCACACTTTGTGATTTGTACCTACCGGTATGCTAGTTCACTTTGCACCTCGAGATGTGCATTTACGCAATGGAGAGTTTTCGATTGCCACGACTGTGACTGTGATTGTGACTGTGACTGCAATTGTGATTGTGATTGTGATTGTGACTGTGATTGTGACTGTGACTGTGACTGTGAATGTGACAGTGACTATGACTGTGATTGTGACTGTGACTGTGATTGTGACCGTGGCTGTGACTGTGATTGTGTCTGTGATTGTGACTGTGATTGTGACTGTGACTGTGACTGTAATTGTGACTGTGACTGTGACTGTGATTGTGACTGTGACTGTGATTGTGATTGTGATTGTGACTGTGACTGTGAATGTGACAGTGACTATGACTGTGTCTGTGATTGTGACTGTGATTGTGATTGTGACTGTGACTGTGACTGTGACTGTGACTGTGATTGTGTCTGTGATTGTGATTGTGACTGTGATTGTGACTATGACTGTGACTGTGACTGTGACTGTGACTGTGATTGTGATTGTGATTGTGATTGTGATTGTGATTGTGATTGTGATTGTGACGGCAAGTGAGCGCACCAGTACAATTGCCAGGAATTGCCCAAGAGTGTAGACAAGAAAAAAAAAATCAATTTTCATGTGTTTTAATATAGACATGACAGATATAGAGCCTCTCATACACTGACAAACATAGGCTTGCTCCAAGGCTTCTGGACATGGCTAATTCAAATGTGAATATTAAGAGTCTTGTACTTACAGACTAGTCACTGTTTCATTCTCCATTTTGGCCGAGATTGAGAAGAAATTGAGAATGGTAAGTCTACAGCAGCCACACCGGTTTATTGATTATCGTAGTTTGGATTGAAAATGCCCAAAACCTAGAAGCCAGTCTATGACAAACACGGCGAAACGGAAGATATCAGAGATGTGGCGAATATCGTGTTGAGCTTGCTACATGCCATACGATGCCATTAAATCCCTTCCAACTTTCACCCTCCCAGAAGGTCTGACAGCGATCCAAGCACTAATCCAATCTCGATCTTCTGCTGGGAGTAATCCTACCCCTGATTTAACACATTACGGCTCCATTCAGCTCTAATGTAAGAGGCCCCGGAGTGTGAAAAGGGATCTGCGCAGGATTTTATATCACTCTGTGCCTTGAAGGAAGACAAGGTCGGGGTGTGAAGGTGGAATTTATAGAATCAGCACCGCAACACATTCTCACATTCACGTGTCTGTGTAAGGAATGCGGTAGGACTATGATAATGCGATAGGCAAAATATCTATACTCCGTGTATTTTGATATGATGGTATGATACGTTTCTTTTACAACACATGAGTGACTGTACAATAATATCAAGATATGTACATTCACAATATCAAACACGACCAAAGATATTATATGTGCTTTTAGAACCATGTAATGGTGTAACTAATAAGCCCCCCCCCCCCTCCAAAAAACGAAAGAAAAAAAGATGTTATGATAACTACGTGTATCATAATTGGTAGGGAGTCAATCAATGTCTCTTTCAAGTAGGCCTTGTTTATTTACATGTACGTTATTACTATACCCGTCAGTAAGTATCACAATATAGCGTTCGATTGTAGTTTTAGCAATCCTTGGCATAGAAGATATTTCATCATAATACTTTCATTCTTGTCAGATCAAAATGCTGATGAAATGGTATCAGTGCAACCTTTCGTGTTTAAAACATGTTCACATATGGGCACATTCATCATGACATGTGTCATATCAGCGCTTTAGCTACGCCCTGTTTTTCTCGTTCTTCGAAACAAGGCTACGCATAAAAATATCTTCAAGAAAAGGGATTTAGCCTCTTTACCAGCAAAAAAAAAAGTTGGAAAAAACACACCTATTAATGTTCCAATTTAATTAACTGTAGCCCTATTTTACGCGAGAGAAACGTATTGTAAATAAGACGCGTAATACAAAACCACACACAACATAACATAGAAATATAGAAAGGTGCTCGGGGTCAGTGGAGGATGAAATATAGCTGGCGGTGAAAGGCTGGTTTGATATTGAGTCAACTTCCTTTCAACCCTACTGAATACACTTCACAAACACGGTTAATCTTTTATCTTTTTTCATTGCGTAGTATAAATATTTTACTAGAACATACTGTCGACACATACTACACATACTATACTATCTATGTACTATCTGGCGTTTCTGTTTTGAAGGGAGAAAATGAGCAAAAGAAGAGTGGAACGGAGTGCTGATAACGAGATAAATCAGTCAGGACCTTAGAGTTTAAAAACCACAACATAAAAAAGAGCAATATTGTGTCCCACCGCATGAACGATGCATAGCTGAACCATGAGACACGATATATGGTATCATTTTTGTTTTAATGTTGCTCTCCATAGAAACGAGATTGATTGATCAATCTGTGAGAATGTAAGCAAAACAAATGATCCTCTCTTTTCTCTTTCTTCGCTCCTATTCTTACGGATTAATCAATCAATCTTAAACAACGGAAAGAAACAGCAAATAGATTGTTACCCGATGACATCATACAATACTGCTGTCACTTACTTGCGTGTACTGTGAGAAGGGTGAGGATGAGCAGGAACAGGTATGCCATAGTTTCTCTCGTCCTATTTGGTAATTTGATGGACGACATCTTCGGTGTAAAAAAAAAAACCGACCGCCAAAATTTCAGCGGGAAACTTGTCTCAGGATATGTATGCGTGGTGCGCTGAACGCGTTTGCCTCCGTGTCATACGACACGCCCGTCTCCCGTTGTTTGTACGCGTAGACACCGGTCACACTGCCAAAGACAAGAAAATGAAGTTGAGAAAATGACTACATACTTCTGAGAAGTTCTGTAACTGGACACGAATGGGGAATCGAAATGGAAAGTGAAGTTGTATACAGGTCATGATGGAAAAGCCACTTTCAGTAAACTAAAGAAATACATATACAAACATGACGAAATATGTACTTCTCTCTGTCTCTTTCTGTATCTATGTTAGTGGTTACGACTGATACTTGGCAAGAGCTTCTCATTCTCATTCTTCCCCACCCCCATCTATCCCTCCCCCCCCCCCCCCCCCACCCCCTGCGTAGTTTTATAAATCTCCATAAATCATAGCTTTACCGAATGCTGCTAATATATTTTTTTCCAAGCAAAGCAAAACCAGTTAATTCAATGCACAAACGACTTTCCAAACTCGATTCATGAACAATAAACATGATAAACGGAGTCTTATATTTAGACAAAGGCTCACCAATGTGGCACTATCCACTAGACACAACGTCTGGTGGGATCAGACTAAAGTCAGACTAGCCGGTCAACATGTGCACTGTCTATGACCCTATCTAGTTTTCAGTTTTCAACTTCAGACCCAGCGACTTTACTAACAAGGGTTCGTAAAACTGTAACGACTACATGTTACCCGGGTACGGAGCGTTTCCGAAACCAGACACATCCTACAACCTACATACCATGAAGATCCCAGATCTAAACATTTGCACGTACATGTATGTCAACACGTGGAAATGAGTACGCGAGGCAAGATAAAGGAAGGCAGAGAGAGAGAGAGAGAGAGAAAGTGGGGTGGGGGAGGGGGAAACAGGGAGAAAGACAGAGAGAGAGAGAGGGGGGGGGGGAGGAAGTGTTGGGTAGGGTGGGGTGGAGGTAGATAGAATTAGAAACGCAAGTTCTGCGGGTAATCGTGTGTATATTCGATCCATTTGACAGCATGTCATGTCTAAAATAACGATATCCATGTTACTGATACGGGCACGCCGAATGGTCATTCCATCCATTCGGCGAGGCCTCGTCTGTTTTCTACTGGTAGTCCCACGTAACAGAAACAACTTCACAATCAAGCTAACGCCCACTTGAGTGACACAGATACCACACATCAACTCCTTGACTGCCAGACATCATGAACCTCTATGTGATTTGCATGCGTTATTGGTGCAGAAATGCACGCTTGGCAAATGAAGGGTTAACAGTGTTTTGGCGGCTTGGGCGCGGTTAGACATTGTCAATTATTGTATGAATCAGGCAATGGTCTCTTCCAGCCCGGACGGGTCCAATATTATGCATGATTATCATGATTGCGAAAGCCTGAAAGAGTGTGGTCATAAATTGATTATGGGTCACATTCAGCTCCATTACCAGTGATAATGATGACATTGTATCATTATAATGGGCTATTCAGAATGTATGTACGTGCTCTGGTACACATACTGAATAGACGTGCATACAGAAGCGCCCTATCGCCTTGATTGCTTGAGAGAACGGAACAAAAAAAACATGTCGAATTTGATAATCTCCTGTCCTAGAAATAATTATGGTCGATGATATTGCAAAGCATTCCTTGATGGCACATTTCCACTGTGTTTTGACTTCCTCAGTGAAATTGTGTTTAAATATCGAGATAATCATGATTGTATAGGAGTATGACATTCTATATATTTGGCCGTGAACGCCCTGAGATCATTACATCGGCGACACACAACCAACCACTGATGTACAGTTCTTCCTTGTTTCCTTCCATTCTCCCTCCGTTTTGTTCTCCCTCTCTCTTTATCACAGTCTCTCTCCCACCATCCCCTCCCCCCCCCCTCTCTCTCTCTCTCTCTCTCTCTCTCTCTCTCTCTCTCTTTCTCTCTCTCTCTCTCCGACCTGATTGCCAAAGAGCCTACACTGTACTCTTTAATAATTCACTAAGCGACTGCGCCAACTTGTAAGATCGATGAGTCCATTTCAGGGCAAAGCATAGTCCTCAACCATTGCTTCAGTTCGTTAAACTGGAAGTACGTGACGCTGGGACACAGAATATAAAATAGTCTTTAAAAATGGTTTATAAGTCGATAAGATTAGCCATGCTCAGCCATATGCGGAATCCTGGTTAAATATACGTAAACGCGTTATTATTTCAACTCCGCATCATTCGATATTTAATATAAACTCTCGTCATACCGGGCATAATAGTCTCACGCTGATGATAAGAGTGTAGTATACCTGTCAACTGCAAATATAGTTAAGAAACTACTGCCCGAATCGATACTATAATTCCTTTTAATTTACTTTTTGTAGTTCAGCCTTGTAGCAATGGGAACAACCAGCAAACTTTCCAGAGCATAATAATGAATCATTATGTGAGATTATTGACCCTGTCATCATGACCCAAAGCTCGTCTCGATGATGCGATCAGTGATCAGGGCTATATTTAGACGCTGGATTATCATGTCGTTGTGTTTCAGGATTCTGACGTCATCGACAGCGCGCTCATCGTTGAGTAGACATGATAGAGAAAGACGAAAATTGCAATGAATAAAATAAATATCATGAAAAATTTTTTTGCTGGATTCACAAATTGCATCCACAATCTATACGTTGATTATTGTGTAAAAGTCGTATTCCTTCTCTGAGATTCTCCTCGCTCATTAACCAAACCATTACCCTTTAAAACCATGACAACCTCTTGGCTTATTACCATGATTACACATATTCATGCCAATAGTAAGGATAGAGTTAAAACTTACATCACCCGCCCTTGAAAACCGTGTTGGCTTATTACACATCTTCATGCCAATGGTACTGAGAGAGCAAACCCTTGAATTTACCGGGCATTCAAAACCATGTTGGTCTTTTACACATCTTCATGCCAATGATAAAAAGATAGTTCAGTCTTACATTACCAAGCCTTAAATACCTGTTGACTTTTAACACATATCAATGTCATTGGTAACGAAAGGGTTCATGTTTACTCTACCATGTAGACGAAATGTTTTCAGCACTTGATAAAGTTTCAGTTGTTGTTATAATCATCTTGAGTTCTTGAATATCAAGTGTTTCAATTTCGTTTCTATCTAGTTTGTAGAGGATTATAAAACAAATACATTTACTTTGTCAACACGAGATGGATTTCATCAACCTTCCTCTTAACTCGTTCAAGTACACGAGGCTCGTCTGGCCTCATTTGAAAGTACAATATGCAGATAAGCCCGGAAGCGCATTGTTATTGAAATCGTGGAGGCGTCGTCGAATTACAGAATTGATACGATTCAACAAAAACAACTTGAAAAGAGGAGATCGGGAAATATCATGGAGAGTACACTAGAGGCAGGATGTTCTCGAGTGAAAGAAGTATTCACGTTTGTTATGAATGTACATATCATCGTGATTATACGGCCATGGTGGTTAACATACATATAGTCTGCCAGCAATTAAGCATGTACTTGTCTAAAAAATCTTCCCTTTTAATTTTCCCCTGGCGTGTGTACTTTACCCAAAACCCTCTTCGAGTTAAGAAAACATTTTACTCAACGAGCACCGAATCGATTTGATCCATGCTTCAGAATCGATAGCAAGTCGAATGCTTTTTTGTAATGTACACAATTACTATCAATCGTGAATCCAGTTGCGATCAATCGCAACTCTTTATAAGTCAGGGACCAGATTATATTCATCATACCAATGACGTAACCATGGTCACCATAATCTGCGTACCCATTTAAAGTCAAAGTGCTGTCCTTCATCATGTTCATAGGCCCCGGATGTAGCCTCATACCGGTCACCTAAACAGGTTCACAGCTGAACCAAATCAAGCCCTGTGCACATGGGTTAGCTAGGACCACGGCAGGAACATCAGGGCTTTCCTCTGCCTATTAGCCTCAATTCAATTAGGCTACTTTACAGCCGTGTGCCGCTTGTCGACGCTCACGTCCTGGCGAATGATGGTCAATGGACGGCTCAACAGTCCATCTACCCCGAACCATTGCAACAGTATCCTCTACATGTCTATGCAAAGTCAATGTACCCCGAATTATTTCAACAGTGCAATCTACATGTCTACGCAAAGTGTCAGTCTACCTCGGTTCATTTCAAGTTTCAACAATACACTTTACAAAATTATGTCTACACACAAAGTCAGTGTACCTCGACTTACTTCAACTGTACCATCTATATGTCTACACAAAGTCAATATACCTCGACTCTTTTCAACAGTACCCCTACAAAAAAAATGTCTTCACAAAGCCAATGTACCTCGACTTATAACTATTAGTACTCCTACAAAAAACATGTCTACGCAAAATCAATGTACCTCGATTCATTTCAACAGTACTCCTACAAAAACCGTGTCTTCACAAAGTCCAATGTACATGTACCTCGACTTATAACTATAGTACTCCTACAAAAACCGTGTCTTCACAAAGCCAATGTACCTCGACTTATATAACTATAGTACTCCTACAAAAAACATGTCTACGCAAAGTCAATGTACATGTACCTCGACTCACTACTACAGTATCCTCTACAAAATCATGTCTACGCAAAATCAATGTAACTCGCCGGATGATCATACAAGTGAGATCTTATCATCTTCAGATGTCATTAAGGGCTTTCGAAACTAAAAGCAATTAAAAAATTCTACTCACTTTACCATACCAGGATGTGACACCGCCAATATTCAAGATTCTATAGTAATCGCCACAACTTGTATGATGTTTTCCGAGAGAGCCCATAAGTATTATGTGTGTGTGTGTGTGTGGGGGGGGGGGGGTTCTTTCTTTTTTCTGAGAGTTTAGCATACGGTGTGATTAAAAATTTAATTTTTCATGTAGCCTATGATCATGGTATTTTTTACGGATTTTTCACAAAGTTGAACATAATCACCTTACCATTCATGTTCTGTTCCTATTCTTATTATGACTTATTATGCAAGTTCTTTCCTCATCACCATTATTGGATCCTATTTTGCAATTAATCAGACACATGATAAACATCCCTTGAACATGAATAATAGGAGATAAATGAAGCCAGATTAGGCTTAACATAACTTGCAGGAAATCCAATGAATCATGAGAACCACACAATGCTGGACGATGCAGGTACCATCACAACAAGATGCCGAGTCGAGGTCCCAGACAAGCCATTACACGGAGAAATCCTCGTAAATCCGCAAGGTAACTCGCCCAAACAAAAACAGGACGTATTTAATCGAAAGCAGGTTAGAACAGTGTGAGAAGGCTGATTGTAAAGCAATATTTGCCATGATAAGCCTATACTGCGGTATAAAACAGTTGTAAAGATGTCATGTGTATGAACGAATTTTGTTTCTACACAGAAACGATACAACTCGCTCCGGAGAACAAATTGCATTGTTTTTATGTTTCGAGGAAGAATGAAGTAAAAAGTCCACATTGTTTGATCATTTGTGTTTTGTTTAATGGCCAATTCATATTAGCACACGTACGACGTGGTAATTGATTGGATTCCAATTATGTTCTTGTATGGCTGCAAAACACCATTATACTTGCCAAAAAGGTAATTAAGTAAGTTTCGCTTAGCCATTTATAACGAATTGCTAAAGCGCATTACGCTTTCTAATTACTTTCTAATTATATGGTATACTTTATCTAATGTTGTGTACACTATAGTATTTTTTTTTCCTCAATCGATTATGCTCTTGAGAAATTCTATATGGCACAATGTTTCATTTTGTTATATTGCATTGTGAAAGAAAGTGGCTATGATGTCTGTTTTTTCTATGTTAAGTCTCACAGAGGCTCAAAAATCTTCCTTCGACTAACCTTATTTCTATATTACGGTTGACAGCACGTTTTTTTTCAATTCAATTCGTTTATTTCCACAACTTGAATTTAAAAACAATACAATCAATGCAAGAGATATCACAAAAATACAAGAAAATATCACAAAAATACAAGAAATACAGTAAAAGAGGTACATGTAATACAATTCAATGTGGAGGGAAGAACAAAGGCCATTGACCTGTCAAAGGTTCTTCCCTACAATCAATTACATTAAAAAAATACATATATATAAACAAACAAAAACAGTCGATACAAATTGCATACAATGAATTAAGAAAGTTTATAACACACACATACACACAAACATATGGTTTAACAAATGGTGGGATATGTTTGATATAAATGGGTGGGCAAAGTTATATATATGAATTAATGATATTTGCTTTTAGTTGACGAGTGAATATTGATAGTGAAGAGCATTGGGTTTGAGACTTTGGGAGGTTATTCCATGTAATTGGGCCAGAATATTTTATTGTGCTTCTTGACAGCTCATATTTATAATTTGGTACTCTAAAATCTTCAGATTGTCTGGTAGAATATATAACAATATTTTTATTTTGAACAAAATAGGAATCAAATAATGATGGTAATTTTTCGTTTTTGAAAAGATACATAAAATGAGCTGTCTGAACAACATATAAATCATACAATTTTAACAACTTGAGTTTTCTAAATAACGGTCCTGTGTGTACACGAGGCTTGGAGTTTGTGATAATCCTAATTGCATATTTTTGAAGTGTTATAAGCCTACTAAGGTGAGTCATGGCACAATTTCCCCAAATTATATTACAGTAAGTAAGATGTGGTAGAATCATAGTTTGATAAAGCTGAACAAGGATACTAAGTGGTAAAATGTCCTTAAGTCTATTTATTGCACCAATACCTTGTCTTACTTTTGTGCACAGGCTACCTATGTGTTCCTTCCATGAAAGTTTATTATCTATTATAATACCTAAAAACTTTGTTGATTTAACAAGTGGAATCTTACATGAGTTTATATATATATTCACATTATCTTCTACGATAATCTTATTTTTAGGTTTAAAGAGCATACAACAAGTTTTATCAACATTCAATTTAAGCTTATTTGCAAGGAACCAATTACTGACTGAGCGAAGTTCATTGTTAAAAGTTAAGCACAGGCTATTCACATCTTTACCAGATAAAAATATATTAGTATCATCTGCAAAAACAATAGTTTGGAGAATTGAACTAGTAAATTGTAAATCATTCACATATAAAAGAAATAATAAGGGCCCTAATACAGAACCCTGGGGTACACCAATATTTATATCACGATAAGTGGACGATTCATTTCCAATAGACACATATTGCACTCGATCACATAAATAGCTCCGAAACCAATTCAGGGCAATACCTCTTATACCATAATGTTCCATCTTTTTAATCAAAATTGTATGGTCAATGCAATCAAAGGCTTTTGACAAGTCTAAAAACAATCCAAGTAATATTTGTTTATTTTCAAAAGCTTCTGATATTGTATTTGTGAATTCCATGAGAGCCATGTAAGAGGAATGCCCTTGTCTGAAACCAAATTGTTTTACATATAAAATATCTTTCTTTATCAAATAATCCATCAATTGTTTATAAATCAGTTTCTCAAATATTTTAGAAAACACACATAACAAAGAAATAGGTCTATAATTAGTTAGGGTATCTTTGCAACCCCCCTTATGAATAGGAATTATTTTTGCTATTTTTAAACAGTTTGGAAACACACCTTCTTCAATAGACAAATTAAACATATTGCACAATGGTTTTACAATCAGGATAATACACCTTTTTATGATACTAATATTTATACCATCATATCCTGGGCTTTTATTAGATTTTAGACTATTTGCAATTTCAAGAATATCACACATTTTAACAGGTTTTAAAAAAATAGAGTGTGAATAATCATTTGGAGGCAAAAAGTCTGTAAAATGTGAAGATGTGGGTGCAATATTCACTACTATTTCAGACCCAATATTACTAAAAAACTCATTGAAAGTGTCAGCAATAACACGTTGATCATAAATAAACTGACCATTCGGCTGCAAAATGCGAAGCTGTATCTTTTCTCTAGTTTTATTCAAAAGCTTATTTATGATTCTCCACGTATCTTTCATATTATTTTTAGCATTTTTGAATTGATTCATATAGTAATTTCTTTTTCTTTGACGAACTTCAGCATTTACTATGTTTCTGTATGTAGTATACACATTCTTACGATAATCTGTTGGATTTTTAACAAACTTTGAATACAATGCGTTTTTCTTATTGCACATTTTGTTAAGACTTCTATCAAACCATGGCTTCTTATACTTAGTACATTTCTGTTTACGTTCCACAAGTGGAAAACATCTATTATATACACAAGTTATTAATTTCATGAACACTTTGAATCTATTATTAACATCACCGTTTTGTAAACATCTATCCCAATCAATTTGGCTTAAGTCTTCACAAAATCTAGCAATATTTCGATCATTTATCTCACGTTTATACGTAGTTTCAACATGTATATCTAATTCAAACTTGTAATGACAAAAGATGGGAAAGTGATCACTTACGTCGCACACTATAATACCAGATTCTAAAATTTTTTCAGGTCGATTTACAAAAATGTTATCTATAAGAGATATAGAGTTTTCAGTTACCCTAGTGGGTTTGAGAATCAATGGGGTGAAAGAGTATGTCATTAAAAAGTCAACAAATTTATCTACATCAGAACAGTATGAAGTGTTCAATAAATTAATATTAAAATCACCAGTTAAAATGCATTCTTTATGTTCAGTTGATACCTGAGTTAATGGGAGTTCAAGACAATGCAAACATTCTACAACTGACTGTGAGGGCGGTCTATAAATGGTGGCAAGAACAACATTTTTGTATTTGGTACGAATTTCTATAAAGAGGGATTCAATACTTTCATTAAAAATATCAAGATCATTTCGTCTAATAAATTTCATATCATTTCTTACATAGAAACCAACACCACCACCTCTTTTTCCTTTTCTATTATTACCAATATAAGAATACCCATCTAATGAAATAGTTTCACTATCAGAGAGCCAAGTTTCAGACAAGGCAATAACAGAGAATTTGTTTTTAAAAGATAAAATAACAGTCTCAAAAGTATCAAAATTCTTTTTTAGACTCCTGCAATTAAAATGAATGAAAGGCAGTGTCTTATTAGTCAATGGGATATCATTATATTCATTTGGCAATAAATAGGCAGTTTCATTCAAAAAGTCATCATGCAAGTCTCTTATATTATCATTCTCTTCCATCGAGTGTGTGGTTAACTACATTTACAACTATTGACATGTGTACAGTTTGCCTTCCACAAATAATGTATCTTATGTTTGTTAGAACCAACCATGTATGCAAACACCACGCACAATACACACACATACACACGGCGAAACACATTAACAGCAATGAAAGGTATGACACAATAGAACGTGCACATAGTTATAAACATTGGGCAAAAACAAGGAGTAAAAATGTATGGAGCAACGGATTATCATCGTTCAATAAGGTAAGATTGTAATATTTAAATAAGTGAGACAGTTTCTAAGATAGGTTGTTCCGAGTCAGAATTTCAGTGTTAATGTTTTCTCAGTTTGTGAAGGTCTTCTTCATTTGCGATGAGTTTTGTAATGTGTTTACCTCCACTGGCTGCGACGCTGGCAATGATGCGTCCATCGGTGGACCACGCGGAGGTAACACCAGTTGTCTTCCGTGCCGCGGCCAGGAGTTTCTGGTTTTCGAGAGTGAGATCTTCTACAATTACTATCTGTGTACCTTTCAACTTTTTCCTATTTAGGATGATTTCGCGCTTTTTCCTGTGGGTCGTGAGCCTAACTATGACAGGACGCGGACGCGCTCTGTCAGCTGATGATGTCCCAGACGTAGGGCCCGGTCCTGATGGTGGCTCGTTGGGATCGCGAGGTCTGCCAGTCCTGTGCGAGCGGTCGATGTCAC
This sequence comes from Arbacia lixula, assembly GCA_963669155.1. Lineage (NCBI taxonomy): Eukaryota > Metazoa > Echinodermata > Echinoidea > Arbacioida > Arbaciidae > Arbacia > Arbacia lixula. The sequence goes on from OZ022589.1 coordinate 946,341, forward strand.
TCGCTGGGTCGATCGACACACCAAGCTTCTGAGTGATCATGTCAGCGATGAGGGCATCGGTGTTCTCCCCCTTCGTCTCAGGAAGTCCAAAAATGCGGATGTTTGATCTTCTAGAGTACTGCTCAGATCTGTTCATCTCCGCTTCCATTCTGTTTACGGCATGTTGTTGTTGGGTCATCCTCTCCTGCAGTTGTTTTATGTCGTGCTCTCTTTCTTCAAGGTTTCGTTGGATATCAAATACGTCACCCTTTAGCTGCTCAACGGTGCTGAGAAATTTCCCCAATTTTTCCTCAAGTTTCTCCTCAAGTTTGTTTTCAACTGCTTTGCCCACTATGTTGTTGAGCAGGTCGTTGAATTCAGAGTTTCTTAGAAGATCGTGCATGACCTGGGTGGCTATGGCAACGGTCTGTCTCGTGCTTTTTGAGTTACTGGCACTGGCAGTTGTGGTTTCCAGGTGTTTAGAAGTCATTGTCATACGGTGATAATAGACAAGAGACCAATAGTGATGAATAGACCGCTAGTTCGGAGTAGCACAATGCAATGTCAATGTTGAAAAGGGAGTTACGTCACACGTACGGCAAATGACGCGATGTCGGAAAGACGAAAGTCACTGTTGCACAGTCACTGAAGCAGTGTACTTACATGTAAGTTAGTCGTATGGGACCAGTCTAAAGCTGTCGCCTTCTTGCAGATGTCTCATAATAATCTCGTTGCTCCAAATTTCACTTCAAGTTCACCATGTTCACATAATGTGTTCGCAGATCATTGAACAACTTGTCACATCAAAATATCAGACGAACATTTGGTAGACACATTTGACGAAATCTCCAAAAAAGAGTCCAAATTGTCCGCTCACTGATTCGTGGCTTCGTAGCATACTAATATGGCTGATAGTAAACCATGCTTAGATTGTTACAAAAGTATTTCCCAAATACATACAAGATAAACTCATACTACATATTATTATTCCTTCCTATATTCCTATAATCGATCATACATTGTGCATCGTGAACATTTCGATCATTCGGACGAAACGCCTTTCCCACAAGGGGGCGGGGTGGGGTGGCGGGGGGGGGGGGGGTGCAGCCATGGCAGCAGGTTATGACGATTGTGTGCAACCTGCTGAAAGGTGGGGGTAACTATGTTAGGTCATACCCCCCGCAGAGACAAGAGAATGGGTAGTGGTGAGGAGGGAAAATAAGTCGGCTCAAACCCGCCAAAAACTAGCAAAAGACAACCCTTGGAGTTTCCTGCCTGCACCAATCCATGCGAAACGCCGAATGACTGGAACGGAAATTGGGGTAATAAACACCCACCGTGGCTATTTCTATTCAATTTCCGTAAATCGTATACAACAAGCTTTAAGGGGTAGCTGGCAACCCATCCCCCCTCCCCCTCCTTGCACTCTTTCATCCTGTTCGTATTATACATTTTATATACAAGTGCTTGCCATCATTGTATGCACACAGACACGTCCTAGTTATGTGATGAGAGGTCGCTTAAACACAACACAATGGTAAGATTTTGATATAGGAGAAACAAATCAAACAAAAAAAAGTGTATTGTAATATCATATGGTATATATAATATGGCACATATAATATAAAATATATAATCTGGCATATATAATATGGCATATGTAATATGACATATAATATGACATATATAATATGACATATATGATATGAAATATATAATGTGGCATGTATGAGGGCATGATAATGTTCCTTGAAGGAAGGAAGGTTTACTTAGAGACTTAGACATCAACATGATTTAGTTGTCTTCATATCAAAGTGGAAGGGGTTAGTTATTTTAATTTATTTTAAGCTAAATCTGGCTTTATTTATCTCTCATTATTCACGTTTGAGGGATATTTACCATGTGTATGACACCACAACGAATAGAGCCTTCGCAGGATGGATTCTAAAATCCATCGCTTTAACCATTCGTGGTAGGGCCCATGCTTTCATTTTGCAGACTATGCAGTAGTTTGACCGCAAGACTATCCACATGTAATGAGCCAATAACGAACGCATCACTCATACTTCGCACATTTTTCTCCAGGGATATGACCCGAATAATCCAGTTATTTCCCGGGCTCGCAGGACTCCAAGTTCATCAAGCAATGGTGGTCATGGTGGTTAGGGTGCGTCCACACTAGAGTGCTTTGTCGATACGGCGTACTGTAATATCACTCCTATAGACGCGTTCACACACTCTCTCCACTCAGGTGAAGCGGTGGACTGCCTCCCCATTTACGCACCATTACCTGCCATGCCTGTAGCGAGTCTAGGACGGTACCCCGCTGGACGAGAGTAGTACACAAGGCCTGTGTGATTGATAGTTTTTTCTTCACATAGCTGGGAAGATGGGGAACCATCACGAGAAAAAAAAAAAGAGTCAACCAATGCAAAGGAGGTACCGTCCTGGTAAGAATTGAAGCGAATATCATTTTGTTCTGCTACCAGTAGCATCTATCTGACCAAGGAGTTTCTTTCATACATCCTTGGTCAGACTGTTCAAACGCAGCTTTCGGGCAAGCGTAGGCGTAGTTAATAGTTGTTATCGCAATGATTTTAGATCAATGAAATCAAGGAATCTGGCACAGGAAAGAATCCCGTCTGCCCAGCGTGAGACAAAGACTGCGGCTGTCTCAGAAGCCAGGACGTCCGTCTATCAAGCCTGCTGAACTCCGTGCATGACGTATGTCTGCAGGGAGTGAACGATCGTATAGCCTTTCAGCAGGAGAAGGTCGTTTTGATCAGTGTTGGGCGGCTGTGAAATAGTCAATTAACACTTAGTCTATCAGGCTGTCTGCTTCTCAATGGGAATTTCGTGTATTCTTTGTTCACAATTGCCTTAATGGTGCATAGAGAGGTGATTTGGTTTTAACCATGTGGAGCTTAAAAGGGGGAAGTTTGCGGGCAGACTGGCCTTGTCCCCATCTACCTTTTTAGTGATTGTAGTTGCAGCCTTTCCATCATAAGCTATAAATTAAAATCTTAGTACGAATGAAAAAAAGAGACCATATTCAGAACACAATGAATGAGTCCATGGTCAGATAGTAGTCAGAGGGTTAATCCTCTAAGTACTATGGCACAAAAGGTCCAATGACTCACAAAACACAGAGAATAAGCTCATGGTATTGAGAAGGTTAATAGCACTCTTGTCCCCTTGTCCGACCTAGAAAACTCCTGATTTCCTAATTGTTGTTTTGTAAGGTGAGTAAACTATTCATGACTCCCCTGCCACATCCAGGCCAAACAAACGATTCTATTCCATGCCACATCCTGAGTCTTCTCTGTATTCATTTGACTCACACGCGCACACTTTCCTCTGACTCAATAACATTCGATCATATCACCCGCGCGTATCATTATGTGAACAGTTTCATAGAAATATACCATTCCATAGACTGGTATTCAGTATTAACACATTTGATACTCAAAACGCAAAAAAAAAAAAAAAATCTTTTCCACACATAGAGGTGAGTCATCCCATAATGCACCGCACAGCCACATTAGGATTGTATCATGTCCGCTTCCGGTAAAGTGTATTAATTCATGACACCGGAAGCGGACATGAATGCAACAAAAATATAGTTTACTCTTCCACGCCAATGTATAAGCACGTAAATACCATGTGCATGAAACACGAGTAGATTTTTGTTTTCTTTCTAAAAAGTGGGATAAATTGGTAAATGGTAAATGTCCTTTTCCAAATGTATAGCAAAATTGTAATAAGCCCACGTGGGAAGGTAATATGTTGCACAACTAACCCTACTCTCTTATTGGTTAAAAATGCGGCAGTTATATCATACAATGATTAGAAAGTCCTATAATTCATATCAATATCGAAAGGTATGTGGGATAGGAGTGCTAACAGTTACGTGTCCCGTCCTACCGTGATCTTGGGTATGGATCTAGTTTGATTTCAAAAGATTTTATCACTTTGAGATGATTCCCTTGTGAACCTGAATCTGACATCAACCATAATGGGACTCTTCAGTGATTACTATTACGGATTATTGTTTTGTATTTAGGTCACAATAAATGGAGTCTGGCCCGCAGACTCGCAGACTACTCAACACCGATAACTACCACGTACCCTTTCGAGATGAACACGCGTATTAATCAACCTCCTTCATAACACTTGCGCCTCGAGGCCTTCCACCAAACAATCACGATCTGCTCTGCTTCACCTCAAGGACTGGCAACATCCCCGTCACTTCTGGAGAGAGTTTACAGGCACATGAGACGAACTCACGTGACGTCTTAAGGAGCTAGGGGACAGTAATGGGTTATCCATTACCGTGAAGATGTTTACTCGGGATCAAGAAGCGTGCCAGGGGCGAGTGACTAAGATTATTTACAACATGGCCACGCGCCACACGGTAACCCCCCCCCCCCCCCTCCGACCCCACTCCTCCCCTCCCTAATCATCATTACTATCATACTCCTACAATTACCTCAGGGTAGATTGCTCTCTCTCTCTCTCTCTCTCTCTCTCTCTCTCACTCTCTCTCTCTCTCTCTCTCTCTCTCTCTCTCTCTCTCTCTCTCTCTCTCTCGTAAAGCAGCTATGGAAAATCGACCACGTTATCATAACAACAAAAGATGAACAGAGAACCCCGTTCTAATTTTACTGCGGAAAGTAAAAGATAAAATGATAGAAAGGTCATTTCAGAAGAAGATCACGACGTTTGAGAATGATTGAGAGACCAATATTTTGAGCAGCCTAGTTTCTAAGATCTGGCATACATGGAAGATGGGAGATGGCGTCGTCTTTGTCACCAGACATAGTTGTTAACAGATTCGTTTGTGTTCATACACTTCATAGCCTAGAAACTCGGCTACATTTAGCGAGGTACAGGAACAAACCTTTTTTGTGTCAGATCAAACTGCGGGTCTATTTGAAACAATCGCTAACAAAAGTCACAAATGGCACACAAAAAGTCAATTGCAGAAGGGAAAATATTTCGGAATGACCGCTTGCAACGATTATATACTTTGAGTAATGGATTCGGAAAATATTTGACCGAAAATAGAAGCAAAGTGCAATGTACATTGGGTGATACGCTGATCCCTCCATCGACATGATCGACTGTATTTACCGTGATCACAATGACCACGTCCATAGGGAGCCCACGGCTTTACCGTATACTCGTGGTCACAACTACCGCGACCCACGGGGACAACTACAGACTGTTCACGTCTATTTTAGTTTTTTTGCAGGGAAATTGGGTTATTCTCGATAAATAAACAATGGGATACAGTTAGCCCCCCCCCCCCCCCCCGAAAAAGCAACTAATGATATGATATACGATATAAGGCATACGATTGGCAACGTAGAGAACGTTGGATCAAGATTTGTTTTGCTAATGATACGATTGTACAACATGATCCACAGGGGAAAATGTGTCATGCAGATTTCTCATAGGTCCATTACGAAACCATATTCATCAACAAACACGTACCTGGAACATCACATAATTGGCAAGCGACAAGATATGCCCCAGATCTGACGGTAAACCTAATGACAAACACACCTGCAACGTGAAATGACAATTCCCCTTCTTCCTACGATGTCCCACATGAAAAGTCTCGTGAACATGAAAATCCAAGTGTGTTGTTTACGAGTTCAAAGAAAAACAAAATCGTTAGCTGCCCTAAAATCAGTTCAGGAACATTCGACATATGGAGCTTCTCGTGAGTCAGCGTAAATGGTTCTGATCAATTTGATCGTTTAATTTGTACACTCATGAAAAAATTGGTTTGTAACGGGTTTCAAATTATGCAATGATTGTGACATACTTAAAATCATTTATTTATTTATTTAATCTGATTTCAAACATTTTCAACACCATGATATTAGTACAGGTAAGCGATCCTCAATTACATACGCGAATCTCATGAAAATAAAACTTATCGGACTGTTCGCCCGACCTAGCAACAGTTAAGCCTCGAACACCACCTATACTAGAGAGCCGACACTACAAGTCAGCCAAATTTAATATCTTATTTGGAGTATGCAATGGTCATAACTATTCGTTTATATTCATTAGACATTGCTTCCATTTTGCAAAGTCTGGTTTTGGCGCCTGGATAAGGACGCCATCAAATTTGGATTGGTTTAGACTGACTCATGAATATGCATCACCACCCCGGCGTCATGCTGCCATCGCCAATAACAATTTTCTTTTCCATTTGTTTGTTATCCTCGTGGTTTATTGATACTTTTCGTTCTGTAATTGGACTCGAACTCGAACATGTCGAGTATCACGCGGAAGCCACGACCGGTCGCTGGCATGGCTGGGGCTACTCTGGGCTGAGTAGGCGCTCACTCCTCGAGTCCGACTTGATGGATGTTAGATTATGAATCACCTCGTCTTGCTCTCCGCTCCGAACACATTATCCATGGGCAATGTGCTTCTCCTCCACTCATCTCCTCTCAACATTCTACAAAAAGACAAGACTCGTTTCACCATCTTCTTCAAGTAATATCTACAAAGTCTAGGCTCCAGTTTTCCCGACGATTTGTAATAACGTTTCAACGACCAGACAGCCAGAGTGCGGAGCCGCATATCCGACGGGTCTCATCCTCATTGGAAATTATCAAAGACGCCACATTCCTTTCATTGGCCAATTTGACCGAATTTCCGTTTTCATCTAAAATGCATATACAATATTGAATGTTTTCATGACGTCGCTCAGACTAGAAAGTCAATATCTGACCGACTTTGCCCTCTTCTGACGAATTCATGCAGGCGGCTCTAACGCGATGAAATTGATAGTGACATTTGAATGTCGATACGATGTTTATGCCTGCTTGTAAACCTGGGAGGGATACGACTCAGACAAAACGAAGAGCGCCTCTTACGGCTGCATCCGTCTTGCTCCTCCACAGTGCTTTACAAAATGTGTGTGTTTTATGTTTGTAATCGTTCTTCTATCGTGTATGTTATAATTACATGTAGTGTTGTGTAATTTTGACCTTATTCTTTCTTCTCGCTTCCATTCATTTTGTATTATAAATACACTTCACTGCGCTTGAACTTCATGTTTAAGGTCATCACACTTTACACGTCATCGGCTTTCTGGTGTTACAAATTGTACCTTGAATCCATTTTTTTATTTGTGTAATGAATAAAGAATTGGATTCAATAATTACATTGCTTGAATTGAGTAATCTGACCATACTCATAAACATCCATCTTGCTATACACTCCTCCCCAATGCGCTTTGTTTACGGCATGAATTAAACAAACTCCCCATAGTAACAATCTGTCTCCTCGGTAAGAACACTAAGACTTGTGGCAGAGAAGTATCCCTCAAGATCCCAACAATTAATCTAGACCACCATACATACACCGTCATGTTTATGATCAGTAATGATCAGTACACACACTCCCGTGGCTAGGAGATCAATCTGAAAGCACTCTCGGTTAATGATACGGGGCAGACGAGAGATGCTCCACAAGAAGGAGGGAGAGGAGGGGTGCTAGCTGCTACCCTAACCAGCCTTCCTCCTTTGTTTGGACCGTCTTCCGAACTCCTTCCATCTTTCTTGGTAGACGGAAGATGAGGGCGGCGATGACAAAGCTGCGTAAATTAATGTTCGAGTGCCATTAGAGTGAGGTCGGCTCGGAGACCGGCTTTGTCAAATCACCTTCCCCGCAGACCTTGGGCGGGTTGGGTGAGATGTGTAGCGGCTCGTCAACTCTCAAGGGCGCTCTATGGCTGTGAGTGTGTGCGAGTGAATGGAGAGGGGTGTCGGTCATGTCGGTGGTGGTGGTGGTGTTGGTGATGGGTGATGGGTGGTGGTATCTAGCGAGCGCGGGATGGGGGGGGGGGGGGGGGGGGTTGCGACTTGGGGAGGGGAGGGGAGGGGGTGTCACCGTGTCATCGCTCACACGCGAGACAAAAGCAGTTTGGTTTAAGTAATGGGGCAACATTCATCAAACATGAGTCAACGCAGCAGTGTGAGCACATTTTTCTCTACATCTCTCTTTACGTCTTCGTGCGCCATGTGCGTTTTTTGCACCATTCAGACACAGACGTGCAATACACATGAGAGCAGGTGTTCGGCAGACAAAGATGGTTAATGTGATGTGGTGTGTGTGTGTGTGTGTGTGTGTGTGTGTGTGTGTGTGTGTGTGTGTGTGTGTGTGTGTGTGTGTGTGTGTGCATAATTATGTATGGCGTATTCAATGTCTGAAGCGATTTTTAGTGTGGCTAGCCGTTCCAGTACTGAAACCAACATTGACGCGATCACAATAAATTAGATTTTACGGTCATCACTTCTCGAAGAATCTGTTTTACAAAATGTTAGAATGAAACAATTAATCATAATAATTTCATCGCCCGTTATACCACATACAGATTCATCATGATTTATAATATTCGTCTGCAACTCAAAACAAATGTTGATGCCGTGATACCGCAATCTGCGCTTGCCTCAATGACTATTATTCACAATCACAACCCCATCTCTCTGCCGTTCTGTTGATGAACGACGCCCACAGTTTGACTCATTCTTCGCAAGACCGTGGTGACCGTGCCGTACTTATGCGCATTATAAGCTCCTTAATAGATCTGATTAGAGATTTACCCAAATGGGCCGCGATTAATGACGATAAACTTCAGATATGAAATGGTTCCCCTCCAGCGGCAACTTTTAGATGCAGGTGCAGGGAGAGGGGTGGGGGGGGGGGGGAAGAAGGGTAGAAGGGTATGGAGGTGCAGGGTGGGTACTTTGAGCCTTTGAAGAAGGATGACATTATGACCTGATGACAATATTTTGAAAATGCTCTTCATTCTTAATGACATTCACTAACATTTCCCGTTTGCCTGACGTAGCAACAACTAGTACATACTCACAGCAGGTTCGTATTCGAAGACAACATAACATGATTATGATGTGTACAATTCCTATTACTAGGATCTACTGAGTACTTTCCAAGCAGGACAAGTAAGACATAACAGACAATTGTACACAGCAACCAGTACGACCAAGTTTACACACAACGATTTGATTCATTTATCCGTTTTTCACAAACGCGGTGCGTTTTTTTTACCAACAAATATATGACAACATATTCCTGATACTCGAAAGTGTGCCGATCTGTCGTCCGATGATTAAACCCATAAATAGTTATACTGCATTGCCATTTGAATTAATGCATGCAACACACTACAAGTGAAGGACACACCATAGAGTTATTAACCCTCTCAGTTCCATAGGAGCATGAAACGGGTAATACATATAATTCAACGGGGTTTTCCTGAGTTGGTACGGAGAGTGTTAACGAAATACGCACCGATAAATTCACAGAACAGGTGGATAACGATGCCCTTTCTAGAGCACGCTAGGCCACTGCGGAGGATGTCGACACTCAACGATCAGGACAATGGTGTGTTTATTTTGCACAAACAGGTATGGAGGGGCGTCGAGAGAGAGGACACCCCAGGAAACAGTGGCTGTGCTGCCGGTCTCTTCCTTCCTGTTTTCCCTCTCCACAACCTTTATCTCTGCTCTCATGTCAGCCTGGCTTCAAGGCTTATTGACAATATTAATTGAGATATCAAAATAAGAGTCTCGTACTCACAAGACTAGTCAGTCTTTTATTCACCTCTTTTCTCACTACGCCTGTGCGAGCCGTGGAAGGAATAGAGACTGATTAGTCTACTGCGGCCAGACCCGTTTATTGAATATTCTAGTCTGGATTGATAAGTGCAACGGCCTGGAACCAGGCTATACTCTGGTAGCAGCCAAACAGGTTAACAGTGCCTGTTAGCAGCCACGGCATGTCACGTAGCGATGCTATTAAACCATGCTCGGCCTTGATTATGTATTTATGCTTATTATGAAAATTTAAAAGCCAATGACGGGAAATGACGAAAATAAATCGGTGACAAGGTCATCAGTGTCATATGTATACTTGTTGTATTCAACCAAATGAAGACATTTTAACATACAGTGTGATAGATTCGATTTGCCTACATAATCGTATCGTATTCAAAAGTGCACATGAACAGTTCGCTGTGTACCGCCTTAATCTGGCATCATTTTATTACCAGCTCCACAGTGCTCAGAGAACCATTCTATAAAATAACGTTGACAGTGAAAGCATGCAAGTGGTAGTTTGAACGTCAATACGCGCATACAATACGTGTATTATGTGGGATGTAACAGCCATTGTTCATTTTTATTCGTATATTTCTCAGTGATGTCTTCCACTGGGAATTCCATTGAAATATTACACATTTAGTGAATTTGATATAATATTTGTACTGCTGGACAAATAGCGTGACGTAAATCCCAAACAATCGCATTTGTTGCTATGATCAGTTCGTACTCAGTGTGCTAACCACTGGACATCGCTTTGATGGTTTTCCTTAAACATATAGACTGCATGTATTTGCGGAACGAACTACAATACATCGTAATACACACACAGGCTTACCTTTCTGCTGGTATTCTCTTCACACACACACACACACACGGTAATGAGTGTCCCCCGCTTGTATTAATTCCAAATTATAGCATCCGTGTTTTCGCCGCCAGACGAGAAGCCAGCGAGACGCAGAGAGTCGTGCGTACTACCGTCACTCAGTACTCCTCAACGTTGAATGACAACATCTCACACCGTGCACACGCACTCTGCCTGCGAGCGATTGCGGGCGGGCGGGCGGACGTTCATAACAACGGCGCGCACGCGCGTAATGCCGCCTAGAAAATCGTAACAACTGTCTTATTGTACCTGAGCCATGTCTTAGCACTCTTCTACGATATCATAACAAGGTATTAATGGGAGCAAACCACCATTTTTACATGAAAACATCCTGGAATTCTGAGAGGTACTGCTTGTGGTAGAAGAACATGTTGTACCCTTCGTATTCAGTGTTTAACACGAGCAATTTACCAATAACTTCCTTTACTTAACCCGGGAGGCTTCTTAAATCGGAAGTCATGTTTTCATGTGTGCCGCGAGGCATTTCGCTAATTATATTCTTCGAACTACTTCCTCCTGAAGCATCGCAACAGCTGCCTTCGCACGTATGTAGGCATATGCTTGCTGGATTAGTAGTGGTGATAGCAGCGCTGATAATTCATCATGTTGATCAGAAAGAATGAGTGATGATGATGATGATGATGATGATGATGATGATAATAATGATGATGGTAATGATGATGATGATGGTGATGATGGTAATGATGATGGTAATGATGATGATGATGATGATGATGATAATGATGATGATGGTAATGATGATGGTAATGATGATGGTAATGATGATGATGATGATGATGGTAATGACAGTGATGATGATGATGATGATGATGATGACGATGATGATAATAATGATGGTAATGATGATGATGATGATGATGATGATGATGATGATGACGGTGACTCTGCCATTGATATGAAGATGTGTAGTTAACGTCTCTGAGAGTTCAAAGCTAAGTAATGTAAGGGTTCATCATCAGCAGACGATATAGTTCACATTTGTTCATGTGCCTACCTATTCGTGCACAATAAACGTAATATCCAATGGCTTTACATGAGGAATTCAAGTTTTAATTTATTGAATTAGCCCTATCGTTGTTTTCTTCCATTCTACAGTCATGTCATTTTCGCTGGAATTATTCGTTCTCATCTGTTAAGCTCTGTTTGGCCTTCCCACACACCCTTCTCACCCCCCCCCTCTCTCTCTCTCTCTCTCTCTCTCTCTCTCTCTCTCTCTCTCCCTCCATTCCTCCCTCCCTCCTCCCTCCCTCCTCCCTCCCTCCCTCCCTCCCTCCCTCCCTCCCTCCCTCCCTCCCTTATGAGTTGTTATGAATTATGATTGCGTGCCGGAAAACATTTCTGACCTCTCGCTTGAACTGAAAACCATAAAATCAATGGTTCATCCTGTAAACCTGTAAAAACCGGAAAGACCTGACGTGAATAACCAGGAACTACGATGCATTTTCAGGAAGTGTATCGCATAATCAGAAACAGTTTTACTCATATATGATGAAGGTATATGGGTCACTGATAGATCACTGTTATACTTCCGTCATTATGTCCATGGTCTGTTTTGGCATGCTAGAAATGATGTTGAACTGACCATGGAACATGACATTTCTCTTATTATATCGGAGCAGACGTGACACCTTGTACCATCACCATGATCATCATGACAATAAGCAGGTGAATTTATGTACGTGTTTCCATGACGACAGTGTGCGGAATCTTGATTCTGTCCCTCCCCCCGTTAATTGATCGATACTACAGGACCGAAGCATCCTTCTTATCGCATCAGCACCAGTTTCCCGCGCTTTCAATTAGCACCCTCTCCCAGATACACGGAAATCCACAGTATCATTCCTAAAGACCACAACCTAACCCCTTATGATCACCCCTAAACTATCCCTAAAAAAAATCGAATGTTGATCATTTTTATCAAAGTGAGAGCCAGATGACGTCGACAGCTTACCCGAGCCATCCGCATGATCCCGTTTGAGAGATTTGATAATTAGGTCAATTAAGCCAATTAATTCAGGCGTTGGACGAACGTGAGGCAGCAGTTATTTGCAGAGAAGTCAAACACTGCAATCTTATTATCAAGCTGTTCTGGTTAAATGGTCAATACTGCGCCACATACCATACCATAGAGATATCTCCCTTCCCCTCACCATACCAAGGATTGAGTGTTTTACTTTAATCACACTTTCCATGCTTACGGAGCATTTAAAGGGCATGTACTGTACTGGGAAGGCAAAAAGCCTTCAAAATGTAATTGTTAGCAATCTTCTTGCCAATGGTCTTAAATTCATGTATTGTCTATTTTAGAAGCTTGCTGAAAGTTATTTGCCCTCAAATTATCCACATATGGGGTAATTAATGATAAATGATTAAATCCTCAAAATGTTCGGCCCGAACATTTTGAGAATTTGTGATTTAATCACTCATTACTCTAAATGTAGATCATTTGAGGGCAAATAACTTTCAGCAAGCTTCTAAAATAGGCAATACATGAATTTAAGACCATTGGCAAGAAGATTGCTAACAATTACATTTTGAAGGCTTTTTTGCCTTCCCAGTACAGTATATGCCCTTTAAAGGGAACCCATCGAGCAATGTCGAGTGTGAGCCGCCAGTCACGGGTCATTATCCGCAGGTCTACATAGTCTACATTGATTGATGTACATAACGAGTGAGATCAGACGAGCGAATGTTAAAGCCTAGTCATGTTTTCGCTGCTTCACATAGGCATTCGGCTCTAGCAGTGTTATATACTGGTTGTAACATAATTGATGTGATCAGCGCAATGGTTAAAATGGCTACATTGCGGTTGATCCCTTACATGCCATGTATACATTTGTTTACGCATCATGCGCACATATCGTATAGGGCACTTGTTTATCTAACATGGGTAAAGTTAAAGCGATTCTAGGCTAACGCACACACTGTATATTTTTGTTCTGAAACGCGGAGGAATCATCGAGTCAGGTCACTACACCTTTTACATGCTTTCTATAAAACGAAAAAAGACGTACGTTGAAAGATAGTGAAAAGGTTATTATCGAAGTAAAGCTATTATAATATGCTCTATCATCATATTGCTACAGGGAATGGTGCGATGGTCCGGACCTTATTCCCATATAGGAGCGCTCCAGATGGTTTGTCTTTTCCTGATTTAATGTGGTGGCTTTTAGACAATGGTAGAGGATATGTAACATTTCCCTGGTTCCAATCCTTTGACAATGTGAACGCACATCACCCATCGAAGTCGTATGCTATGCAAGCAACTATTTTAGTCACGTGGTAGTGTAGGTAACCATGGTTACACTTTCTACCTACTCAAGGAGCTCGAAGCTATCACCGATCATAATAATGGGGGATGTAAAGTCAGCTTTCGTATCGTAATGACGTAACTTTGACAGCATTATTCATTCCTCACGGTGCCTAGCTAACGGAAATGATACTCCTTCTTTGACAGGTGTATCATTGTTTCTATCCGGTTTTTGTGTTCACGGAGGCGTGCACATAGACTTCATCCATCATAATTATACAAGCAGGTAGTAGGACTATATCACATATAGACACTGCAGATCTGCAATCGACATAATCATTACCCACATGACGTATCACATATTGCGTGTACCATCATCATGATCACTGGATGAAGAAGTATAATGTTTTCACCCTGAAACATATTCATGAAATTTGATCTGATGATCAGCCATGTAAAACTTGGCAACCTTTCTTACGCTTGTAATTCTGGTATTTTTTGTAACTGCATCTAAATAATATACGATAATATCATTACGAATGTATTTTACTGAATAAAATGTAGTAGTAGGTGATACGAATGACAATGATCATAACTAAACATTTTTTTTGTAGTGCGTAACACATAGGAATAATTGCATGTCTCTGTGAAACATGATAACATGATATTAACTGACAGGGTGCATTAACAATGCTGAGTTGTGTTTGACGCAACATTTTCGTAAAGAATCTCAGCACACTTCCGGCAGGAAACATCACAATCACACCCAAAATGACATTTACATCAGTAAGATGTATGTTTGGCTGCTCGGTTGTCTGTTTGTTTTTATCACGACACAAGTCTTGTTTAACCCTTAACTTGCCGGGGGTAAAACCCCTCTGTGCCGGAGGTTTCCTCTATTACAGTTTGGTCGCAAATTTGCGACAGCAGCACGTTACCCCTTAGTCGCAAAAATGCGACAGCGGCAGGTTAACATTTCACCCTTATTGTGCCAGATAAACTGCTGATCTTTGGGAGGTTTTTGTGCATTTCTTGTGAAAAAAATCCACACGTGGCACATAAAAAATTAAAGAAAAGACTTTTATCTCTGCAGTTCTTTTTACATTCAGTAGTATTCCTGATTTGAAATGTTTTCAGTACTCGTTTAATCGTTTTTTTACTACATGTACTAGGCAAACCGAAAAATATTGATGTATTTGAAAAGTGAGAGTTATATCTTATTGGGAAATAATGATCTCATTGGGGATTATGTGAATGTCCCTGGATTGTTGAAACTGAGAGGAAAGGAAGTGAAGTGTCCGCCATTTCCGAGTGAAACTGGTGATAAATATAATACCACAAACTGATTCGAGGAAGTTATAATTAGTTTGGCAATGTCTGATGACATATTAAACAAGGAAAAGACAAATAAATATGAACTCCGCTGAACTAGAAGCACTTCATTACTGTTCATTAGCGCTTTCCGTTTTCTGCTCTACTATGACTGGTCAGCTTCAAAGGAAAGGAGTCGTGTTATGCAATCACGTATTTATCCTCTCAGTGCCGTCCATGTCATCCCACATCAAATCCGACACCATTTCTTACCTATGGGACCAAGGGCTGCACTGTGACATGTAGCGACGAAATGTATTCATTCATTCATTCATTTATTCATTTCATTCATTTGATATCTACAATTAAAAATATATATACAACATTGAAACATGTATTACATCAGCATATGAATTAACATAGGAAAATATCAGTTCGAGTCATTTCAGTTTCGTTCAACCATTTGACAGTTAAAGCAAAATAAAATGAGATTTCGTATGATACAAAAATTGACAAAATTGGAAATTAAAGAAGCAATGCTTGTGAACTGGGGGCCTTGGGCCCAAACTAGAAAGAAAGTTTTATGATAAATAGGCCCTTTTACCTGCAAAAGGATGTCAGTGAACCATGGGGATAATCATAAATATACTACTACTGTCACCAGCATTAATAATGACACAAATTGTAACCATATTCATGATTATGATGACAACCACGATATAAGCCTTCACACGCGCAGACAAATACACTGTGTTTACACTTCCTTTCTGTGTTTCTATTCTTTCACTCTTTCTTTCTCCCTCTCTCCTAAAGTTGGCTAAGATCTTGCGTACAGTCAAATTCACATCTACTTAATGATATTAATTAGAGTGAAGTGCTGTTCATTCCAACACTATGGCAGCACAGCTTAATCGTAATTATCTGATATTTATGTGTGAAGTTACAAGATATATTTGTATATCAAGTTTGAATATGAAGACGAATAAAGCTGCATGGCGTCTGCAGGTTTGATGACTGGCAACTTTCGGCGCCTTTGGCGATATAAATTCAGTCTTCACGATGTAAGATCAATGAACTGTGGGTCATGATGGCTTTTCACATGAGGTGATGACTGTAAGGGGGTTACCCCATAGAGGACAAAAGGATTAAGAAAATTACAATTACATTTATAGATATCTCGCTGACCGTCACAGGCGACGCGCAGGCTGAGGCTTAGTAAGTATGTGATTAATTCTTGACTCATATCAACAGAGATCGTTCTTTCTCGGACGTTGAACCGTCGATGGAAACAAATAAAACCTAACCATTTATAATTAATCCTTCCCGTGATAGACAAAATGCTGCTCTTTATAGATTTGTAAGCACATATGGCACTTAAATAGGTAAGCATGTCGGGATATGACGCGATATTAGGGTTTGTTGTTGGGCTATACTCAGACAGTCACGCTAATAAAGTCAAGATTCTTGTCCAAGTTTCTACCAAGAAAATGATGGTGCGTACTTTATATCATACTATCATTTCGTCAAATTCCCGTTTTGTCTTATTGCACAGCATTCACACTACGCTTGAATAATAATAATAATGATAATGATAATAAGGGCAATTCCACAGGTTTGGTTAAAGTCATGCAACGTGAGTAACCAAAGCTTCTTTATTTTATATTCTGTTATAGTTCTGCAGAAATTATGTAAATAATTATTTAGGAAGCAAACAGTCCACCTTTCCATGACACGCAATCATATCCTCAGCACAGAAACTTCTTTTTTAATAAAAAAAAAAAGAAGCTTTGGTTACTCACGTTACATGACTTTAACCAAACCTGTGGAATTGCCAATAATAATAATAATATTAATAATAATAATAATAATAATGATAATAATAATAATAATAATAATAATAATAATAATAATAATAATAATAATAATAATAATAATAATAATTATTATAATAATAATAATAATAATAACAACAATTAACCATTTCTCTTACCCTTAACCCTAATATACCTTGCGTCGATCCATAGCCTTACTCCACCAATAGGCTAAACATGAACGCGTGCTCGTACTTGCAGACGAGATTGACTTAAATAGAATGAGTTGTACACAATTTGGGGACTAAAGGCGAAATTAATGTAGAATTAATGTGGGAATGAAACGATATGTGTTATATACCGGGATGAGAACCGCTAAATGTCGAATCTGTTTTTGGTTACATCATAGTACAGTGCAAGGCGGCCCGGTGGTTTGATGGGTACACCTGTTTAATGCAGCCAGTCGGTGATATATTGTTACGTAATAAGCTCACATGTTATGATACCTGGCCCCTGCGGTTTAAGAGTCATCCTGACACACTGCGTTATGAATCCAGGGTATGCCACGCTCACTCTTATAAAAACAAGCATGACATACATGTCTGCATAATCTAACTAAACATACGAACACACATGAAGGGCCCTAAGTGACAACATTTGTATGACTGAAGAGGCCACCCTGCTGAGATAGAACTGGAAATAAATAAATAATTAAATAGACATACAGACGGACAAACACTTCACCCATGCATAATCACTTTGTCACATTTATTCATTTATTTACGTCGCAAAAATATCATGTAATTATATTTCACTGAGTCAAAGCCTTTGAGGACGAGAAAAGGAAAAATATATATACGAAAGGGTTGTAATTGTTAATTAAAGAATTGATTGTTACATGAAGAATTATATTGCTTATCTGCCATTCGGCTAGTAGGTCTATGGTTAGATAGACTATTTGTCTCTCTGTTTGCGTATTTGTTTACATGCATTTCTGGAACGACATATGCAGTACATGTAATGATACAATTAGTGTTATGTTTAGCTCTAATATTGTGAATCGAATAGAAGATCTATGCCATTTAAATGATGAAACTTAAGGTATCCACCCTCTCTATGTCTCGGAATCCGAAAATCTTGCACAGCTAATTTTGTGTTATCATTTTAACGATAACAAAAAAAAAATATAAGCAACAAAATGTTGCTCTTATTAGATATGCTAATAAATATATTTTGCGCTTGTTACCAACGCCACGTTTGTGCGATATACACCGTTGGTACGAGAGACAACATTGAAACATTGAAAGCTGGCCAACGCGATGTGCCCATCTTGATTATAACGTCATGTAAATGCGATTAGTTTAATTGAAAGGAAATAATCGATTGCAAAAACCTAACTCATCAACTAAAACCGACACTCGTGTGAGATATTGGTGTTATGCAGCACTACCGTAGCAAACCCGAAGGAAGGAGCCATAATTTGATGCCAATCACGGAATGAAAAGCTGCCTCCATTTCCGAGGCGGAACCATTTAGCGGAAAGGCAGAGAAGTGATTTGGGAAGGAGTAAAAACACTGATGAGAAAACCATCTGTACTGCTTTCGGCTGAGGGCGTTTTCTTGATTGAAAATCAAAACGGAAAGCGCGCCAGATGATTACTGGAGATTACTCCAACCCCTCCTCTGTCTGCTCTCTCATTCTCATGTTACCCTACCCCCCCCCCTCCCCCTTTTCTACCCTTCTTCCCCTCTATATCTATCATATTTTACTTCACCTCTCCCACTCTCTTTCCCCTCTTTCCCTAACTCCCCCCTCCTATCCCCCCCCCCCTTCTCCCTATTTATATATAATTATATCTCTCTAGTATCATCTTAACCCCATCCCATTCCATTTTTTATAATCCATCTGGGATATTTTCGGGGGAATCGGGTCACCTGGAAGATGGTAGCCATGGTAACCAGACAAATCTAGAGAGCTGACGATTACTTTAGCGGAAAGATCATGTACGTTGCACAAAAGTACATTATATGCATGTCATAGGCGTTGATATATTTCATACATGTCATAGGCGTTGATAGATTTCATACATGTCATAGTTGTTCATACATTTCGTACCTTACTCATACCTATGTTATCGCATTTTGTTTTAAGTTGATGGTAAGAATGATATGCGTGTGTGTGTACGTGTGTGTATGTGTGTGTGTTGTATGTGTGTGTGTGTGTGTGTGAATGTATGTGTATGTGTGTGTGTGTGTGTGTGTGTGAGGAGGGGGCGGTCCGTGTAATTTGTTGATTGGTTAATGGATTGAGTAAGATGTGATCGAGGCGTGCATTATTATCGATCATCGCGTTTCTTAGTATCGTCATTTTTCGTGCTCTTTTGCCATTTCGCCCTAAGTGGGTATAATCAAGGAGGCGGGATGCTAAGCTAGGTATATGGGTTATACCCGTAACCACATCATCAACACACACTTAACGCGGCCACAGAAAAGGCGGTCGGGATCCTTAGCACCAACCTCTCTCCGTGACGTCTATCGGGGCCACTTATACATGTAGCCTAACATCTAGGTCATGCGACATTTATTTTCACTCCGCCATAAACAAAGCTAAAAATGTTTGGATACATATTATAGTTATTCCTATCTTAATCCTCTCTGTGGCAGGTCTGAGCGGGAAAACCTGAATAGTCTGTGTGCCAAGACGTGTTTTTGCTCTTGCATTGTATATACAATAAAAGAAAGAAAATGCTTAAAGTCTCGAGTCTAGACTACATACAGGCACACACCTGTTGCTGCCTAAGGTAGGCCGGGACTGACGCAGCCTCACGCGCGCCCGATCGGCCCCGAGCCCCCCGCAGATTACCGTGAGAGATCGAATTGCCTTCCCCCTGATGAAAGCTGGATTGTAAGGTGTACACAGGTAGTCTCCAGTCTGCAGACTGTAAAAAAAACATTCAGCCGCTCTCTTGATACACGTGTCTGTATGCTGAGACTAGTGTCTTGGCTCGCTGACAATGACAATGACAATGATTTTATTCGCTCAAGTCACCCGTGAAGGATATCGGAGAAATGTGACCTACGATACATAATACGAACAATCATAATTAGATTTAATCTGAAGTTTCAGACCTTTTGAATCACACTTCCTCAAGGAACGAGGAACTGGGTAGTTCTCTCACATACGACCTTCACAAAAACACAATAAATGTTTGCGTTTCAGCAACTACTACAAACAGGCAGATTAACGGAATTACAAAATGCATGTTTCGCTTGAGTGTGTTTCTACTTGAGAGCTAAATGCCCTTTTCCCGGTCAAACAAATAAAATGATGGGGAAAACACGTAAAAAACAGAAAATACCGTTTCAGTACTTCCCACCCTACAATGATAGAGCTGGAAACTATAGAGCGGAATTATATTAAGTGGAATGAACTATGTTGATTGCTAGATTTTCAGTAGGTTTTGAACGGGTCGTCCAATACATCCGCGATTCCTGACTTGCTGCTCGTGTCGCATCAGCTAATT
Organism: Arbacia lixula; assembly: GCA_963669155.1. Classification (NCBI taxonomy): domain Eukaryota; kingdom Metazoa; phylum Echinodermata; class Echinoidea; order Arbacioida; family Arbaciidae; genus Arbacia; species Arbacia lixula. The sequence continues at coordinate 966,770 of OZ022589.1, forward strand.
AGTTTCTGCATTTCAGACCCATCTATTTGGACTCGCTGTCTGGCTGTCTTCAAGACACTGGTCTTCAGGTGGTATAGCAGGCCTCTCGCATTGTCTAGGGTCTATCTCCACAGAACGGCTGGCGCAAGAAGACTGCCCACCCCTCGCTGGGTCAGTCTTCCATCGCCAGCTGTTTAGTGGAGTTTTAGAAGCGAGAAGTCTTGTTGAGGGGCTACCATCGATATTACTGAGATAACTGACGATATGAACAGGTACGGTAAAATGTACTTCCTTCAGTCATTTAGGTGCATTAACCCGATGCTAGGGATTAGACTCGTGGATGTGTTTGCATGACGCAAGTACGACTGCCCACGACATGTGTATTTCGGAAACGATTGTTTACGTACACGACGTGTGTCATCAACCTACACATTAGTATGTACATGTATCGTAAAAACGACCTAGCATCATACAACATGCATGCGTTCATCAATATGTTTGTGGGTTTTCTCTGTTTTAGGAGATGAATTTGGCGTAAATAGTCACCTTTTATTATGACTCACACAAATTGCTTATTAATTAAATTATTTGCGCCTGGAAATATGATGTCACATTCTTGTACAAATCCAATGACCAGGTCCTGTGATTCAGCCAGTCGCAGAGTCGCACGACTGATCCGATCAAGTCGTCTACGAAGTCTATCGTCTCCTATCAAAAGCTCCATAAAAACAATAATTTGTGTCATGAAAACCTATTTCATGTGTTGTATGTATTTATTCATTTATTTAATTCCGCTTTACTTAAACAGGATAGCCCTAGGTTTCAGTAACGTATACTGCTCTTCCACGGGGCCCTTGCAATGGATTTTTATGTTAAATTTAGCGTTTGTAAAGCCAGATAGCGGGAAGTCCAAGTGACGGTCAGCTCTGGTCAACGTCATCAGGGCTTGATACTGGCTGGTCGGAAGAAATTAATCAACTTTGTCCAGCTGGTTCTCATCAACCAGGTTGATAGGTAAGGACAATGCAAAAACGATCAGTCGCGTAAGAATCTAGTCGATATGTTCACATGTTCAACATTCCGATATCGAAGCTAGCTGAGCTTCATCGTGTTCATGTATCCTCGATTCTATTTTAAAATCCCCGCATTCATTTCATTCCCTATAACGTTTCATTCAAATGTCCAGTCACCAGTAACTACCACTTCAATCTCTTATACAGTGACTGCAATGCTGATGTGATAGAAGAAGTTTTCAGGACAAACTAGGAGGCACATTACGACCATTGATTGTGAATGTGAGAAGGTTTTTTTTTTTCATCTTTGCGGAAGGTAATGGATACATTTTTTGTCGTGCATTTCTGTAAATCTTGTCAGCACTTTCTTCTTCTTCTTCTTCTTCTTCTTCTTCTTCTTCTTCTTCTTCTTCTTCTTCTTCTTCTTCTCCTCCTTCTTCTTCTCTCCTCCCCTCTCTCTCTCTCTCTCTCTCTCTCTCTCTCTCTCTCTCTCTCTCTCTCTCTCTCTTACACACAATCTCTCTTTTCGTCTCTCCGTCCCCCCCCCCTACTCTAACACACTCCCTCCGTCACGTATGCTATTGCATAATGGGCGTGTTCGGTCGTTTTCTAGCGCGTGATGAGGGCTCCTCGCTCAAAATCACTTTCTGAAATTAATTTTTAGATTGCAAGACGCGAATCCCCCGGAGATTACAAGTGAGACGCAATTTGTCGGGAGCGATTTCCCCACCTCAAGCGACACTCTATAAATACATGTATCCCTTTGGGCAAGACATGGTCTACATGGGGTAATTCATTCTAATGGCTCGGTTCTTAAATCACGTCACACGCTCTTCAAGATTCCTTAAAGTCTTGTCTCGACAAACGTTGAATAAATCCATCAGCTTTGTTGTGTTAAGCACGATGGACGAGCCTTGCTACTCGAGCTGCGATAAATCTACGAGACTGTTACATAAACAAACTATAATCAATTCGTTCGATGGGAGAAGAAATTGTATTGGGTTTCATCATTATTGTCCATTAACCAATGATGTTGTTGAGAGACAGATTTTTGCTTGAGCGCACGCATCAATTACTCTCTCCATATTTCTTCCTCTCTATTTCCCTCGCAACCCCCCCCCCCCCTCTCTCTCTCTCTCTCTCTCTCTCTCTCTCTCTCTCTCTCTCTCTCTCTCTTTCTCTCATTCTCTTTCGGTCAATTTACCCCGCTCTTTCCCCTTCTCTTACCCCCGCAAAAAACACACACACATACAGTATATATATATGTATACATACACACATACATATACACACACTCACATCACCATCATCATTATCATTATCAACGCCATGTAGAAAGGACCAACACGAGTTCTCTTCATCAGATCATGACATTTGTATGATAGAGGTCAGGGTTTTATTGATACAAATAATCAAACATGTCTAACACATTGGCATAATTCATGTCTTATGCGCTTGAAAGAACATGATACATTAGACATAAAACATGGTGCACTAGGCTATGCTATATGAGCTATGAGGAAATCCAGCAATTGCTGCCAGTGGCTGCATGTGAAAATGACCTTTTCTGGTAACAGTTTTATATCACATGCGGGAAATAAAATAGCGATTTTGTACTCGATGAAGTGAACCCATATCGTTGAAATGACGGAAAGAAAGGCAAACTACGTCATTCCTAATCATTCGCATGATGCCCTGTTATCTCTTTGATTATTCCAAGCCTACAGGACAGGTCGCATATCACCATGACCATCCTCTGATTTATGCAGAAACAAGACGTGATCGACACAGAAGCAGAAGACACGTTGACCTACATCCAAGCATTGACCCCACCGATCTAAGCGATCGATCCATGGCGTCCCACCTCTGTGCACATCATGTATCTCTACGCGTGATATCGATACCTCTAATTCGCTTGTCGAGTCTTCTTAATTTCCCACCAACATGAAGACAATCACGACCACGTGATCACAGAGAAGAGTGCTAGTGCAATGATGAAGAAAACTCTCTCCTCTCTCTCTCTCTCTCTCTCTCTCTCTCTCTCTCTCTCTCTCTCTCTCTCTCTCTCTCTCTCTGTTTCCCTCTCTCTACCAAAGATGCAACGCGCTTGGGCTCTAGGCTCGTTAAATTACTCTAAGGTTTCTGTAATATAATATGATTCACGTATACATGGGACGTGGTGCATATCCTGTTTACCAGTAGAAACCCGTCTCCCTGGGTCAACGTGTCTTCGGAGACATCATTAATGACAACTGTGCGTTTAGCCTGATGTTCCATACAAACACTATAAGGATACACGGTGATACAGATTACGGGACCCGTTAACGTTGAGGAACCCAGAGCCATCTAGTTTGGCCAACTCAGAGTCAACAGGTAACACTATGGCACGTGTTGCTTTGTAGGGCAAGCAGATAAGAAAAGATTATGCGGCATGTAAACCGAGTTGGTTCAACTGGTGGAAAGATACCATGGACAAGTGGATCTGGAGGAACCGCTTTGCTATCGGCGGGATCTCGTCACATTTCAACGACTTTATCCTTTTGAGATGATTGGCTTTGCTAGCAGGGTTACCATATCACTATTCCTTACTACAATCGTAAGGGAATACTTTACCCTTAAAACTAAGTTGGTTTCAATAAAAGCAGAAACACAAAGAACATAATCAGTGAATTTTTGACGCAAAACCGTCAAAGGATAAGAAAGTTATGATCTTTTGACATTTCAATTTTGTGACGTCACGTGCGAGTTGCCCGCTCATACATGTATGTTGTGTACAGAATAATTCCATAAATTCTTTTACTGTTTTTGACAATGGAATGTTTATTGTATGCGTCTGCTTTTAATGAAACCAACTTTAGTCCATACATCGCTGAATTTTGAAAAAAACACACGCGATATGAGTAAGTTTCTATAAAGCCAGTGCATAGACACGACAGGCGATGTTAAGTGCACACATTTCCCAGGCACGTACCTGTCTTCCGATTCGAAATGAAGCCCTTGAACTCAACATGAATCATATCGACTTGATACAGAATATGTAAGCACAGAAATATGAGCACGATAGCTGGGCCATGCCTTATCAACATTACAATTAGCCTGGCTTCCAGGCTGCTGGGATATTTTTAATCCAATCTAATAACAGAGTCTAGTATTCCAAAGACTAATCACTTTATCATTCTCCTCTTTTCTCAGTTCATCGAGCCAGAGAAGATATTGAGAAGGGTTAGTCTACTGCAGCCAGACCCCTCTATTAAATCACTTGGCTTATAAATGCCTCACAGCCTGGAAGCGAGGCTACATGTTAATACATGTTCTACATCTTTGATCACGCTCAGGTCGAGGCGAGGGAGTGCGGAGGATGTATTCCTCAGCACTTTGAAATTCTGGCAGCGCTTCCGTCGTGACTGGTATCGATTGACCGATATTGATTTTATCGTTTTAACCTGTCGCGTCGCGGGGGGCCTGGGGGCTGAGGCAAGCGGCAAATGTGTAATATTCAGGAGCCCCTAGCAGGGGCGTCTAGCAGGGGCGTTTCATATGCTCTACAGCCAGTAGCCAGGGGGCAGTGGGACAAAGTTCGGATTAGTGTGAAAGGAGGAGGACTGGGGGGGGGGAACAGGGAGAGGGTGAGCATAAGGATGGGAGGGAGGGGGAGAGGGGGGGGAGGGGGGCTTCTCTGGAGCTCGAGGGGAACTCGAAGGGTATTTCTCCTATGTACCCTAAGTCAAGGTGATATAGCACCTTAATGCATAAATGTATTACTTTACTATTACCAACCGCAACACATTAACGAATATCATATCGATCATAATACAAATATGCTTGCTTAGCAATAACACTCGCTAGTGGAAGCTCGCCCCTTTGTTGGATATTTCGATGATATTATCTACTTTATGAGCGAGGATTAATATCATTAAGGCTGTATTAAATAACATAATTAATAAGAGGGAGAAATAGATTGAAAGGGAGAGAAAGCGAGAGAGAATAACTATAGTTATTTTGATGAAAATAGGAAAGGCAACAGTTTTCAAAGATAAATTTGACCATAGGCAATGATCGCCGATCATTGGCGATATTCATCCACGACCAAATCTTTATTCCGACGCAGACGTCCATTCACCACTCGATGCCCTATTTGGCCTGTTCATGTACATACACTTAAAGATATATATCAAATAAGAGCCACTTACCGGAACTTGAGTCTTGAAAATTGTCGTAAATCCTTTATGCCGAGATCATAATCCTGGAGCCAAAGACAAAAGGAAGAACAGATAAACCTTGAGAGTAATGGAGCAATGTATCATTATGTCAGTTTCTGATGCTTCTTTCCTGTTAGAAAAGCAATAGATATGTTTTACTCCGTGTAATTTAATTTGTAAACATTTCGTGTCACTTAACGCATGCGCATACTACCCACCTGTTCACTGCACTAGTTTGCGCTCCAGATTCCGAGACACATTACAAGCAAACCTCGGGACATTTTACTTTCATTCTTCATGTAGTTATTATTATCAGTTAGTTCACTCTCCGACTAAGAAAAGTCGTGATGTACGGTGATGGCACATTAGGAATGCTTTGCATCATTATTCTAAGTATCATTTCTTGATGTGCTACTTGCGTGCAATAAGTAAATACTTAAGTTCATGATGAAAATTGGCTTGTGTAATATCAGCATGCCACATGATTCGTCGTGCCAGGTTACAATATCACTTCACCACCCACGCTACCGTAGGGTTGTTAACTCGTTATCTTCCACTGATTATCGTATGTTTGGACCGTTAACTCCTTCTCTGCCAAGCTCCATACTGCCCTATGGGAATGCTGTGTATTACCAGTTAAAAAAATGCCTCTTTAGCGCATGGACTGAGAGTTAACACACATAAATCCTAAGGGGTAATAATCATTTTGTCTGCCACTTGGGGTAGTAGTGCATCACCCTCTCAGTGCCAAGCTCGGAGAACTTAACTGATTAATTACATATATAATGAATTTATGGTACTGGGAGGGTTAATCTGATCACGCTGTTGTGATCGTAGGAAGCTGAAAGACGCAAATCATTATTGTAATCAAACTCCGCACGATAATCATCTGTACTTGCGCCGAATCTGAAATAGATCCACGGCGCAATCTCAGAGCGAATCAGCGAAATTTTTACTGCACGCTGAACGAACTCCCATCCTTCGCATGTCCCAGCTTATCCCATACATCATGTACATAGTGCGTCAAAATGAGGACCAGCTAATCGATAACCATCATGACTAGCTACTTTCGGCTACAGTTAGTTCAGAGATAATCTGGCCGATAGATCGGCTGCTCAAACACGGGATAAGTGGCCGATATTCAGACTTGGGAAAAGGCTCAGTCGAGAGGACATATCCGGGATATTGTGGTGTGTGTTGGGGGGGGGGGGGGGGGGGGGGGCGTCTGCTTGGCGGTCAATGACGGTTAAGAGCCTCAGAATTGGAGGGGAAAATCATTCCTCATCATTGGAGAGGTTGCTAAGGTGTAGATTTCAGTTCATGTGAGTTTTTTTTATCAAGATACACAGATAAGGGCAAGAACATTTGGTACTTCTATATCTGTATTCCCCGCCCCGCCCCCCCCCCCTGTCACCCCCTCTTTCTCTCATTCTCTCTCTCTCTATCTATCTACCCATATATCTGTATATCTACCCATTTTTTATCTATCTATCTACCTATCTATCTATTTACCTATCTATCTTCCTATCTATCTACCTATCTATCTATCTATCTATCTATCTATATATTCTACCTATCTATCTACCTATCTATCTATCTATCTATCTATCGATCTATCTATCGATCTATCTATCGATCTATCTACCTATCTATCTGTCTCTCCCCTGCCCATTATCTCACACTTGTTGCTTGGTTGGTGAAACACTATTGTCATATTGTCTAATTGTAAATATAATGAATGTATTCTGCAGCCATAAATGGTCATGAGGTGGTCTGTCGTAATGGTATGTTTTAGGTGCGCTATGAATTTTCCTGAGCGTTGCCTCTGATTTCTAATAAATACATTGTGTCACCATGGCCACCCTGGAAGGTCCATGTTGACACCATGGTGTCACCGTGCATTTACCAGCCTATGTGTTTGCATGAATTTGCCAATACAGACCACCGTATACTCTCCACAAGTATGTTTCGTTTCTTTTCATCCACATTTCATAATTATCGTACTTTTTTAATGCAATTAATTGACTACCCGTGGGACACTTAGGGCAGAGAAGCGTGCAGAGCAGACTGAAATGCTATAGCAGGAATTCATATAAATCGTGTTGCCTTCTAATAGTTTGTTCAGCGTCGGTGTGATTAATAACTATATTTGCCCCGTGGCGGGATACGACTGTACTCCATTTATCGACGTCGTTTGGCACCCGCATAGGGGACTCAGCTCCGCCACATGGAAGGTCAATGCCTTCTCTGCAAAGCATATTCATCATGTTCTGGTAACACATCCCCCATCTCCGCTTTCGTTCAGATCTATCTGTTTGCCGCCCCCCCCCCCTCCCTCCCCCCCCCCCCCTCTCTCTCTCTCTCTCTCTCTCTCTCTCTCTCTCTCTCTCTCTATCTCTCTCTCCCTCTCTCTCCCCAGCTCTCCCTACTCTTACAACGAACCTCTCTAACCAATCATAAAAATCATCTTCCTTTTCCAGTTTCATCATGTTCATGATAGAAGCTCCGACGGCTGGAGCCTCCTTCAAGACGAAATTACCACTTATCTCTTGAGTCTTGCATCCTCACGTTGCTGGCGATCGATTCGTTACGGCTGCCCACACATTTAGGCAGTGTTGGCCGTCTCGAATACTCATAAATATGTGTGTCCATCCATCGAAAGCTTGTCCAACACTCTCATGCAGTAGCATTGAGCAATATTTCCACAAAAAAACCCTCACCGAATGGTGTGTACTCCAGGGAAATCGTTATGATCGGAGAACTACTCAGGTGTTGCCAGGACTTCGTATTTTTTTTTTACTCAGCTGATGTATCGAGTGCAAGTCAATGGCCGCTGGCGAGTCTGTAATTAAGATTTGGTGGTTGTTTGTCAGTCGATTTATTCGAGAGTGTGATGTGTCTTTGCTATATATTCTTAATGCGCCATTGCTGCCATGTTGAAGTAATGAACGCAAAACACACTGAGCAATATAGTTATTCTGGTACAGAAAGGATTTCAGGCATGAGAGGCCCGCTCAATGCTGTTAGCACAAGTACCTCTTATATTGTATTATTATATGTGAGGATTATGCGATTCCGTTGAGCTAAATGCTTCATCTCAAGTGAAACTGCTCAAACATTCGTGGATAAATTATGTTGATGAAGTTGAAGCAGTAGCACCACAGAAATTAACTCCGACGGGTAAGGGATACTTCACTGGTCATCACAGGCACACGATTTATCTTACAACGAAAAGTGTATATCAATACAAATTATTGTATAAGACAGGTTCAAATCCGTCGTGTTGCTACTATTAGTGCATTCCACACCGAGCATGGCTTTTGAATAATGTATTCCTGAGTGATGGTAAATAAAGTAGTAGTAGTAGTAGTAGTAGTAGTAGTAGTAGTAGTAGTAGTAGTAGTAGTAGTAGTAGTAGTACTAGTAGTAGTAGTAGTAGTAGTAGTCGCAGTAGTAGTCGCAGTACTAGTAGTAGTAGTAGTAGTAGTAGTAGTAATAGTAGTAGTAGTAGTAGTAGTAGTAGTAGTAGTAGTAGTGGTAGTAGTAGTAGTAGTAGTAGTAGTAGTAGTAGTAGTAGTAGTAGTAGTAGTAGTAGTAGTAGTAGTCGCAGTAGTAGTCGCAGTACTAGTAGTAGTAGTAGTAGTAGTAGTAGTAGTAGTAATAGTAGTAGTAGTAGTAGTAGTAGTAGTAGTAGTGGTAGTAGTAGTAGTAGTAGTAGTAGTAGTAGTAGTAGTAGTAGTAGTAGTAGTAGTCGCAGTAGTAGTCGCAGTACTAGTAGTAGTAGTAGTAGTAGTAGTAGTAGTAGTAGTAATAGTAGTAGTAGTAGTAGTAGTAGTAGTAGTAGTGGTAGTAGTAGTAGTAGTAGTAGTAGTAGTAGTAGTAGTAGTAATAGTAGTAGTAGTAGTAGTAGTAGTAGTAGTAGTAGTGGTAGTAGTAGTAGTAGTAGTAGTAGTAGTAGTAGTAGTAGTAGTAGTAGTCGCAGTAGTAGTCGCAGTACTAGTAGTAGTAGTAGTAGTAGTAGTAGTAGTAGTAATAGTAGTAGTAGTAGTAGTAGTAGTAGTAGTAGTGGTAGTAGTAGTAGTAGTAGTAGTAGTAGTAGTAGTAGTAGTAGTAGTAGTAGTAGTGGTAGTAGTAGTAGTAGTAGTAGTAGTAGTAGTAGTAGTAGTAGTAGTAGTAGTAGTAGTGGTAGTAGTAGTAGTAGTGGTAGTAGTAGTAGTAGTAGTAGTAGTAGTAGTAGTAGTAGTAGTAGTGGTAGTAGTAGTAGTGGTAGTAGTAGTAGTAGTAGTAGTAGCAGTAGTAGTAGTAGTAGTAGTAGTAGTAGTAGTAGTAATAGTAGTAGTAGTAGTAGTAGTAGTAGTAGTAGTAGTAGTAGTAGTAGTAGTAGTAGTAGTAGTAGTAATAGTAGTGGTAGAAGAGGTCGTATAAGTAGTAGTGATTACAGACCGGAAGCATGACAGAACGGTTCTGCCGTCATTACATGGGTTCTGAATTCATGCCATTTTCAAATATGTTATAATATTTAGCCGGGTCCTTCCTGGTATCCCTGCAAACAAACGAGCATGGGACCCCTGGTCATATCACATCGAACGGCTCTCCATTGAATCAGTGCCATGGTCATGGTGATAGTCATGGAATTTACTAATACAACAACTTTCCTTGAAGAAAAACTAAACGTTTCTCAAGACAGAATTGCTCAAACTGACATATAGGTACCATGAAATTAAAAAAAAAATGATATTCGTCATGTTCAAAGTACATGTTTATCGGCCCATTCTATAATGTGAGCTAGCAAAGAGAAACAAAAAGTGTGGCCCGATTGAGGGCGTATGTCAATATTTATTAGGTTGTGCGTCCTGTCACCGACGGTCATGCTTGTTGGAGCACGGATCATTTCATGTCAAGACTGCACGATCTTAATGCAGTAATCAAATAATAGCAATAATTAGATTAATGGTGCGAGTGGTATTATGGGAAATTACCCAAAACTGTTTGTACTCTGTAATTGCTTGATTGGATAAAGGCCGGCTGACGGAAACACGGGCGATAGCAGTATTTTTTTAGCCCGCAAATACACGCACTGCAGAACCTCATTGCAGAGAGTTAGGGTAGGAACTCTCTTCATGCCCTGGATGACTGAAGGTCAATTAAAAATTGAAAAACCCTCCATAAAATATTTAGTTTGTACTGTCCCGTGCGAGGTGCTCTTTAATATGGTGTGCACAATTCTTTTTTTTCTCTCAAAAGGATAAGTTCCATGTTACCTGTGCATTTGATATATAATTAGAAACAAACTTTTGCACACAAACATAACTCTTTGAAAAAGGAATCCTTCATCAAAAATAGAAACAGAGCAATTTCTGTAATTATACAACAAATACAACATATAAGAGAGCACCTTGCACGTGACGTCACAAAATTGACATTTCAGGAGATCATAACTTTCTCATCCTTTGACGGATTTTCGTCAAACCTTCACTAATATGTTTTTTTTTTTCATATTTCTGCCTTTATTGAAACTAACCTAATTTCATGATGGACTATCCCTTGAAAGACGATGTGTCCAATTGCAAAAGTCATGAAACTCGGCATGAATCAGCAATATTCCCTGACAATAATGTGTATGAAATCTCAGTCATAGCTTCACGAACACTTCCAGAACAAGTGAAAGACTGTCCTCTACAATGCACCATCAACGAGAAGACGTATGAAATGAAAAAATACTCGTTTCAGAAAAATATTGTTTTAACGGGGCGTGTTGGCTGAGAGATATAATTAAAGATATAGTCCCAAGAAGTCGAGCTAGAGCGGGAGAAGAGTGGATGTGGGGGTGGGGAGATAATTTGAACCAAAAAAAAAAACATTTAATTGTAAACCACGTAGACAGACAGATATGAGAATATAGGTAAGTGATATAGAATGGTAAAGAGCTAGGGTGAGAGATAGAGAGGGAGAGAGAGAGAGGGAGAGAGAGTGAGAGAGAGAGGGGGAGAGAGAGAGAGAGAGAGAGAGAGGAGAGAGAGAGGAGAGAGAGAGAGAGAGAGAGAGAGAGAGAGAGAGAGAGAGAGAGAGAGAGACCAATAGACAAAGATACAGATAAAGAGAGAAGAGAAACAGTAGACTAGTTATTCCCGATTCATTCTCCAGCTCGCCAAAACATTGTACATAGAGGGAGAAAATAAGAGACTGAAAGAGTTGTTAGTCTTGTGAGTAGACCCTACTAGACTAGAGTACTTGAATTAAAAATATTCAAATGCCTGGGGGCCAGACTAGCGAAGGGTCACTTTCACTTACACCTTTCTATCTCGATGTGTAGCTGGTCACGGGGGCAGAACGTGGAGAAAATCTTGTCAGCACCGACACCTCGAGGCCTTATCATACACGGGTGTGTAGAGCTGCATAATGTACCAGAGAAAGTGCGAGGACCATCGACCGTAATAAAGGAGGACTTTACATGTTTAACATTGAAGTAGTATTCCGCACCCAAATTAATCAATATTGGAGAGGTTAAGGATCATTAGATTTAGATGAATAAAGTGCTTCATACAGTCTTGGATAGATGCAGAAGAAGAAAAAATAATGAAAGAAATATTCGGTGAGGTTCTAAGTAAAATCGGACAAATGATAGTTCAAAGTAGCCGTAACTTTGTTGTTATCACTTGTCAGAGTTTACTCAGAATGCCATAGATGTACTGTAATTACTTAATTTGTTATTTATATCTACCAGTATAATTTAAGTTGGGTGCACTGTGGGTTGCTCATTTTATTTTTCCATTCAATTTGTTTGTACAACGTGACGAAAGACACAATAGACTACATAATTTTGTCATAAAAACAGAATGCTTTTAGTCATGTACTACATAACGATAGGGAATAAATGGAATAGCTACGATCCGCCTTCCGAAACAAGGGATGAATACTCTTATCTACAGGAAATTACAGTGTAGATGGAGAACTACCACCCACTAGATTAAAAAAAAAGACTCTATCATCACAAAACTTTATTGACGACCGTTACCATGACTACTGTAATTGTATCCAAAATAATTCTACGTCGGCAGATAACTTCATCTGAGAATTATACTAAATACATCACACATAACATTATTTAAGCCAAATAGATCGAGGTTTGAATAGGATAGTGTAGCTTTGGCTATAACGGCTACGGAGTGGAGGCAGATGGGACCGCCAAGATAGCCACTGAACTGTGACGTCATCTATTAGCTGCCTGCATCACTAGATTCTGTCATCAGTAATGGTCGCAAGCTCCATTTTTGCCACTCTCTCCGTCGCATATTCCCACCTCTCTCTCTCTCTCTCTCTCTCTCTCTCTCTCTCTCTCTCTCTCTCTGTCTATCTATCTCTTTGTCTCTCATCTGATTAACTCTCTCTTTTCTTCCCACACCCACTCTCCCTCCCGTTCTTACCCTTTTACCTTCCTCCACCTCTTCCTCTTTTGTCATATCCCTTCCATCGTCTACATCCCATCTGCTATCTGGGTAATGAGAATTGCAGGTCAGATCTACCCGGAATAAAACGAGACAATCTCAGGTCGATAATTCAGCCAGGAATCGCCCAAAGCACGGCAAGAGAACGCGGAGAACAAGTCTCACTCCTCCCAGAGCTACCCTCTGGCCTTTAGCGTTTGAAACCTAGACAAGATCCATCTCACATATTCACACCTAACATAGCTAATCTGCATGTACCAAAGATGTCCCATACATCCTTGAATGTACCACGAATAAACAAACAAATGGCTTGTTTGGCATGGCAGAGAAAAAAAATCTAGAAACAAAATTTCGATCGTTGACCCATGATGCTTACATTCATATTCACGTGTGGAGTCTCATCATGGACAGTCTGTGTCAGTGTTTATAAAGCTGGGACATTTTGGATATTTTTATTTTATTTGACTCATTACGTGCCAATACTGTTCACTAAATCCGTATAATAGGATTATATCTGGCACAACACATACGGGAACGCGTTTTTTTTTAAATTCTTTGTTTTTCGTTTCTACGGGAGCATTAAGTATGGGACATTGGGGACCATAGCACGTCTATGATGAACGTTATACAGAATAACAATAAAATGATAATGTGCATTAAATGTGCTTTAAATCTAATAAATGAAGAGAGAGAAAAGAGAAAGACGGAGAGAAAGACGGAGAGAGAGAGAGAGAGAGCGTATGAATATCTCAATTTTTATTTACATACATTATCTGTATGAGAGTGAAACTCACTATCTTTCCCTGCATCACAGCATAAGTACAAAGCAGGATAGTTCCCTGATAATCGCTGGCGCGCAGAAGCAGATATTAACTCGATAATCACGTCATCATTAGTGACTCAATCAAAACTGACAATCAATACTTCCACGCCGTCAATATCACCACGCTGAACACCACAACAAGAAAATATCATTCAAAACATGACCACCATGACCCAGAAATGTGAGGCGATGGAAAGTACATGAGGGTTTGAATCACGGCTTTGGGTGCATCGTAGTTGCCATGGTTACTCCACCCGAGTCAGTTTTATCATTTGCAATACCAATTTCATCAATGAACACAAGATGATATGTAAGGATTAGGTTTGAGGAGTTCGGTTTAGGCTCAGGATTCTTATTGCGCTCACTCGGTAACAGCCTTGTCAAAGGGAAGGTTCTGAGTTGTGGAGACACAATAAGTGCTTTGACGAAATGAGAACAAACCAACATCGCGGTGACAATACTTCCAAAGAAAATAGACATGAGCTTTGGAATAAAGGAATCAGAAATACTCAGAAAAATTATATGATGTGAGGAAATATGCCATTCAAATGATTTTCTAAAATTTGTCATTTTTTTTTTAAATTGACCATGGCTTTCCTGAGAGAGAGGGATCAATATCCAAATTTGCGTAAAATAATATATCATCGTACATTCCAGCCAAATGTGGTGCTTTTAGACAACGGTGAACAATGAAGTCAATATATCGAGGTATGTCGCTGGATTACTACGACGTAGTAGGATCCAGGGTATGAACTAGGTCGGCCTTCGCAGCTCAGCTAGCATCACATGCATCACAAGTAAATAACCATTTAGCTATTCATCCGCGCATCTGTGTTTCGCTTTCAATTGTCAAATATATTCCTTTGATATGATTTGTGCTACGTCAGTTCCTAAAATATAATTTACCATTCAGAGAATGAATGCTTTCACAAAGGGTTCAAAGTCCACAGTATTACCAGGGAAACATATTTGCAGAAGACGAATCGACCTGGTGCGCACCATTTGTGTGTAAAATGATGGACCTACGGTATTACCAACGTTGATTACCATCAGGACCATACACATGACAACATTCCGAGTTGTAGGAAGTATCTTCTTCCCTAATATCAAAGGAACCCACACCTATTGGCTTCAAGACGTTATGTGTGCAGGTATTTTAGTAGGTAAGTCAATCAAGCAACCAACCAACGAGGACCAAATACATCCTAAAAACGCGCCTCGCTTGATTGAATCAGTGACGATCGAATCGTATTTTTCCAACAACATCGACGTTGGTAGAGGGTGTCATACATAAGCGTTGAGCAGCATCAACGCGGACCTCAACAGTACTGTAAAGGGCTGGTTGCTTTTTTTATAGTCCTTGTTCTTAAACAACACTCAGCGATCTGGTGATCAACAAGGATGACAACGATACTGGCAGACCTGGCTCTGACCCTAGCTAAAAGCGTGGTCTCTGGCGTAGGAGCAAGGATTTTCGGTAGCGTCTTCAAAGAAGGCGTTCCTGACTACTTTACCGGGGTCTACAAGCAAATCGAAAAGATTATGAAGCAGGAGTTGACGCGGAATACGATCCACGACATCAACGGGCAGATGAACGGTATCGCGGACTGGGTGCGGAACGTCTATCTGCCTCGCAAAGACCACGGGGCAAGAAAGCAGGAGCTCTTCGACATGCTTGTTTGTATTGTTTGTTTGTATTTATTTCCGAATCAAAATTAAAATACATACAATGTATACAAGTTAAGAAGCATATATACAGTATCAGAAACGGAGGATAGCCCAAATTCAGCTGTATTAATGAAATACTGCTGTTCTTCCTTGGGGTCCTAAGGAAGGAGAAGGTGGACGACCTCGCTATCCACATGCTTGCGGTGGTCATGGAACAGACCTTTGCTGCTTCCGCGCTGGGCGTGTTCATGATCGGGGCCAGCGTCCACCTCGCGCTACTCCAGGAGCTTGCTCTCGTCGATCCGTCTGCCTCAGATCCCTCGCGGTCGTCTTACGCGACGTCCGTATCGAAGTGCGCCTCGCAATACGCACAACACGCCGAAAGCACCTACCGCGACATCATTAACTGCCGGACTAAGGCAAGTGTAATCACACCGGTGACTGTAAATCGCCTTTTCTTTATTTATTCAACTGTGTACATCTTTAAGTGGAGAGATAAGTTCGAGAATAGAGAGGCCATGGACGCTGCCTGCAGGTTCTTTCATAAATGGATTGAGCATCGCACACGTGATGACGTGTTGGCCGAGCAAGTCCAGAAGCGACAGGCCTACATTGACAGAGTCAGCGAGAAGCTCAATACCGCACTCAATGACCCGAAGGAAATAAGCGTAGTCTGGCGACGATTAATCACTGAAACCATACCAGACGGACACCAACCCTTACCATTACCACCTTTACCGACCTGTACCATACCACTTAACATATGATACGACCCCTATCACACTAACCTATACCGTCCTTACCACACTTACCTATACCAACCCATACCGACCTGTACCATACCACTTACCATATGATACGACCCCTACCACACATGCCTATACCAACCCATACCGACCTGTGCCACACCACATACCATATGATACTGGCTCCTACCATTACCACCAATACCATCATGTGCCATACCACTTACCATATAATACTGGCTCTTACCAATACCACCTATATCGACCTGTGCCATACCACATACCATTATGATACCGACCTTTACCACACTATCCTATACCAACCACTACCATTATCACCCATACCGACCTATACCACACCACATAACATATGACACCGACCCCAACCACACGAAACTATACCGTCCCTTACCACACTAACCTTTACCGAACCCTAAAATTACCACCTATACCGAACAAAAGTTTCCTGTACCTTAACCTATAACTTATACAATTTCGAAACTGGTTATATAAATAAGGTGTCTAAGGTGTATATATGTTACAGTGGAAACTGTTATGAAAGAATTCGTGTTGCTGTACCCCATTCATATTTATACCATAAAATGGCATGTCATGTTTGTTCCTTTTGTTATTGTTATGTGATGATTATCATTTTGTATGCTTTAAATTAATAACAAATATAAATTCACAATATCCGACATTTATCCTATTTTTCGTTTAATATTGAGAGAGAGAGAGAGGATGTGTGTGTGTGTGTGTGTGTGTGTGTGTGTGTGTGTGCGTGAGGGTGTGTAAGTGTGTGTGTGCGTGTATGTTTGTGCGTGCATGTGTACGTGTTGAGTAAATCAGACAGATGAAAACGAACGAGTGAAGAGCATTTGAAGAGATACAGGGGGGGTTGTGTTTTTACGAGTTGTGTTGCTCAAAGGTTGCTATAAGCAATAGCTATCACTCTCGCTAAGGCGACGTCTTCGTGACGTCTTCGAGACGTTTGCCCAGTTGCGAACAAAATGAGCCCCCGTGACGTCACCGTAAATGTTGGAGACGTCTCCGGTACCTGCTGGAGACTGGAAAAGGTCTTTTCCACACTGGAATTTGTTTGAATGTCTCACCACTCCCTGAAGTCCTGGCTAGACTGAGACGTCTTAGAGACTCAGTCGACTCCTAGTCGCCAGGCCAATGAGAAACACACTCAATATGAAACCCACCGGGATCGTGGGGATAGGCCTAGGCCTACTACAGGTGTTATTATCGTCTAATTGAGAAAAATGGCCTTATCAATATGGACATGGATGTTCGCAAATCCCCTAATACATGTAGTACACAAGCTTATGCATGATATTTAATCCCTATTACAATGATTAAGGACTGTTATGTATCAACGTCCAAACTTTCTCCTTTAAACGTCACCTTGTCACATTACTTTATTAACACGGTCGGAATGTGAAAATAAAAGTAAATAAGTATAATAGATAAAGAAAATAACTTCAGAGTTTGGTAAGAAGACTAAAATTCAAACACATTTGGAAGGTCGCATAGCATGAAACACATGTGGCACTGCCGTTTGCATCCAAGCCACGGAGAAAACCCCTCCGCTTAATGAGGTTTAATTGCATTCCGCGGGCCCGAGCTACGAGGTGCTTTTGATTAGGCCCGATGCTTTATTAGAATTCCAGAAGCCGGACTCGTTATCTAGTGGCGACCCATAATTAGGTGCAAAACGAAATTCCGTCCCGCCATCTTCATGTTCCGCCAATCAGTACTGTGTGTAGGGTTCGTGTATGTCGCGCACGTAAATATCATTGACAACATATATTGGGAGGCTCCGTCACGTTCTTGGCATTTACCTTGGGACTGTATGCGAGGTTAGTGACGCAATTCTTTATGCGTGGTAACACGCTTTCCGCACTTGACACGGAGAAGAAGAGTGCAGATAAAACGTGGAGTGACTTTCAAATCCACAATCCTGTAAGCGCTCAAATGTCATGCGGTCTAATTGCCATGGTTACGAATTCGCTTCTGGCTTTTGTGCAGATGAAGCAAATATGACGGTACTCTTCGGATATCCGGGAATGACTGTTTGCTTAAATGGAAAGTCTGTGCACATCTCGTTGTTGATGTTGTTGCTATGTATCTGTAGGCTTCAAGTTAAATATCTGGTAGCAGAACTTCTTTGATTCGTCCTGTCATGGGACATTGAACCAATTTGTATGGCAGAAAAACTGATTCGCTATGTGCATTACTGGTGGAAAAAAAATGAAAAAATAATAAATTAAGGTTTAACAATTATAGTGCTGATATTAATTTTAAGGTAATATACTGTACTGGGCAGACAAAAAGCCTTCAAAAGGATGATCGTGAGCAATCTTCTTACCAATGGTCTTAAATTCATGCATTGTCCATTTTAGAAACTTGCTGGAAGTTATTTGCCCTCAAATGTTCCACATAATTAGTGATTTCATCACAAATCATCAAAATGTCCGGCCCGAACAATTTAAGGATTTGTGATTACCCCTAATTTGGATAATTTGCATACTCAAATCAAAAATCAAAGGTGAAAACCTATTTGTTCTAAACATAGACCTAATCTACTTCTGACCATGGTTTAAAATTATATAGCATTACGAAATACATGTAGAAGTGCATATAAAAGCTCTTGCAGCGCAGTAGAATATATGAATATAGTTTCTGCGCTCTATAAATGAATTATTTATTTATTATTTATTATTATAATTTGAGAGCAAATAACTTCCAGCAAGTTTCTAAAATTGACAATACATGAATTTAAGACCATTGGTAAGAAGATTGCTCACGATCACCCTTTTGAAGACTTTCTGTCTTCCCAGTACAGTATATTCCCTTTAATCTTACAAAGAGGATAGGTGACGGGAGAATCATATGCAGCAGTTTTGGATTATTGAAGTATGCAACATGTAGGCATAGACCTACACTCTAAGAATAAAAGTTTCGTTTCGGCACCATTTTTGTCACAATAGCGGCACCATTTTTGCTCATAAGCACTATTTTGACATAGAAAATGTTCTTGTCAGCACCGTTTTAGACAATATGGTGCTGATAAGAACCTTTCTTACATCAAAATGGTGCTCGTAAGCATAAAAAATGGTGCCACTATTGAGCACCTTTTGCGACCCTTTTTTTTTTCTTAAAGTGTATCACTTCAAATACAAGACCCCTTGATGCAGTTACATTCAATATAAATTGTATCTGAGTTAAATGCGAAGCAATATACTTACTGAAAATCTACATTCAGTAGTGGAGGTGTCGCGTTATTCGTTTTGCCAAAGACTAGACCTACGCCCCTATGCTGCTGATATGGCGCCTCACACACCGGCAGATGTTGATGATAAACATTGCTGGGATGATTTACGGAGGTGGGGATGACTAGTGTCATTTGATTGTGAGAACGTCAGGCGAGCAAATGGCAATCTCGCCTCATAAAACACAAATTGCAAGAAAATGAATATGGCTGCTTTCTGTATCTTTTATTACACGCGTGACGTAGGCATGATATGACTCGTACATGTCATAGCGTATTATATTTTAATATATGAACTCGCAGCATTCCCACAATCATTTCGCCTAGAACGTCATGTTACATCACTCATGACGCACTAGCACTCAAGTTGTGGCCTTGTAATACACAGACATAATTTAATATTTGGGTTTGCTTATAATTTTTAACAAAAACAAGAAAAATTACAATAAAAAATAAATTTAATAAATACATAGCATTACGGTACAGCGTAACAAAATCAAGGTACTTGAATGAACAAATAGGGTGAGACAAAAAATATTTCAAATCTCGACTTACGAAAATGACCAGATGATATACCTTTCTTTGGGGGAATTCCATATCATGTGTCTGTTTTATTTTCAAGTATGCTTTGAGTAGATTAATGCAGGAATCGCATTGAGTGATTCAATATTGTTAGTGTTCATGTGCGTATATGTACGTGTGTGTGTAAAGCGTGATAATAAAGAGGCACATTTTTCATATATTCCTGGTAGCAATAGCGTTGGAAAAATATTTCGACTCATCTTAATGTTTAAAATATCATTTTTAACACTATTTTGACATTAATATATCAATGTTGGTTGTTCATGAATATCGTTGTGGCCAACCTGAAATAATTGTTACAAAATACAACGGACTAAAAATAACATGCATGCATAATTAAGCCTAAATCGCTCTAGTCTATTACACACGCCTACCCCAAAAGGCGTGCAATGTTTCTCTCTTTCCCAGCGCAATAACCCTTGGTGTGCCAGATTAATGCCTGTTATATGGGTGTTGTGTGTAGGAAGTCAACAAACGCCGTTAACAACCTCCACGGCCTGATAACGAGGCTACATCTCATGTCTATATACACCCAATGTTGACTGCGTACTTTCCCTGTGGTGGTAGTCTGGCTCCAAGCCTTATCGACATTTCTGATCCTAAGTGTACAAATAGGATCTGGTAGTTCCACTACACAAGTCACGTTTCCATTCGCAATTCCCCATTCGCAAAAGACCTAGAGAATGACTGATCTACTACATCGAGTCCCGTTATTGAAAAGTTTGAATTAATAACCCCACCAGCCTGGAAGCCAGGCTATTTCTATGATTGCTGTGGATCCCTCTATCATGTGTATGTATCAGGGAGCCCTCTATAGTGCATGTATGCTGTGGGGGGACACCGTGTTATTGCGAGAACTGATTGGTTTCTGCCCTTGCGGCGCCTCGTAATCAGTGCCTCGTATTGCGGCGCCTCGTGTTCAGTGAGTGCCGCATTGTTCGATGTAACAACAATACGAAGATCAGCTGTAACTCATATCATTGAGAGTAATACGCTACCTTGGTACGTTGGCGCAGTTTTCCAAGCTGTGAGGGCGTCTCCCGTAGACTAGTCTTTCCTATGAACTGCAGCATATACGTTACACGTGTCATAACCAATTATCCATACCTCATACAATAAAACTTCGTCCAATGGTGCACTGCGTTTGCAGTCATGTCTTCTATCGGTTTGGGGCACTAAATGTATGAGACCGGAAACGGACATGATTGCAAACTAAATCCGGAAGTCGCTACGCAGTGCACTATGGGACGACGTTCCACTATGGAGAATTGTATCAAGTTACCTATAACATGAGACGGGCCTCGGAACGTCTCGGATAACGTGACACTGTTCGCGGTTTAAAGCGTTCGCATATATTTCAGTCGCTGTTAGTTTGAGCAGAGAGTTGGCCACCTCTCTGGTTTGAGTGATCTAGGGATCAGCGAACAACAGAGCTTGAACATCGTTCAGTAGCCTAGCCTAGGGTCAAGACTGTCGAACATAACTTAAATATAGATCACACACACACACATACACGACCGCCACACTTCGTTTATCACACTGTCACATCGTAGAAATACAACACAATGTGGAAGACCTGGAAAGTGTACTACTAGGTGTACGCGTCCAAACTCAGTTCTAAATTCCAGTCCCTAGTACGTTTTATCTAGTCTAACTTCAAAGATGTTGGGCATCTCTAAACCAAACCATTCAATAAAAGGGCCTGGCTGCATGCACTGGACTAATCATTCTCATTTCTTATACGGCTAGCTGGACTGAGAAAAGATAAAAATTATACAGCGACTAGTCTAAGAGTAATATACTCTTTTTTCAGTTGGGATCAGAAATGTCCAAAAGCCTGAAAGCGAGGCTACGTTTCACCAGGTTCGTCATGTTCATTATTGATGTTATCGTCAAGATCGTGGTCATGTTCTTACAGTATGAACTTTGTTCTATAGTGTGCAGTATCGGATTCCTCCCGGCCGACCACTATCGGCTCTCATTAAGCCTTTCAGTACCATGCCATGAGAAACTCATTGATGTATTGCACATTTCATACATCTATGGTAGTGAGGGGGTGAATGATCGTCGTGGACGAAATGACGTATTTGTCTCTAGGATGCTATTTCTCGCGAGGAAGATAATAATCGGTCTAGCCTGTGCTCTATGCTGCTGCAATTAAAAAAAAATATCATTAGCATTCATTCTAGTTTAGTACTGGTTAAACTATTAATATTCTCCTCTCTCCGTGGTCTGCTGTGGGCGAACGGTAGAATAAGTGTAGTAGGATTGCCGTAGTCTACTGCAGTCAGACATGTTTATTGTACAGATTAATAGTTGTGGATAAGAAATACGTAGCATCCTGGAAGACAGACTACACCCGGGTGAGATGTAGCTTTCTTCGAGGCTTTTAACAGATCTATATTTAGAGTTTAATCACGTTCACTGCGCTCTCTGTCCGCTCTCTGGTTTCTTTCTGCTCTCTCACATCTTTGTCCACATCATCTTCATCTGATTCGTTCTACTGATCTTTATTCTAATGCAAGGTTCTGCAATTATTTCTGTCCTGTACACGCTTTTCCAAGTGTCCATCTTTTCCTTACGTCGTTTTTCTCTCCTTTTAATTCAGTGTATATTTAGCTACACGACTATGTGCTACAATACTAAGGGGTTTCGAGGGACTTCGGATGAGAACAGAAGGAAAAAGGATAATACACACAACATGAAAGGAAAGGAAAATGGAGAGAGAGGACAGACAGGGAGGTGGCGCACTTTACCAAAAATAAAATTGGTTGAATACCAAGAGATTCAAAACTATCTCACACACATGATAACTTAAATGGACGTGAATAATGCATAGTTTTAATAAGCCGACGTTTATCACTACAGACAACACCGTAAGACATCTTGAAGAAGTGTGTAGTAGATATTCTTATCCCTCGTGCACTTTCTCCTCTAATGGATGGAAGATCTTCCGTTTTCTGGGTAGCGCCGGAGATGCTTTTACGGGACTCTTGACATTAATTTGATAACACTCGAGTTGCACTTCTGTATGGCTTTTAGTGGTGCCGTGTGCTATACGGTGTTCTGGTGAACTTTGTTTGTGAACATGAAAAGCTGTGAACATGAAAAGCTACTCGGTAATGGCATGCTGGCGTTTGTGTTTGAGGTACAAGTACAAAGTAAATAAAGTGTTCGAAGACATCCATACATACATGTAACTATAGATTGAAATTTATAGAAGATACTTAAAGATAGGGTGTCCCTTTTGCGGGTCAAAAAAAATAAAACTTTGTTTAAAAAACGGAAAATTAAAGATTATGCTGCTTTAGAACTTCTCTCCTAATAATACAACTAGGAAATGCCGTTAGGCAATATATATATACGTATATCAGAAATAATCATACATTAGAAATTGATGTACATGTAAAAATATGCATGATACCATGATAAACGCATAACTACATCTATTCACGTTCTGCTCAATATGCAGCCTTGTTTCCAAACTATTTGGAATATAAAAACCATCCTGTCCAATAAAAGGATCTGGCTGCAGTAGACTAATCATTCTCTCAATTTCTTCCCTGGCTCCGAGAAAAGCGGACAATGATAAACTGACTAGTATTAGAATGTTACACTCCATTTCAGATTATAAATATCAAACCGCCTGGAAGGCAGGCTACGAGGCTTGAGGATTGAACGATACATGTAGTGTGTTTACCGAATTTGAAGTTTCATTTCATCAATATACTTCATTTCAGGAAATTAATATTTTGCCAGCGTTACCAAAAAAAAACCCGTCTCGCTTTTCAACTGGTCTGCGGTCAATGGGCATTGAAATATGAAAGTCCATTCAGCATTGTCTGATTGCCAAGGGAAGAGGGATCAAAATGAAAATCGAGTACAAATGAGCAGAAGTGCATGCTTATTATTCGTTTTGAGTATAGCTTATATCATGCTTTGTGCGTGATAAACCGCAAGCTAAGCGGGGAGGTTGCGTGGAGGAGAAACCCACGCTTCGTGAATAATGCATTCCATTGAGCGTGTTCAGAGTGACCTAGATGCAAGCAGGCGGGATTAATGAAGCCTTTACAAACGGATTAGAATAATCACAATATCATCCAGACGTCACTGAGATCAATGAGATGGCGGCCATGATTGAGCTGCGAATATGAATCATAGCTCGCGTGTCGACAGTGACAGTTACGAGAACACAAACTAAAGAATGGTATACTTCTCTCCCATATTATCTTTTCTATTCCTGTTCTATTTTGAATTATATTGCTTTGTTCCCAGGAGGTTGTATTCTTTACTTATCACATACATGTACGTATTGCTGAGTCGTACTGAACGGTTTGTTCGTTGGGTGTGTGGTTGATTGATTAATTGATTAATTGATTGATTGATTGATTGATTGATTGATTGATTGATTGATTGATTGATTGGTTGGTTGATTAATTGATCGATCGATTGATCAATCGATCTTAGCTGGCTGGTTGGTTGGTTAGTTGGTTGGTTGGTTGGTTGGTTGGTTATTTGATTGATTGGTTGATTGATTGATTGATTGGATATGTGATCGATTGATTCTTTGGTTGTTTGTTTGCTTGATTTTATTGATTGATCAATTAGTAAGTTGGTACTACTGCTACTACTACTACTACTACTACTACTACTACTACTACTACTAATATTACTTCTTCTACGGCGCATCTTTTATCCGTTCTATTACTTTACTTTATGCGAAATCATATATTTTTATAAGCACGACGTCAGTTTTTACTTCATCTTATGCCTTTTCCCGTAATTCAATACAACAACATGCTCTTGAACTTGTCGAGCGTATGTCACGTCTATTTTAACCAAGAATAGCCGGGGGTATAGAAACCCTTTTGAATAATAATTTGCATATGACCACGGTCCGTGTGACTGATTGCAGTTCTGTATATATAAATGAGTCATTAGTCAGGGGTTAGTCATACTTCGGCAGAAGCCTTCGGTGATGAGAGAGGTCATCTGTCTCCGAGATGATTTCTTTCATCTGCATGATTCTTTTCTCGGGTAGATCCCGAATTGCAATATACTATACAATCAAATATGCCTCCTGATTCGGGGTATAATTTAGGTTTTAAAATTTGATGAGCAATTCTAATTAGCGGACTCGTATTTAGGAGGAATAAGTGTGCAGGCAAAGTTCCAATGCCCGCTGTGCAGTTCTGACGTTGTCTGTTTGTGCAGCAATGTGCCCAAAATGTGTCGAAAATTGCATCGTTATCAGTGGTTATACCAGGACAATTGTTCCTTGTAATTACCAGTCCCTAAAGATCACTCCACCTGATCTTCTTCAGAGAAGCAGTGTATATGCCAATGCAGCTGCCTTATCAAGATAGCTTTCTCGGTTTTCGTTTAGGTGGATTTTAGAGACAATGTTTGACTTTTTAAAGTTCTGTTTCTCTTCTGCCAGAAGCATCATACATCATTATGACACTATGATGTTAGTTGCTAGTGGATTCACAGTTGTGAAACACAATGGTCATGTTGTGTTCTGAATCAATTATCTGATACTCACAAGTATTGATGTCCACAAATCTGTCCATTAGTGAACATCTCATTAAATATTCCACGGATTATTACAGGAATGACAATCGATGAAATGTCACGAAATCTGCATCGAAAAAAAAAATGACATCCTCTGACTTCATGATGTGTCAATTTCAGCTTCAATTGATTTGAGGTGTGATTAAGTTATTATTGTTTTTATCACGAAGTATGACTTACTCAGCTCTCGTGTGTGATGTCATGTCGTCACGTCTGCTATCCTGTTAACCCTATGTATACCAGACAAACCTGAGCTCTACGGGATATGTATGTAGTACTTGTGTCAAAACGCACACGTGGCGCCTCAAGGGCTAATGGGCTACTGCTATAGTTCAGAACCAGCAATAAACAGAAATCACATAGACACACACAGAGAATCTTTTGTCTGGCAGGGTATGGCTTAATCATTTGCATAGATGCGTCTCCCCGTCTGCGATTCTCGAGACCAGTCAATAGAGTGGTATCAAGTTCAACGCTAATCAAATACCAGATAGTGGCCTCCGGGGACACGCACATGCTTCCTCTTGTCCGCAGTAAAGTACATGTGGGACAATGCGGGTTGGGCTGTCGCGAAGGTTGCATTAGAGGAGTGTGCCACTGTTGGATTATTAGAGTGCGCCGTAATAGATGGACATGATGAGTGGAAGGTTAGGGTGTCATCCTAGCAACGACGTTAACGACGAGATGGTGGCGCGAGGTTTGTTGAGGCTCCGAGGAGGTTATATGGCTACATCAACGGGAAGTTGTTTGTCGTGAAAATAGAAGGGAAAACAAGACAAGCAAAGCGGTGGCATTCGAGATAAATCGGACATTAAAAGTGGAAGTTGGGGAAGTTGTGATGATTGCATTCAAGTCATAACTCAAGGTGACGTTAAAGTAGTTCAGTGCGTTAGTACTCACAACACTACTATAAATGTAATATACCTTGAAAGATATAAACTAGTAAGGGTTTATTATGTCAATAGACCCTATCCAACGATCATGTACTCTTTAGGCTGGCATCTCCCTTTATCATACTGTCATACCAAATATGGGGAATACATTGAATTAAGAAAAACAATACACATTTAGCTCGTTAAATAAAACACTGCAGTCTTATCCCCATTGAAACACCGGGTGGTTGTTTTCACTTTCCCTATTGACTATTTTCTCTTTCAAACTCCCAATCTTAAGTTGATTTATTTACATTAAAAAATGTTCTTCTGAATTATTCGTCATGTTCAGTTAACAATTTTACAAGACCTTTTTGTTGCCCTTGTGGCTTTGCAACGTTTTACAGAAATTGATTTTGTCTTCAGAAGGGCTCTACTCCCCTTTAACATATTTGAAGGACATGGCTGGTGGATTGGGCACATATGCTGGTGAGAATAGTGTAAATAGCATGCACATGTCGACCACATTCTTCCTGCATACCACTAACATTATGGTCGCCGCATCGCACAAGCATGGCTGTCTCACAGCGCATGCGTAGTAGGAACAGTGGCAAAGATGACCGGCGGAAGAAGCCGACGGGGGCATGACGGTATATTCAAGAGGAAGCGGTTTCCCGCTGCGGCCTACTGCCTGTATATTTTGCTAGCGTGTTACCTCATGAGAAACTGGATAGTGAGATTATATAACTATCAGGGCATGATTTAGGTTTGAAACTTTGATAAGCAATTCTGATCAGTGGACTCGTATTGTGAGGTTTAGTGTACGGACTAATTACCACTGACTGCTATACCTCTCTGGATCAGTGTGGCAATCTGCTCAAGATGTGTAGAAAATTATTCCCTGATTATCATTGGGGCCTACATTCTGAGAATGATGTATAAACCAGTATACGTCATCATCGTGATCATAGCAACGCGATGGAAGGGTTAGCTATGGGTTAATTAAAATACGGTTAAGATTATGTTTACTGTTAACAATATGATAATTACATGTGCAAACTTCACGGCTGGGTTATAAGCTTGCGGTTTCACGGGGGCGAATAACAAAGGGGAATCGTGTGTCATCGTAGCAACCAAATGAAGAGGCTAGCAACGATGTAATAACACGGAGAGGTATGGTTTGCGTTATACGGGGGTAGTAGCGAACATGTGTTAGTAATATCATTTCAAGATGTTCTGGTGAACATCCATCATGATGATCATCTATCCATCCATCTATGTAGCCCATTTCACTCCAATGCTGAAGGAAGGCCTCTTTACAACTTTTTCGTTTTTCTCTCCTCAGTGCTGCACATCATGTATCACTCACAATATTCCATAACGAGCCCCGAAGTATAATGATAAGAGTGTGCGTGGAGTGGAGAAGAAAGAGTAGAGAAGAAACTATTGGTGTCATCATAGCAACAAGATGGAGACCGTGGTAAGGAGATGAGGGTGGAGTTCATGTTTGTAATGGGAAACACATGGCATTTTATTGTCTTACATGCCAGTTTTGACGCTACGATCAAATAAAGACGCGGTATCCTTTTTGTTGGTCAAATAGTCCAATTTTGTGGAAAAAAAACATGGAAAATGGGAGAACGTACTGTATCAGAACTTCCCTCCCAATAACAGAGCTGAAAACTGACTTAAACAGAAATCATAGTGAACGCTTGATTAGGGGGAGTTTTTAGGGGGGGTCGTCTGGAACCTATAGCCGGGAGACTTGAGACCGCTGGTCGCTATGCCTATGGTCCGCATCGCTCTGCTTCACAGTGTATGCGTTCATTCAATGCGAGTAATGCTTGCATCACGCGCTGAAAGGGACAATACGATTATGATTGTCGACTATGTTCGCCGCGGCTAAAACGTAAACAAGGATAATTTTTCACTTTTCCTGAAATTTTTCGTGAAGCTAAGACTGTGAAATTTAGGGTATACGGCTGATTCGTGCCGAGATTCATGATTTTTTTTTGCAAATGGGACACCCTGTTTTAAAGACAAAATCGATTCAATGTAATGTATGATTGACTACACACTTGTTATAGCCTGGATGTTGGATAGATCTTGAAATCTAAACTGCAAAAAGCGTATAGCATTCTCAACACCAATCCTAACACTAAAAAGAAATATATTCATGGTTTTGACATTTAGTCGTTATGGTGATATTTCGCATCGGCGGCCGCGTGGCCTAATGGATAAGGCGTCCGACTTCGGATCGGAAGATTGAGGGTTCGAGTCCCTTCGTGGTCGAATGAGTTTTTGCCGAAAATCGACTACCGATACGGAAACTTTTTTTCTCATTTTTTTTCTGTTCTTTTTTTCTCTCCTTCTTTCTGGAAACATTCATTTAATCATAGAAAATAAAGAAGGCAAAAATACACAACATGTTATACTAGCTTATTTCCTTGCACACATACTTTACATATTTTACATATTTCAAAGTGAAAGCAGAGGCGCCTCCACATGCTCAATGTGAATTTTAAGTTACTTTGAAGAACATCAGCATAATTTTAAACAATTAGTAAGGACAACAGTTGTAATGGAGGTATGCTAGACATGTTTGCACATTCTTTGATATATCTTGCTATGGTGCATATTTTTGAAGTCATTTCATACAAACGTGCTTTTAAAAGTGAATACGTACTGTTAACTAAATTATATTGTCCGTTTTGTAATCAAATTTGTTGTCGATACTGACTCTAGTTGTTTGGTTGTTTGTAGTTGCTTTCTCATCAGCGGCCGCGTGGCCTAATGGATAAGGCGTCCGACTTCGAATCGGAAGATTGAAGGTTCGAGTCCCTTCGTGGTCGAATGACTTTTTTTGCCGAAAATGGATTAGCGGACAAAACGTGGTGCTGTTTCGTTCTTTTTGAAGCCCCTCATTCGTTCTGGGTTTAGTAATTTAGTCAGAGAAAAAGAAACATAGTGTGATACTAGGTTAATCCCTATCATACTTATTTTACATACTTGGAAGAGAAAGCGAAAACGTCTCAACATGCTCAATGCAGAGAGGTGTAGGTCCATGCTCAATGTGAATTCAATTCACTTTGGAGAACATCAGCATTGCTTAAAATAATCAGAGAGGTGTGATAGGTCCATGAAATAATCAATGCGTACTGCTAATCAAATCATTTTGGCCGTTTTATACTCAAATTTGTATTGACATGAAGTTATCATGGGCACCTTCTCAATGGCGACCGCGTGGCCTAATGGATAAGGCGTACGACTTCGAATCGGAAGATTAAGGGCTCAAGTCCGCTCGTGGTCAAATAATATTTTGCCTTTTCAATGTTTGAACCCCTCCCACGTTTATTGTGTGAGTGAGTGAGTGACGTTTATACTTTTTATTCGGTGATGCAGGATAGTATCGATACCATGGTTACTATCATATCAAAATTAATTTGACAAAAAATATGTAACTGCCTCAATCCTCATAGGGCATACTTTCCTTCTAGAAAGTTGGTAAATAAACCATTTTCATTGCATATGCAAAGTCCGAGATTTGTCCGAGTAGCAGATTCAGAGTGCGTTCCATTCATTGAAACTGAATTATGAAATACAAGTGAATGTAATGACGCTTTACTACACAATGAGGATGAAGGTTGTGAAGGTAGTATGAGTAGATTACAAAAACGATGAAGGAAGATGATAACCAGCGGCCGCGTGGCCTGCCTAATGGATAAGGCGTCCGACTTCGGATCGGAAGATTGAGGGTTCGAGTCCCTTCGTGGTCGAGTAACCTTTTACCAAAAATTCCTTTAAGCGAACAGAGGAACAATGTTACTGTGTTAACTCCTCCTTCGCCCATGAGTTTGAATTTAAGGCCAGTTTCCATGGTTATATTAACATTGCTTTGAACATGTTGAATAATACAAGATGAACATACTTGAACCCAACACCTAAAGGATGCTTAACCCCATTCGTGGTAGGTCCATGCTTAGCCAATGTTTCCATACATTAGGTTGGGGAAGAAAAGGTCACACTTCACAGCCTAAAACCTAGACAAAAGGCAACCGCACACGACGCGATCCGATCAGAAGTACGACTTTGCGACTGGCTGAATCGCAGGACCCGGTCATTGGATTTGTGCAAAGAGGTGACGTCACATTTCTAGTCGTAGGCTCTTACGACTGCGGAGTCATGGCAACATCGTATCATCTGCGGTGGTCTTAGGCCTCGCTGTGTGCGGGCGGGCGGGCTGTGCTCGTTACGATACTCGCTTCCGGTCCCTGGGGCGGAAGGACCCTATAACAACATGGTCATTATTACCATTACAACCAGCACCATTGATGAGATGGTCTCTGTAAACACGGGGATGTGGTATAGATCCCTCGTAAAACATACAACACACGCGGAAACAGGGCATGCGCGATGGACAAGGATAGTGGTACATGTACTACAATATCGTTCGTAGAGTTCTTTGATTAAAAGGGGCTGTCTCGGTGCATTAAAGGGGTCGGCAAGGGGACGGCAAGGGGACGGCTACCCCCCCCCCCCCTCCCCCACCCCCACCCCATCCCACACAACCTCCTTAAAGTACAGGCACATGGTGTCAAATATTGATTTTAGCCTGGTTTATGAATGCAATCTACATTAACTTTTTGCGGAAAACACTCCAAACAAATCATTTTTAATCTAACATTCCATTAACAGTAATTTTCTGTGCGTAAGTTTAGTGGGAAGTTCTCAAACAGTATTTTATGCGATATGCCATGGTATTAAAACAAGTGCATATCTTATTGGGACGTATACAGTATACACCATCTTTAGCATGTCTCGTTGCGATTACTATGAGGGTTATAGCGGAAGCAGTAAATCTAGTTTGCCGTAACATGATTAACCAGATTGGCACGAGGGCCAATTAGGCAGACAAAGCAAGCAGACCGCGACCGAGCTCGATCTAGGACGGGAGAGAAGGGGGTGATGAGGGACGAGATAGCCATGTATCCTTGGCCAATTAGAGATGAAGGGAGAGATAAAAGACGGGAGCGTCTTCACTCTTCACGAAGGAGCGCGTGCCTTGGCTAAAACTGCACTTACAGTCTGCACCCCTACCCCTACAAAAAAATCAACCAATCAATCAATAGTAAAAATGATAATAATGATAATAATAACAATAATAATAATAATAATAATAATAATAATAATAATAATAATAATAATAATAATAATAATAATAAAGATGACAATAATTATAACAATGATAATAAACACATGAATGAATACATATAATTTAATATAACATTTAACAAAATAGATAAATGATGATAAAATGGAACAAATTATGTTTTTTTTTTGCTTCATATTGTTAGATATTTAAGTCAGGGAAGCCCCTTTTGAAAAGTCCCGAAACTCAACATGAATTAGCGGTATACCCTAATGAAAACAGATATGAAATCTCACGGCAATAGCTTAACCAACCTTTTTAGGAAAAGCGAAACATTATCCTTGTTTTCTTTAGAAACACCCCGTTTCGCAGACACAAGTTAGAGACCAATGTATATATCTGGAAGAGCCCACCAAAATATTTTAGAGAATTTCGTAGATTTGGGACTCGTAGAGAGCTGGGGACATATTCATGAAATCTTACTAAGCCGAGTGAGTTACTTATTTGCATCGAAATGCATGCAATGTAGTAGCCATCTAGGCTAGTTAGCTTTCATGAATATGGTCCCAGATCTATTCTGAGACTGACATAATGAAGACACGGCCCCTGGCTACTGCTATGAGGATTGCCAGCTAATTTCCCCATTCCCGTTGCCCCGCTTGCTCAAGACAAGTTTCCAAAGAAAGTTGATTGAGATGATTTCCAAAGTAAGAAGCAGTGCAAACCAGCCTTGACTGGCCAAACCCTAGACTGGAATATTGAATATATCTGTAATAATCTCTAAACACGTAACATGTATCAGAGCGATTTATTTGGATCAAAATCTAATCAATCACAGTCACAGACTACCCTGGCTTTTGAGGTTATTGGGCAATTCTTTATTATCCAAAATTCATTATTCATCAGTTCTGGTTGCAGTAAACTATTCATTCTCGATTCCTTCAGCGGACAGACTGAATTGGAATTAATAATGTTCAAGCTTGGACTCCAGGCTAGTCACATAATGGTCTACTCAATCAGGGAGGTGTAAGGGGGACTCAATCAGGGAGGTGTAAGGGGGACTCAATCAGGGAGGTGTAAGGGGGACTCCCTGCTGCAATACAATCCTGGGCCATGTCGCATTAATGGTAATTATCATGGCAACAGCCAATAAGCTCTCATGTTTGTACATGCCAGTTACCATTGGTGGTAAGCTACAAGGATTTAAAATAGATATGTAACATGGCCAAGGTAATGAATTGAATTGACTGGAAGGAGTAAAGCCCTACCACAAATTGAAAACAACTCGTATTGCACGTACATTGGTACAAACCCTGTTATTGGATTGAGTATCACTGACCGACTATACGGTGTACAGTATGCGTAATAATGACAATACTATTCGGTTTTTACACAGCGCTTTCAGAGTACGAAGCAGTATTACTCAAAGCGCTCGAATCAGTCAGCACTGTTCTACAGTGTCCTCATTGCGTAAAGATGTGTGGTGGTCTTATCTACATTAGTGACGTCATCGTGGATGTTGAACATGTTGATAAATAACATAACATCTGTTTAATTTCTTGTTGTTAGCAGGAAAGTCGAATTATCGGCACACAATCAAAAACTGAGACAACACGGACTGATAGTGATCTCCATACCACTTCCTGCCTGTATAGCATACTGCAAGCATGGCTGGTCAAGCAGAAAACAATGGAAAATGAAGTTCAAGAGCATTCCTAGAATACTATGTATGTGTAGACTCAATTGAGTCATGTGCTATAAATAGGAGTCTGCAAAACAAGGCTATTGTTGGGAGGCATGTACAAACATATGATAGCTAGTCTATGTCGATTCAGACCAAATGGTATCGACTGGCACACTGACTGAGTGATTGAGTGAAGGGTTTGAGCATGTCAATCACTCCTAGCACTATTTAACTGGCTTGGATAAAAACGTCTCCAACCCACAGACAATGGTTGCGTGTTTAAGAATAATGAATAATGAATGTTCGGTTATATTCATGACTTTGTCGTGTATTAAGTAGCCTATGTCATTTATTAGCAAGGAGATACAGCAATGAGTCATACTTATGATTTGATTGATACGATGAATACTATGTACCATATCCCTCCCCCCCCCCTCTCTCTCTCTCTCTCTCTCTCTCTCTCTCTCTCTCTCCCTCTCTCTCTCTCTCTCTCTCTCTCTCTCTCACACACACACACACATTCTCTCTCTCCATCTTCCTCTCTCCCTCTCAATCTCTCTCTCTCTCTCTCTTCTCTCTTTCCAATTTTCATACATATTATCTATCTCTCTTTCATTCATATACGCATACACACAAACAAAATTCACCAACACGCGCACACACACATACTAACCAAAAATATATCTATTTAATTGGTCATCATGACCTGACTTGTGTACAACATCATGTGCAAAAGAAATACGTCTCCCTACCACACTGATATGCTCAGTTGACCAACATGATATTACCATAGACGCTACTTTTACATTATGCTATATTGCACGTATGTACAAAACCCAGTTATATTCGATATCGCCCAGTGTTTATGTGTACCACAGCTATTTCGGTCAATACAGTGTACACAAGTTCACTCCAGCCGTGTGTAGCATATTGTCACCATGATCAAACTGTACGTTTGAAAGCTGTTTCAATACGGGTTGATATATACCATACGCTGATGAATATTGCATTGTGACGTAATGGAGCGTGGGCAAGTCAATAGCAGACGACCCTGTACTGTGATGGCAGGCGTGTGGTAATTACCTAGCTTCTACGTATAATGACAAATAGGGCAGAAACCGCATTAACGGACAGTTATATGCTGACGACTTGACAGGTTGTTGGTTCATGCAAGGCTCACTTTATGTACATTCTTGGTTGGTATCATGGTAGGGTTCATAGTAGGCCTATACCTTATTTTGATTGTCAACTGGTTGCGCGTGTGTTCACGTACGTCTAGGAGCCACCTGTACATTGTGTTTTGTTTTTAACATACTGTTCCTACCATTCTAATGTATTGTATATATGTTATACATGTAATAGCTTTCTACCGATCTACTTAAGAACAATTTCACAGATTTCATCCGTTCTCTCTCTCTCTTCTCTCTCTCTCTCTCTCTCTCTCTCTCTCTCTCTCTCTCTCTCTTTCTCTCTCTCTCTCTCTCTCTCTCTCTCTCTCTCTCCCCCCATATCCATCCCTCTCTCTCCTCTTTCTCTCTCTCTCTCCCCCTCCCCCATCTCTCTCTCTCTCTCTCTCTCTCTCTCTCTCTCTCTCTCTCTCTATTTCACATTTTAATACAGATGATCATGACCACTGACACGACTGATGATAATTAGAATATTGCCCTGATCCAAATCCCAGAAATATTTGTGTAATCAATAACTCCCACCTCCCTGGTGTAATATAATCTGGAGTCGTCGAGTATACCCTATGTACTATGTAACTAACAGTATGCGGGACACATGTATAGCATTATCATGATTATGAATCATTTTACTGTACCGTGGGTCGTGGTACCTCTGATGCGTGGCTCATACGCGAATATTGCGACATGTGTTACTCACATTAACCATTCAACCGATCATAGCTTTGACTAATTACATCGATTCAAATAACTCATGTGCTTGATATCAATGGTATTCTGCGTGCCTTTCAGGTGACGTAATTATGATTGGCATTCCGCATGATTGTATACTCATTATTCAGTACTCACTGCGCTGTATATTTTATGGGAGTCAGTCAATATTTGAAAATAGTCACTAGGCATTATGCCCTCAAATTATAATGATCTAAATTTGAATATATATGAAAACAATTATCAGCTCATGTAGCCTAGTATTATGGAGGGTATATAAAGCTGAGCTCATTATCGACAAATATATGTAAGCACGGAAATGATAAAAAAAAAAAAATAGGCCTTGTGGGTAGTAGCTAGTACTGGCATTGTAACTATTAGTAAATAGCTCCTTTCCATGGAAACCCACAAGGCCTATTTTTTATCATTTCCGTGCTTACATATATTTGTCGATAATGAGCTCAGCTTTATACATCCTTCCTTACTTCTGGCCCAGTAGTACATGTAGTACGTACGTGCGGTTGTTGTATGTATCGTTGTTTGTATTAGTACTTGTTCCTAATTCATGATACATATAAACTACGGGCATACATAGTTACATACCATAGATATTCACACCTGTTTCTATTTTTAGAGTGAACATGGTTATACAGGCATGATAACCATGTTATTTATTTATCAGCATGGATGTAAACAATAATGAACCAGTCTTGATAGGCAATGAGATGGGTGGCTTCACCCGTGATCATGTCTTCACCTCGATCAAACTTTCATATATCCCGCTCATAATTAGACTGGCATGCATGCTTGCTACTGTATAATCCTACTAGTCATGTTCACACCAACAACACCCCTATTCACACCAACACCTGTACACGTACATTCAGGTATTCGTGGCACTGGACAACAACGTCCACATAAACAAATCAACGGAGCTTTCCCTTACCTGTTCTGTGAGCGCACAGTCCTTAGATGCTGCGTCAAAGTACGTCGAGATGCGATCCGAATTCGATGTCCACAAACCGGTCGACTATGTATATACACTACATAGGGTGAAAACGTATCCTGCTATATCCAGGTAAAAAGTATCCCGACTCCTGCGGCGTAGAGTGATTAACGTGACACACGCTCACACCAGCAGACGACGATAACAAATACGTTCAAAATACGCTCCTAGCTTCTCACGTAGCTGAAACTCAATCTGATATGCGATAGTAACTCTACCCTGCTTTACCGGTAGTGTGTTGGTGCCCGCTTACGTGGGAAAGCAATAAATTATACATGTATATAGCCAAGGCTAGCGCGCTGACTGTACGCCACGCGTGTGTCCGTGGATCAGGGGGTTATATCGTGAGGGAGGATTGAGTGAGATGCGAAAGCCACCTTGTCGTGCGCACAATCGAAAGTCAACGCCAAGGAATGGGCTTATCGTGGCATCGCAGACGACGAAAACGGTGTTTTTTTCGTGGATCGCTCGCTCGAGCGACGTACGTGTATGTAGCCTTTGGTCCAGGCAGCGAGGGGATTCTTTTTAGAAGACCACAATGAGCAATAAAGCGCCTAACCAAGGCATCTCTTTCACCCTATCGCCAACACGTATAGCATTGGCAGTTAGAAATAAGCGGACGCCTAGTCTATGCATCAATGCACAGCTGTGATCCAAGAGTAAGAACCAATACACACTCGACAGTAGAGAATCGAGACTACAGAAAGCATTATAATGCACTATCATACCACAGTATAGCAGGAATGCAGTGTAAACGTGATATGGTGTATAGCGGATCACGCTTGAACGATTGTAATCTCGAAAATGTCTCGATTTCTGAAGTGGTGCGTGCTAGTAAAAGCAAGCCGCAATAGTTCACGTTGAAATACCCGTAATAGGACAAAAGTACGAATCAACTGCATTTTAATGAGGAAAGGGACAATAGTAAGATGATTTTCTTCACGAGATTTTCATTCTTATTGTTCAGTGACGAACCTGAGACAAAATAAGATATAAAATACAATTTCCAATCCTATGTTGTTGTTTTTCTTCACAAGAATTCTATTTGTATCGTTCAGTGACGAACCTGAGAAATAATAAGTAGTATAAAGTAGTATAATGTTTCATGATAGTAAAATGATCATACAAATATTAACGAGTTCAACACCTATACACATACAAAGTTTTTCTCAATACGATGCGTTTTTAAGACGTAAATTATCATTGTATGCCTATCTTTTCCTCATCCAGATAGGCATAATATGCGTGTAAATTATCAGAGTGTACTTAACTACAGGCATAGGAATATCACTTACCCCATCAAAGGCTAGCCTAGGCTGTATAACTCTTTCTTTATCTTCCTGCTTTCAATGTAGGTTCCGTACGTTATGTATGTATCATATAAGTCGCTTTACCTGCATAATAGGCCTATATACATGGTTATAATGAAGAAGGTAATAACTAAAACATAACTGGTCAAAGCCTAGAAGTGAGGCCATGTTGAGTCTTTGTGGGCGCCGATGCCTGCGGTTTGTGTAGATCAGTCTGCGGCTCAAGCTGTACGCGATGTTCGTGTTGTGGGGGCAGTAGCATGGACGAGCAGTGAGCGGAATGATCTGAGCCGATATTTAGGCTGATTATGGCCCGGGACCGCTGGCCCACAAAGAAACGGAAATCCGTTCCAAATCTCAACGGAGCATGGCCGTCACCGGGGGGGGGGGGGGGGGGGGGGGGAGGTCTCAACCCCTCCAGTCTCCAGACCACTTTTTGTTCAGAAAGTTGCGAGTTATATTTTTTTTTTTTGGGGGGGGCGTCGCCCATCTATTATATGGGTGACCTGTTATTAAAGAAAGGAAGAGATAAAGAGCAACCGAGAAAGAGGACTTTTAAGAACGAAAAAGTTGTTGTACGTCCTTCGATCCTTGCATAGCGAAAAGGAATGTCTGAAGTTCATCTTCAGTGTAGATTATGCTCATGATGGACTATGATGAATATCATACTAACATTGTATCGGAGACCTTCTCAAGCAAGTATGGACCACTACCACAACATAATGTAATCATCTGATGATTCTCAATATATGTAGTCCGATCATCTAGCAAAGCTCGCTGAATACAAGTTGATGAGCATGCATCGACCTACTTTCTCTACATCCCTTACATCTTCAACAAATTACAACATCAAGAGGAGCTGTTCCTTCTGTTGTCATTTCAAACATTTTAATTTGAGTGTTCTCTGGATGATCAGCATAGGGTTCATATTTGACAATCTTATTCAGGCTGGCTTTTGTAAATTAAGAGGATTATGTCATGTGGATGTGTCAAAGGGAGCGGTAAGGTGCTATTGACAATGAATTCTAATCATATTGATGCACAGCATCGACATGACACAAACAAAGAAGCAAGGACAGTGTATACCGAAGAGACAGAGGTCAATATGTTCGTGATGATAGCTATTTGTGGTGTCATAATGTATATCAAGGTTAATGCAGCATATGATGTCATAATTTCGAAGTTACATGGAGCGCACAATAAATGATACGGGAGTGGATGATAAAGCAAGTTTCGTAGGCACGAGGAGAGTGTATACATTACACATATCTTGTAAACTGAGGATTGATCACACTTTGCGCTTTTGACCTGTGTCAGGCTTGCGTTTCAATCAATTTTCATCACCATTATGATGACCCATCTCTGTACCAAATATTGATCATATTGTTGATGAGCTGAAGGCAATTATATTAAACTGCGTTTAGCGAGAAAAATTAGATACAATATGTCGTCTCTTGACACAAGGGACATGCAGACCCAATATGTACCCTAGCGTGTTGAGCACATGCCGGGGATAAAATGTATACAAAATAATCAAAGTATAAACTTTGAAGAGTAATAACTATGCACGAAGTAAATAAATTAACACATCCTTTTTCAAAGATCACTTGTCAAAGAAAAGGAAGAAAAATTTATATCCTTACAGATTGACAGCAAGTTGATTTTTATTAGTGAGGCTAAATTTTGAATTACAAAGAAAATGTGTAATTCATGAAAATGCACATTTCGGGGAGAAATATTTATGAACACTGCTTATGATTGTTCTCACTTCCTTTAAGATGGTCCATTAACATCTTAATGCCTAAATATGAATGGTATTCATTTCAAAAGTACTTTGAGGTGGCGAACTCGAAGGCAATCGATCACCATAGGCCCTTTGTGTAACCTGCTTTAACGACCACCTGTCTGTAAATACCACATTTGTTGGCGCCTTTGAGCGGTTTTTAAACGTAGATGTTTCACCGTTATTTTTAAATGAGAACGTCATCCTCCATGAAAGAGAATTAATAGACCATTTAAGATGTGTGTGTTAATTCTTGTTCAAACAATACACTACTAATGGTAACCCCAAAGCTTGTCCGAGGTTTGTCCGAGTAGCAGCAACATATATATTCAGAGTGCGCCCCATCCATTGAAATCGAACCACGAAATACCGTGAATACAGGTGAATGTCACCACGCAGTTATGGGAAAAGTTGAGAATACATTACGAAAATGGCTTATTGATTGGCAGATTTACCAGTAGCATGCAAGAATCTAACCACCAAACATGCCAAAAGCTTCAGGCAGTCTTTATCGCGATGAAAACAATTGTTACAGGTGCAAGCAAAGATATCATGCATTTTATTTTTCTTGTATTGTTATCAGACACAGCTTATGGCTTTCTATCGCATGCTTTTCAAGTATTCAAACTGGAAATATGATATGGAATGGATATAGAAGATAGAATAATGTTCAATGGTAATGTGCAATTGTAAAGAAACTTTTCCGAGACACTGTTGCAGTATACACATGGTATAGCCAAACATATAGGAAGCGGAGCTCCGCAATACATAATTTCGCCAATCATCTATTAACCGCATCTTCAAATCTTGTCGCCATCAAGTAGCTTATATTTCAGGAAAAAGACACTCTAGTTTCTCAGATTCCTTCATCATGTTGACACAAACCTCATACGGCGACAAAGTCCTTAGATGTAATGCTAATGTATACGCAGTGCCCTTGACTGCCTGGTGGACGATCGATAATTCTGACATATTAGTTTTTCGATTTTCGGGGGGCTTTGATCGATTTTGCCACCGGGGTGGTGTGGGTGGAGTGAGACCGTCGCATCGCCTCTCACCTGGTGGGGAGAGAGACTGGGATCTCGTGGAAGAGAAGTAAGAGGGAAAGAAAAAGAAGAAAGAAAGGAAGAGAGCAAGAAAATGAGAAGAGAAAGGAGGAGTAGTCTTGCCTCCAGGCTGCTGAGCATTTTTAATCCAAACTACAATATGCAATAAACGGGTCAGGCTGCAGTAGACTAATCATTCTCAATTCCTTCTCCGCCTCGCCATGAGAACAGATGAGAATGGTACAATGACTAGTCTTAGAGTATTAGACTCTATTCGTCAGTTTGGGATCAGAAATGTCTAACAGGCTAGAAGCGAGACTAAAGGAGGAGGAGAAGTGGAAGATGGTAAGGGGAGAGAGGGATTAGAGGTGTGTGTGTGTGTGTGTGTGTGTGTGTGTGTGTACAAACATGTGTCAAATGTAAAATTGAATGCACAGTTAAAATAGTATACTCTATATCCTTTTGAGAAAACGGATATAAAAGAAGGATAGGACACAAGTTGTATCAGGGTATCCAACTTAACAATTCACTAAGCATTTGATAGTGTATCTCATAATTTTTTATTCCTTACATTGGAAAAGTGTAATTTCAGCAATTTTTTTATTGAGGCAGTTAAAACTTTATATGCATCTCGCCATGTTTATTTTTTAAACAATGGTTTTCTTACTGAGCGTGTCCCTATGGAAAGAGGTATTTTTCAAGGTTGTCCGATTTCTCCATATTCATTTTTACTTGTGATAGAGATAATGGCAATATCAGTCCGACAAAACAATGCTATTAGGGGTATCCCACTTGAAAATGAAGATGTTAAGATATCTCTTTTTGCTGATGATTCTGTATGTTTCTTAAATGGTTCTGATAATTCCTTTTTTGAGCTTTTTGAAACTTTGCAAAAATTTGGTCGTTTTTCTGGTTGCAAAATCAATTTCAGCAAAACTGAAGCATTATGGATAGGGTCTAAGAAGGGTAACCAGCACTTCCCATACGCAAACCGTGGTGTTTCTTGGAAGAATTCAAAATTTAAATGTTTAGGGGTAGTTTTATCTCTCAATGTTTCTCAAATTTATGAGTTAAATTATAAAGAGAAATTAAAAAGAATGGAGCAAACTTTAAACTGCTGGCGTACTAGAAATCTTTCTCTAATTGGTAGAGTCTGTGTTGTCAAAACTCTTATTTTGCCACAGTTAATCTATCTTTTTTCCGTTCTTTCTGTTAAATTACCCAAAGCCTTTTTTAAAGAATTGAATAAATCATTGTTTAAATTCATTTGGAATGGAGGCAGGGATAGAGTTCAACGTAAGATAATGTGTAATGATTATACTCAGGCTGGACTTAGAATGATTGACCCTTTTTCTTTTGCATGTGCTCAAAAAATGGTTTGGGTAAAACATTTATTGGATGAGAATTTTGATGCTCCATGGAAAAAGATTGAAGAAGCCTTTTTAGAAAAATTTAATCATGATATTCAAATTCTGTGGAAATCTCATGCTCCTGAGAACATTCTAAGCAGTCTTGGTAATATACAATTATCTGAAGCATTGAGAATGTGGTATTTATATAGGGAGGAAGCCGCGGTCGAATTTTTTGGTAACAAATTTTCAGATTTGAGTGGTTGTCAACTCCTGTGGTATAACAAATTCATTCGTTCGAAAACTAAACAGTATTTTAATTATCCAGTGTGGCGTGAGAGAAATGTCTTAATGTTGTCAGATTTATTTAATCCTCCTCTTTTAGGTCACAAACTCCTTGAAGAGCTTGTGTTAGATTTTGGAATCCCCCAAACAGACAGAAGGAAATATAATTTTTAATTAAGTGCATCCCCGAAGATTGGCTGGTGAATTTTGATCCTGATATTATCGGTGTTCATGAAACAATTGTACATAAATTGTTGAGTTATAGAAAAGTCCCTAGAAATTCTTACAATTTATTTAAAGGATCTCACACACCTGACAAAAGATACTCATATTGGGAGGAATGTTTACCAATACCAGTGACTATCAATTGGGAAAAGGTACATTATACAAATTTTTTTTGTACCATTGATACTAAAGTAAGATCATTCTATTTTAAGATTTTTCATAAAGCCATAGCATTAAATGATTTCTTATATAAGATTAAATCTAAGGATTCACCCAATTGTGCCTTCTGTGATAAAAGTGAGGAAACAATAGTCCACCTGTTTTGTGAATGTGAAAGAGTAAGTCCTATCTGGCAATCGCTTTTAACGAAAATTTCCCAAAATAATGTTCAAATAAATGGTTCCAATTTTGAGAAAATGTTCGGACTTTCAAATGATAAGTTCATTTCATACCTTTTTTACTTCTGAAGTTCTATATTCATACATGTAAATTTAAGAATAATCTTCCAAGTTTTGTTTTATTTAAGACATTTGTTAAAAAACAACAGGACTTGGAATACTTGTTAGCCAAGAAAAATAATAAGTTACCCACCCACTCTAAGAAGTGGCGATTTACCTTATAATCTGATTTTCGTATGTAAGCAGGTTACATGATCACAAACATTATATATTTTGTTCACCAGGCTCAGTGCCCTTTTTTGTAATAATACTGCACTGTATTGACATATTTAAGTTGTAAGGTTGTAGACATCAGATATCATATTTTGGCATGCAACTTGTGCCCCAGTCTCGTTATATTTGTTCGCTTAAGAACCTTTATAATTATGTTGTCTTAGATAACTAGTTTGTGTCTTCTAATCTTATCAATATTTGTTGGGAAATCACCTTATAATCATAGCTTGTCTATATTCTTTTATTTACATTATTTATCAAATCATCTACTTCTGTTTAGATAACACTGATATTAAGTCATCACTTTGCCACATTCCTTTTGGGGGGAGGGGGGAGGGGAAGATTAGTGGGTAAGGGTTATTCTATCATTTTTTGTTGTTTAGTCTTTTTTGTTTATCCAATTTGTTTTCATGTGATTTGCAATCACTTAATAATCATTTGTAAATCTTGCAATTGATGTTAATTTGTTATAATAAAAACAGAATTATAAAAAAAAAAAAAAAAAAAATTATAAGCACATATGTATCATCCAATAGCCAGTAAGCATTTAGTTATCATGGTAACCACAAAAATAATGGCATCATAAATATAACACGTTTGGAAAAAAAAAATTCACTAACTTAACTTCATGGTGAACTTTCCCTTTAATGATGAAGAAGCAAAGCAAATGAAGGAGCTATAAGGAGCCAGGGAGCAGCAGTAAAATGAATCCAACATGTCCTCATGATCTCATAGAAGAGACGAGGCTCTTTTCTAATATCCATGAAGATATCGTGCTGGAGAAAAAAAAAATGTCATGATTTATGATTCCAAACAATTTCTTGTTTGCAGACGGCTTATCATCGCTTATTACGTACCCTCGCTGACCTTTGATGCATTTATTTATAATCTGTCTGAGTCATCTCTCTTGTCTCTTGCATGATACATGTACCCATCACATCCGCTCCATCTCATTCAATAATACGAAGGTTTCAATCTCGATATCTATATGTATATAG
Source organism: Arbacia lixula (assembly GCA_963669155.1). NCBI lineage: Eukaryota > Metazoa > Echinodermata > Echinoidea > Arbacioida > Arbaciidae > Arbacia > Arbacia lixula. Next base: position 1,010,349 of record OZ022589.1, read on the forward strand.
CGACGTTCATATGTAACCATGGCTAAATATATAACTACCTATCTTTCTTTCCATTATTATGTTTATATGTTTCTAAATATACAAAAATAGAAAACACATTCATTTGTTTCTATCTCTACGTTTCTGTATCTATATACATTATGTAATCATGTATTGCCCTTTTCATCTCCATACTCATTTTGTCTATTGATTATTTATTGGTTATTTATTTTACTAGCTTCTTATAAATCTGATATAAATAGAGTGTATGATTTTAAGTATGTAAGTGTTTGTGTTTGTGTGTATGTGTATATGTGTGTGTATTTGTGTATGTATGTATATATGTAGGTGTGTGTGTGTGTGTGTGTGTGTGTGTGTGTGTGTGTGTGTGTGTGTGTGTGTGTGTGTGTGTGTGTGTGTGTGTGTGTGTGTTGTGCATCTTGGTTTGTTCTGAATGCGCGTTGGTCGTTTTTACTACATATAAAGTGAATACATACATATCTCACTATCTGTAGTAATATACCCACTTGCTTGTTAAGTTGGCATTTCTGATATCGTTTCAATTTTACCTCAACATGATTCCCTCTCATGACGCAGCCATCGCTCATCCCGAAGACGCATACATCAGCCATCCAAGACGGAGACTGGAGGTACTTGGCATCTTAAGATATGCGGCCATCTTTCCCAGATGTTACCATTAAAAACATGGCCCTATAAATAGTCCCCGCAATTACCCTTCCCCTCAGCTGTTTACGGAGAGTGATTTAGCTCAACGCGTCGCCCGTCTGTTACCCCTCATCACGTGACCAATGTCACATGACCCGCTCCACTTACTAGCCTGTCTTCCAGGGTATTGAACACTTATATTTTAAACCTTACAACAACTAGGTCTGGTTGTAGCAGACTAGTCACTTTCCAGTTCTTATCCCCAGGCTTCTACAGTAAGGCGAACTGGAGGAAGAGTAGAATTGAAGAATGAATAGTCTTATGGATACTAGACTCTAATTCACTGTTTTGGATAATAAATGTCGGACAGCTTTGAACTCAGGCTGGTCACTTACCGGTCCCATATGTTTATCGAATTTCGATGTTTATTCCATCTTTGTGACCTTCATATTTGGCCAGAACAAGAATGCCCCCCTCTGATGTATAGTTTGAGTTCGAGATATGGAATGGACGTATACGTGTTTACAAGGATCTAATCGATGAACATCAGATATGAAAATGGCTTAATATTGATGTTGTGTTGAGATAATGCGTATTCACATTGTTTGTGTGTTTGTTTTTATTATACAACGTTTTTACAACAGGGCAAACAAGTGCGAAACGTTAGCCCAAAACGTAAAATCTTGAATAAAACTATACCATATGTAAGCAGGCAACTAATCTGAAGAGAAGAAAGGGATTTCTGTCCCCATGATGGTTCAAGTTGAAATAGAACTAGAATACGAGACATGCGCAGTGGACGAGGCCTCAAGGAACATTCAGACGGATTAGAGTACGAGACATGCGCAGTGGACGAGGCCTCAAGGAACATTCAGACGGATTAGAGTAGCCTGAGCTCTAGGCTGTTGAACATTTCTGATCCCAACAGACAAATCATTTTGCAAATAGTGTCTAGTACTCTAAGACTAGTCACTGTAACAATTTCCTCTTTTCCCAGTTGGGGGAGCTGGAAAAGAAATCGAGAATGATAAGTCTACTACAGCCAGACCTCTTTATCGAAAAGTTTGGTTTAGAAAAGCCTATAGCAGCCTGGGAGCCAGACTAGATCAGGGCGACCAGCACATCAACATTGGCTGCATGCCCTCAATCATGACTTATCACCATCTGAATATTTATGACCACATTTTCCCCCAAACGTCTATCGGAACACTTCCCTGAAGAAAAAGGAAAGAAAAAAGGCAGATTTGCAACGGGCCATTTGTTACAAGAAGCAATCTGGATCTGACAGTTAAGATGTAAATGGATATTTTCAGACATCCGCGGGATTCTAATGAATATTTTTGATTGGATTTCCAAATAGACGTTCTGTGCTTGAATAATCTCAAGATTTATGATACGGTTGGGGAACGATCAAATCAAACCGCTTCAGATTTACGTGCATGTCTATAGGGCATGATAAGAATTATTTTATCATTCTGGAATGATTTTGTCCTTATGTAGATTTGTTGCTTTATTTTGTATTATTTACATTTTGCTTCATCTCCATTAAATGCGTCAAATAAAGTGAAGATATTCTATTTCTCTCTCCCAAAAAAAACTATACCATCTTTTTGCGTCTCTCCTTCTTTGTTGCCCCCCCCCCCCACCCCTCTCTCTTTCTGTTTCTCTCTCTCTCTTTCTCTCTCTCTTTCTCTTTCTCTCTCTCTCTCTCTCTCTCTCTCTCTCTATACCGTCTTTTTGCGTCTCTCCTTCTTTGTTGCTCC
>OZ022589.1:1017756-1060256 GCA_963669155.1 Arbacia lixula
AATTTAGCCCCACCCTGCCACTTCTTTCTCACACCGTGCACACCGCCCCCGATTACAGTTGATAGCCGCTGGTACGAGCGTGGTAAGGGCCCCTAATGAGATCGTTTTATGCGGGACGCTGCGGCTGGCCGGAAGCAAAGAAGGCCGTTATCCGCATCGAAGGGGTTGCAAGAACACGGATCAAATCAAACAGTTTTCTGAGTAGAGATTACCCTCGTTTTCTCCAGCAAAATTCGTGTATTGCCGAGTTTACCTGCCGGGCAGCTTATGGTGACTTGGATAGGACACCATGCGACGGAAGAGAAAAAAAAACTCAACAACTCAATATCCACGTTCCTGGTTTCGCATCCATGATGGCTAATCGGCCCAGCTTGGTAACATGTACACATAAGTGCCTGCATGTGCTGTGTGTATGTTTGACATAATCGTACCTCTTTGCTATTCATTTAGAAGTATATAAGAAGTATATAAGAAGTATATACAGTATAAGTATATAAGAAGAGGTATAATAGAGAGGGAAGAGAGGAAGTTTTGAGAGTAAGGTTTGGTGCACTCGACATTACTTGATCGCTTTCGAAGCTTTTTTCAGTGATACGAGGAAGCAAAAGGTGGTGCAGAAAATGGAAGAAAAAGTCCGACGTCAGTTAATAAGTCCGTCCACCCACAACCCAACAAGGCAAATTAACACGCATCTCTGCATTAGATTAATGATTGGCCAGGCTACGCCCCTATTGGGCTCCTCTTGACTCATAGTTGATACCTCCCCCACCCCCCCCCCCTCCCCCTCCCTCATCCCTCAACAGACTTCAGGACGTGACATCCATCTCTCACAGAGATAATCGCCCAAGAGAATCAGTGGATATAAAGAGGCCGCCACGAGCATCATAAGGTGGCCTCGATTTCGCGCGCTTTTCGTCCGCTCACTCATTTTTTCCCGCGCCCTTTTTAAGTCGATGCGTGGCGCCTAACGTGAGCTGGCTAATGTTTCAACAATGATTGTCCAAGACACGTCACCACCAAACATTCATGTTACAGGTTTCTATTTTTTTTTTTAAATCAGAATGAACTATTGAAAGTCAATGCGATACTGAGTAGAAAAGTTTAACGTTTGGCAGGGGAAAAGAGTGGACATCTTGATAATTTAAATCTTGAGATTAATGGTTCTTCGGCATGTTCATTTCGCTCACGGCGAAACGTTAAGTATAACTAGGATGATTTTTACATATATAAAGAGAACATGCTAATCTGAAAAATGATATGAGCCTTAATGCTAATCTACGATAGACTTGCTAGATACTGATGAAAGTGTGTCGAAACTCAAAGTTGAACCCGTACATGCCGTATCTTTTAGTTGATATGGTTAATGCAACATGTTGAACATTGACAACACTTAACAAATCCCAGACATTTCGCTTCTGATGTACTAACATTATACCTTCTGCACCAAAAATACAGGCAAATCCCTTAGGGCAGCATATTTCTTGACACGGGAAGAATCAGCTATTGAAACTGGAGCATTAAGGCGGTAATAAAAGTGATTGGTCGTGAGACGGGCCAGTCCCAACGCACATCATCCCAAGACATGTTAGGCCTCTTACCGTAAGGAGTCCGCATTATGAGCGCGCATTGACGCGGCGCCACCGGAACGCACTCACAATCAGAGAGGATTAGAACGCAGATGTATGGTGGGAAGGTAGAACAACGGCGCGCGGTGCATGATGGGAAGGAAATTAAACCGTGTACGACTCAGATGAAGATTATGATGATTCAATATTGATTCAAAAGTAGCTGGGTGTGCTTTTTACTGTTTTATTTTGTAATTTATATGTTCATTGATTTTCTTCTGCTGTTTCTTTCTGCCGTCCTACTCTTTTTTCCTGTACGTCAATCATCTTCCTTCTTATTCCCTCTTCTCCCGGCAATCGAACTTTGCATCATCTTCCTCTTGCCCTCTCCTTTTCCATGTTTTCTCTCACCCCCTCTCTGTCTGTCTGTCTCTCTCTGTCTGTCTGTCTGTCTGTCTCTCTCTCTCTCTCTCTCTCTCGTTCTCTCTCTCTCACACCTCACCTCTCTCTCTCTCTCTCCTCACCTCTCTCTCCCCCTCCCTCTCTCTCTCTCTCTCACTCTCTCTCTCTCTCTTTCTCTGATATGCATGCCCCTTGAAATACCTCTAGTGGTGGCAGTGAGCCGTACAGCCATACTCGTCCGGATACGGCATTGACATCGTACCCCCGAAGCACCGAGGGGAACTCTTCACATTATGTTAAAAGGAAACATAGGAAGGGGAGGGAGTTGGGAAGAGGGAAAGGGAACGTGTGTGTTTGAGACAGAGAAAGAAACAGAGAGAGAGAGAACATAGAGCGGGAGCGAGAGGTGCATAAAATAAGTGTGTATGTGTGTGCGTGTGTGTGTGTGTGTGTGCGTACTTGTCTGTGCGTGTGCGTGTGTGTGCACGTGCGTGTCTGTGTGCGTGTGTGTGTGCGTCTTTTTGCGTGAGTTATGAATTATTTTACAATTTTTTTGTTGTATTTTTTACCCAGCCACTTATCTGGCATTCTTTTCATAAAGATTGTCCGTTTGCCATCATGCATGAAAAGATCTAAATATGCTGGGAGGCTAATATATATATCTTGAACACATTATTACATGGTCATATTCAAACAAGCCAAATCTAAAGAGATTGGATTTTTTTTACTCACTCTGTATATTAGCATTAAATTGCGATCCGTTCTCATCAATGCACCTCCTAACTAGTGTTGTGTTCCATATTCCATCATTATGTAACAAGCTACAAGACCGATGGAGAAAAAAAGACATGCACACTCTCCTGACAAGTTAATGTAGGAGAGTAAATGCAGGTAATTGGGGAGATGGCCATGCCATTCCACATCAACAGGGCAACATCACTATTTTGTGAAGGTAAGGAAAGAAACGAATTACATTGCGTTCATTGAACAGGTTGTTGTGAACCTGCTCGTCAGATCAAGTACATGACGCCATGCGTCATAATATCACAATGATTCAAGTTTTTATCAAGGTTTATTCATTTATTTATTTATCAGTATTATTTACCCAGGGTAGCCCCTCAGTGGTTGAACACTCTCCTACCAGGGGGCCCTGCTTTGACACATAACACAAACATGGTTTACATATATACAAACAAATTAAATGTATAGTCCTATGAGAAATAAACACCATTTGGGAGTTTGCATTGTATCGATAGACAATAACAGTCGAAAAGGTATTCCAAGTAGACACACCTGTACTTTTATATATTTCATATATTTGTAGCGATAATCATCCGTTTCGCATTGGAAAATGACACATCGAAAATCAATTATCAATGGAAACTGGTAGATATACATGGATTATGTTTACGTACAAATTTGAACCTAATCAAAGTTCTTCCAATGTAAACAATCGTGAAACAGGAACACAATACAAGAATGATGTATGGTTGTATTCTAACAATCATAATGACTGAGTGTTAATGTGACCATTGATTTTAAATATATCTGAAGGAAAAACACAAACTTTATAGGTATCATTATTTGAAGAAAAAAAAAAACATGTGTTGCCCAATTAGATTTTTTCCAATGTAAAAAAGTGAACAATAACACAATTCAAGAACGATACATGCTTATGTTTTAACAATCATCACGAGTGTACATGTGACCATTTGGTTAAGAAATATATCCAAAAGGAAACATATACATGACAGGTATTATTATTTGTAATACATACTTATCTCAAAAGAGTTTACACTAGATTGTTCGATTGCTGTGTATCAGTTTTATTTGATTATCCAAGTTCGAGTTGTGTTATATTTGCATAAGGCATTATGTTTTAATTTTTGAAGTGTTTACCATCATCATTATCTTATTCAACTTTATTTGTTTCTACTCCCTGTATAAAAAATACCACAGTAACAACAACTACACATGTATGACTAAATCAAAAGTGAGTGGGTAGGAGCCAGGAAGGACAAAGAATATGAAAACCTGAACCTAAAGCATGATATTTATAATCTACACAACTACGATCCTAAACAACCCGTGATACGGGCAACTAACAATAGAGAAAAGAAAACAAAGGGAAAAACAACTCGTTATCTTATAAGGAGAGATGTTAATAAGTGTGATACCTCTGTGTTGACACACATGTTCATCCATGGTTATGATGCTATCATATCTAGTATTGTAAACAAGAACCTTGGCGCGTTCCCCCCATATGGCATCTTCACATGATTCAATTTGGATAAAGCAGTAGATATGCATGAGCAATTTATTTGAATAAGAGGAGTCTACGGCAATAACACATGTGGTAATGATAATGCGATGAACAAGTACAGTACGTGCTGCATCAAGTTTACTTATAGGGTGTTGTCATCATGGTCATATGCACTTCTTCATGTGTAACTTTAACTAGCAAAGAGATGATTTGAAAAAAAAAAGTGCAATGGTAAATGAATGGTTCACATGGAATATGTCACGGATAGGATCAGACGTCTGTATCACATATTAAAAAAAAGTACAGTAAGGTCATTAGTGGATTAAAGAGGAAATTAACAAAGCACTGGTTAGAGGAAAGAAAGTTTCACATTAGTTACCAAAAATGCTGAAATTGTACATTTATTTTAAGAATGTAATATGTGTAAAATGGAAAAAAAAATGCATTTTATCAAAGCGAAAATGTACGAATGAATTGTTATAAGTTTGAACAAATACCTGTTTCAGGTGAAAGAAAAAAATAAGTGTTGTGTAAGAATAAAAAATGCCTACACCGAATGCCTTTCATCATCATCATCATCATTATCATCATCAGGTGATCAGTAGTATACGTATATCAGCTATTAGCATTTCCGTAGAGGAGATGTGCAGGTATTCTCCAATGATCTTCCTCCCATAATTTGTGTGACACCGGAAAGCTCATTTCTCGGTATTTGTCTGAGATATAAAATATTCTCTGGTTGACATACGTAACTCTCCGGGATTTCTTATAATAACTATTACACTCGTAAATGACACCAAATCAAATCGAATCGGGCAGTGATTTCTGACTAAAGGATTTCATTAATTTTGCTTATTCACCAGATGCATGTAATTTATCTCGTTTACCTCTTTCGATTGTTAGGACCGGCATGCGTTCTTTTTCGTTTTGTCTAGGATTACCCATATCTTGTATGTCATACAAACTAAGAGTATTTGCATTGCAGCGATAATCATAACAATTGCAATTATGATATTTTCTCTGGCTAGGTCACCGGTATTTGATATACTATCCTGAACATACGGACGACAAGTGGAACTTTCTTGTGTGGTAGGTGTAGTGAGATGAGCTGTTGGGACAGCTTCCTCGTATTCTGGCATCGGAAGGTTGGCTGGCCTTATATAGTCAGTGCATGCATGAAGAGGCACTGGATCTTCAAACGTGGAAGAACAGCAAAACACAGGAACACTATCCAATCTCTTTACCCAGAACTCCTCTACCATGTGCGTCATGGAAGAGTTCTGGGTATTACTAAAACGTGGTGGCAGAACTTCCTGTCCGTGATAGCAAGAAATGTAGCAAGTTTGACTCCCCAACATGGCCGAACATGATAGTAGTTCCCACATGTTTATCGGGTCTAGAAATGATTTTTGACTATCCATAATAGAGCATGATACACTTCCCGGTCTGAACTCAACGTTAAGGCTTATTTTTCGTGTGTACCCTGCTAACTTGATTCCATCTTTGTAGAGATCACATACGAAAGTTCCTGCATCTTCCCTCCTAACATCTACGATTTGCATATACACGTGTAAAACGTTTAGATTGGTGTTCGGCTCAGCGATGGACACTGTGTAACGTTTGCGTTGGCTATCACTTAATTGTGAATCGACAAGGCTGTCGCGTATGTAGAAAGGGTCCATGTTGCCTTTTCTCATTGTTACGTGAACTTCATGAGCTTCGGGTACTTCGTATTGGAATTTCATTCGCACTTGTTCTCCCTCAATGACTAATGAGAAACTCAAATGTAACCTAACTAAATAAAAGAGCAAGAACCCCACCCCAGAATGTCTCATTAGTCGACACATTTCGTATCATCAATATAAAATATCGCCAACAATTGTTGTGTGATGTGTGATGTGGTGATATTTTGATCTGCAGTATAAGAAAGTGTATGAAAATTGCCGCAGACCTACACCACACTATTATGAGATAGATGTGGGGGTTTGAGGTGCGTTCACTAGCTCCAGATCCGGTATATGGGAGACTTATATTTATCCAATCTGTTCGTTCTCCAGTTGTTCTTACATCAGACCAAGAGCTATTAAAGTCATTACACTCACTGTATTTGGGCGTGGAACCTGACATATGAGAACAACATTTTACATGAGAATGAATATTCAACCAAACTTTACACGTTACGTGCTTCTTATGAATTACAGTTCGACTTGGGCTATAAACTGTATTGATATCATCATTGCTTCTTGAGAAGCACGTGAAAAAGCCACGTGGATATCCCTTTTCCGCTGTACACTTTAGCAGCGTCAAGTCCTCGTTGAAAATGGTTAGAGAGCTGTTCCCAATCCACTTGCAAACTGCTGGGCCCGGTGGATGCAGTACACGAACCGTCTTCTGTATAGAAAAGCTGATGGTTTGGCACAAGAATAAGCACGAGTAGTGACCAGAGTCTTCAGGATGGAGGTTGGCTATCGTAACAGACACTGTCGATGATAGTGGAGTGGTAGTCGCCTGGATGGTTGTTCGGTTGTGCTTGCTTTCAGGGTATTGCGTTGATTCTAATCTGCGCCCATTGTCAAAATATGTCACCGTCTCAAAAAAGAGAATAAATGAACAATTTCCGACTGTCTCTTGATGATAAATCAAGTTAGCTGTGTCACCTATATTGTAGTAGTGTTTCTTCTTGCTACAAGCCACTTGTATCTTAACCGAAGCAATGAGCAGAATTAGTCGAACACATGATGAAAATAAACCATTCATTCTTATCCATGGCGGGTTACGTGCCAAAATTTCAAATGGTGCTCAATGAATTGGTTCCCAGTTTGAAACATTAGCGAATACAGTCGGTATGGTTGCCGATGCTTTGTAATCCATCTTGCCCAAATGATGCCATTGGTTGATGTATCTTCTGCAAGAGAACGAAAAGTAAATACTACTAAAATACTACATAATGTGTAGATTGAATGCATTATGTACATGCTAGAAATGGTTCAGACATCAGTCTCGAAAGAAACATGATATAATTATGGGTAATAGCTCTACCTGTTCGTAACATTCGCTAGTGGGGAGATGTTGGTTTGTACAACATTCCCATAATCTGTCGTTTGTGTTTATCCTGGAAATTTTCAAAAGGCCATTGATGCAAATTTGATGAAAGTAGGAATAAGAGATGGACTCCGTCTGCTGGCACGGCAAGACGCAACACAATCGTGCTCATTGTAACAACATTTTGTACGTGTATTATGAATATTAATTACTACAAATATACACCCTCACTCAGTCATTCGTTTGACTAAGTTGCAATTATAGCTACATATTTTAATTTTGCATTGAAGTAATATTATCATATACTTTGCTCATAGTGCTCAGTCATAATTTGCAGTGGTTCCACTATTGCAGTTACACATGCTGCTAATTTCTCATCATAAGATGCAATTTATTTAACATATATCAAATAATTCCGGAATTTATGTACGTATATGGACGCTATTACCAGCAGACAAATATAAAAATGGTTTACCTGTGTAACTGTTGTGACGAAAATGATGTATTGCTGGTTATGTGCTACTCCTGATTTGAGCTACCTCCGCACAACTTGGAACATATGGCTGATGTTCGACGGTGAACAGTTATCTTTCTTGTGGCTCTGTTGATATCATAACATCATGATATGTAAATACTAGTCACGACCCAAATAAAATGGGAACATGTACAAAGGTCAATCATGACCTCGTTAATATTGGATGAGACAAGGGAGGGAAAGGTGGGATTGTTATCGGCAACTATGCTGATTGCTACCAAAAATAGGGTTTAACACAACAACAGATTAAGATGTTTAAGTTCACATTTAGTCCATGAGCCACGGCCTACATTTGGCATATCGGGCTCAACTTGATGGGCAGGTTTTAGTTGTGATTTTTGACTTGACAAACATTTCTATTTCACGATTTGGTGGGATATACTTTGTAAATTGTCAGATCAGTAGCAGTTATTGCCTTAAAAAATATGGACCTACACAATGCAATAGTTACATAATTGTATCAGCTCTCTCACGAGGGCATTCGAAACATTCACTTAAGTTCGTTACATAGCGAGAGAACAGCATGTGTTGAGTATCAATTTACTGTCTTAGGTTCTATCAAACTAATCGTATTACATCCATGACATTTGCGAAAATGCAGCCAATATCAGGTTATTTGACGATAGATTATGTGAGTTCAACCATGTCAACAGAATGAAAACTCTATCCCTCTTTGATCCACAAGTGTTTTTTTTAATTTGTACTTTACTTTTCAATAGCTATAAATGTAAATTCATTTAATCACCATAAATACTATACTATGATGTAAACATAATGAACAAAATGGTTCGGGCAGTTCATGGACGGAGGAGGAGCAGCGGAGGTCAATGGAATCTCACCCTCTTAAGATGGCCAATGTGCGCCTTCAGATCATTAAGTGCCCCTCCAGATCACATGTCCCATGCCTCTTTAAATAAAAGAAACCTTTCCACCTCCTCAAGTAAACAGACCCATGACAAATATAGTACCTCTCTCGTGATCATTGATAATGAACCCCCTTCCGTGAAAGCGCTCATTGAGCATTTGATTGGCGCTCCTTTTTGACAAATAACAACTTGCAATGATAAGAAAGGACAAACGGTCATGCCGATAGTGAATCTACAACCCACCATCTCGAGAGGATTGTTTTCATGGCGAGAGGGTAATGATATCAAACCTGTGAGGCACTTTTCAATGGGACTGTTTTAAGTGATTGTTTGCCAAAACAAATACTGCTCTAACAATATAAGGGGTGATTTGTGCGAATCACCAAAAGATGGTATCAATGGCGCATTCAATCTTCTGAGGGGGGGGGGGCGCGATGTAATTTACGTTATCAATTTTAGTAGGGCCTAGCGTGTTTTCTTTACATAAAGCAGCGTTGTATGTCTACTATCGTGACACACATTGATAGTAGATCGATGAAGGTTCATATATTTTGTGCGATGGATCATATTTGCTTGTCAAGTGTGGTAGAAAGTTGAGTTTTGTTAACTTGATTAGTAGCATTTTTCATCATCATTTTAGATATGCATGACACATTTTGATTGAATTTGGAAGTGTAAAATGTGCATTAATAAATATATGACTGTATATAGCAGAATAAGAGAATAAATGAGAGAGAAGTGAAATATTTCACGTACTATTGTACCATCATATATGCCCATGTGCGCGTAAACATAGAGCAAGTGAGAAAGAAAGGGGAACATCGTAACGAGATGACAGAGGAAGGGGAGGGATGAGTGTGTGTATTTGTGGTTGCAACCCCACTCCCACACCCCCCTATCTTTGCCTACCTTTCTACCAATCCAAGCCGACCTTCCAAGATTCGAGGCACCAATAATATCTGCTGCAACATTCGTTATGTGACATTTTGTAAGACGGGCCTGGGGATACGGGGGGGGGGGGGGCAACCCTTCTCCCACACCCTCGTATCTTCGCCTATATCTCAGCCAATCCGAGCCGATCTTCCCAGGATTCGAGGCACGTCTCCCTTGCCCACACAGCATCCTGAAGAGCGGCAACCTGAGAAGCCGGAGGGTGCTTCATAGCAATCACGGGGCTCGCGACTCTCGACCCACAAAGTGCGATGAATACAGATTCCACCTCGGACATTATTCCATGATATAGTATGAAGCTATGTTTATAATGTGCCTCATCACACGGATCGCACACTCACTTAACCAGTGCCACATCATAAATCACAGATCTGAACCGTGTTCTAAGGGGAATATGGTTGAGGTGGACAGGAGATATAAAACGATATTTCATTCAGCTCTGTACGTGCCATGGGTGTATGGTTTTCAAAAGTGATGCACAGAAATCCAATAGAGCAGCATTTCTCAAGCATAATGAAGGGGCAAGAATGAGAACCTATATATAGCGTAAATGTGTCCGTGACGTTCTCATCAGCAGAAACGTCAAGCTGTTAGACTGTGATGTTTGGAATTACACAGGGAATTTATAGACGGAGCAAATGATTTCAAATCAACAATATGTGCAATATACTTAAATGACAGTAAATGCATAATATATCAGTTCCTACCACAACGTGGTGATCATTTAACTCAGATGGTGGAACTTTTCGTGAAGAAACTATATGAATGACCTAAAATCCTTTACATTATGTACAGGATTAACATTTATAATGGCGTTATCTTTGTCATATTAACATAATAACATAATAATTATTATCAATTATTATTCTTTCAATACCACATTGTATCAGATATAGGATATAGATTTCAATGCTCTTAGAGTATGGCTGCTGATAAAAAGTTCCCACCCTGACATACTGAAGTGCCAAACCTTTATGTGTATGGAGAAGACATTATCCCCCTCCCAAGGCTAACTAGCAAATAAAAATGTGCATGAAGATATTACTGCGTTGCCCGTTGTCCAATGTCGCCAGTTATCTATAGGCACTTCTAATGTGTATGAAGACCTAACCCGGACGTTCCCCCCCTCAACACCCCCCCCCCCCCCCCTTCCCCCCCCCCCCCCCCTTTCCGGCCAACTAGCCACCGCTCATGTGCATGCAGATGTTACTGCGTCGCCCGTCGCCGAATATCGCCGGTTATCTAATATGCACCTCTAACGTATATGAAGACATTACCTTTTCGTTCCTCGCGTCCTAGCTGGGCAATCTCTATGAATAAACCACTTACACCACATTCCTCTTGGCGTAGAAGTGATCATTTCAAACGAGTCAAGAGGACCTATTAGCATTAAGATGCTAGCCCGAGAATCTTCAGCTCTCCTCGCCTTTCCTCCGGTCGAGATGTGAAGATGCGATTGCCGTTTTGACGAAGGTAAAGCTTTCTGTGTTTTTGTTTTGTGAATCTCAACATGCACAGGCCAAACCTGCAAATACACATAACACACGCGCACACAAAGTCTTACATTTAGCATGTTAAGAAAGGAATACCGGTCATATTTTCCCGTCAATATTTCGATATTCAACATTAAACACCGGTAGCGCCATCTCATGAATAAAGAAGTGTACAAAGAACTAAACTTTAAAAGTAAAGCAAATACGTTAGGTCTTCATTCTCGCAAGAGTTATTTTGTAAACATCACGAAAGTTAGCCCTACGCCGTATCAAACAGGAAACATTATTACACGTAGAATGTTTAAACGGACATTTTAACGCCAAGAATACTAAAGACATAGAGTTGGAAATGTGTTTTGCTAAATATGCTAAAGAAGACCCCCCGGCGATTTAATTTGTCATCTTGTTCGTTTCTTCTCTCGTTTTAAAATCCTGCTCCCTCCCCACACACACACACATTTTTTGTGTGTGACAGACAACTTCTGCCCTATGGGAATTGTGTGTACTTCTGGTGATTGAAAGTCACACGTGGCACACATAGGGTACCTGGGGGTTGTTTCACCAAGCTGTTCGTAAGCTACGAACGGCTTTACGAACGACTGGTGATCCCTTCTTCAGTTAAATACGATACCACACTTTGTTCCTGTTCTAACATATTGGGAGTTAATTTCCAACAATCCTAATAAAATTTGACAAATTATGCAACTTTGTATTCAGACACTTGTTAACAACAAGAATTTTCATTTATAAACATCAGATTTGAACATCAGCTGATGGGAATCAAAATCATTGAGAATGTGATTTAGCAAAAGAAGGGGTCACCAGTCGTTCGTAAAGTCGTTCGTAGCTTACGAACAGCTTACGAACAGTGAAATACCCCCCAGGTTTTACATAGGCTCTCTCTTTCCTGATACCTATATTAGTTGTCATGTTCAATCACCTTTACACGCAGAACTACACGATGCTTTAGGCGTGTGCTGTACGTCAACTAGTCTATTCACATCATGTGTAGATCATTGTACATCAGTCTATGAGTCTGCTCGCATTGTTCTCGTTCGTGTCTTGGTTTTGGTTTTGAGGGAATTTTGTCAGAACGAGGCAAAATGATGTCGGCAAGAGGGTAGTATTGTTATAATCAAGGCAATTTCATATCGTGTACACAAATCATGTTTGTGCTGACAATATTACAATTGCACGCCATGAAATGAAGTGTTTTCGCAAACATCCATCCACCAGAGTTAATACTAAAAGAGGTGTGATCATTGAACGCAGTGTCAGAACAGAATTAACTGTAAGCATTATGCGTGTGTGTATGCATGTTTGTGTGTTCGTGTGAGTACGTGTGTGTTTATGTGTGTGCATGTATGTGTCTGTATCTGTGCTTAGCAACGTGTATGTGTGTGATACATGCTGTATCATGGATTCAGTTGTAGGTACATTTCCTTGGAGTGAAACCCTTCCCACCCCCCTTCCCACCAATCCCCCCCCCCCCCCACCCTTCCCCACCCTTACCATTGCTTACGGAAACGCTGTCTACGCTGTTGGTGAATTCGAACCTTCAGCTGCGGTTCATCAATACCCTTCATCCACAATATCTCATCCCGAGCTATTTATTTCTTCAAACCTCGAGCCCTAAGCCTCGGATTAGCTGGCCCAGCACGCATCCCCGCTATCTTGTTTAGTCTCGCGAGATTGAAGCTAGCCACTCATTCTAGGTCTAAACAATTAGAGATTGCGTGGCAGGGATCGGGGCAATCTGACGGGATTGCTGGTAAGTGGGTGTTTATTTCAGGCGGGCTGTATGACTGGCAGGCGTATCTGGTTTCTCTCTCTCTCTCTCTCTGTCTCTCTCTCTCTCTCTCTATCTCTCTCTCTATCTCTCTCTCTATCTCTCTCCCCCTCTCTCTCTCTCTCTCTGTCTCTCTCTCTCTCTCTATCTCTCTCTCTATCTCTCTCTCCCTCTCTCTCTTCCTCTCCCTCTCTTTCTCTCTCTCCCTGCCCCAACTCCCTCTCTCTGATTCTTTCTATCCACTCCTCTCCCTCCACTCTCTCTATATTATATATTTCCTCCCTCTCTCACTCTTTCTCTCTCTGCATGGCCCGACCCGGTTGGGCTGGAGACGGCTATGTCGCCTCGAAGCAGTTCTCATTAAGACGAGAATCATCTTCAAGGAGACGGGGATTGTCTCTGCTCCTCACCCCCCCCCCCCCCCCCCCCCCTTTACCTAGTATATCAAACCCAAGATGTTTGATGTGCAAATCAGCAGCAGCCACTTTTGATTCTCTACCGGCATGACTAGAGTGTCATAATTATTTCAAAAAGGTACATCTGAAAGTGAAACAGTATCCTGTGGAGATGAGAAACTGCGTGGTAATGAGATTCGCAATGGAATGGGTATTATGATTATTATCTTAGTATGACACAGTAACATGAGCATTCTACTTGTAATGCAAAATTCATGAGTCGGCATCTCACATTGCTTTTCGTCTACCACCCCCCCCCCCCCTTCTCTCTTTCTCTCTCTCTCTCTCTCTCTCTTCTCTCCGTCCCTCCGTTATCTCCCTCTACGCCATCACACTCATGACCCTCTCTCTTTCTAGTTTTCTTTCTTTCATTTCCTATTTTACATTCCGTGTTTCTTTCTCTCTCTCTCTCTTTCTTTCTCTGTGTTTCCGTTCTGTATCTGTGTCTCTCTGTTTCATTTCTTCTACTCCTTCTTGTAATTATCATTATTTTTTTCTTCTCCTACTCCCCCCCCCTCTCTCTCTCTCTCTCTCTCTAACGCTCTCTCTCTCTCTCTTTCTCTTTCTCTCTCTCTTTCTCTTTCTCTCTTTCTCTCTTTCTCTCTCTTTCTCTCTCTTTCTCTCTCTTTCTCTTTCTTTCTCGCTCTCTCTCTCTCTTTCTCTCTTCCTGTCTCTCACTCTCTCATACAACTCCCCCAACGACCGCCGCGGACTATTGTTCGGGCGCGCGCCAACCACTCAAGTTACGCGCGTTTTTCCTTCTGAGAACACTATCAATACCAAACTGTAATGTAATAATCCCCTCTGGCGACCCGGGCTCCTTGCAAGACGTCTTGTGAACAAAGAAACGCTTCGTTGTACTGGTTTGATGCAGAGAGTTGCACGCTCCAATTGCACACACTTACAAGTCACATGTGTATATCCAACTTATATTTCATCGTGGAAGACCATTGGTGCACTTTTTTTCTATCACTATTCTTCTTATCGACGTCAATTTCTAATTTAGAATGGCATTTATTTTCAAACTAATATTTGGATTTCATTCGCCAAAGGCATTTTGAGGCATGGATATAGTTATTCACATATTCGGTTTTGTAAGCAGTATAAAGATCATCATTATATTACCATTTTATTAACACACGTCGGAGAGAGAGAGAAATGTACATGGTTATAAACTATACCTTTTCATTACTAATAAAATAAAGAGTCGACAGCTTATGTGTTTATACCACTTGTTTTTTTGTAACCATGGTAACTGTACAAGAACATCATATCAAGTAGGTGAGGTCCATCTGGCTATAGTCAGTGACGGAAGAACATCTCATCTTTAAGACGATGCCTAATTGAAGAACTTGTGGGCAAAGACATGAATGAAAGAGGTAAACGGAGAACTGCACGCACAACTCAGACCCCTTGATAAAGAAATATTAGCTATAAAGATTAACGAACCGCATGAAACTAAGGAAAACATCAAATCTGAAATCCATCATTCATTACCTGTATGCTTCACTTTGATGCCAAGTACAATACTATGTTGGTACAATCTTACTGCGTATGTTCAGCCCAATCTTCTATACCCTCCCCCTATGACAGTCTGTACATGATTAGATAGAGTATCACAATGCTGTACATTAAGATGAATAATGTAAGAAATCTTAAACAAGGATTTTTTCGCAGTCGCGGCGCATCTACCTTACATTATATTCCCATTATGCTTGTCTTCTGCTCTTTATATAACTTACCATCATCTCTCACGTCTTCACATTATTGCCACTGGTTTCTGTATTTACTTGGCACACTGAAAAAAGCGGTCTGATTCTACGCATAACAGGAGGCAGCGTTCGGTACAAAGTGATGTTTGATCTTAAGCCTAATGATGGGAAGATGGAACTTTCTGCAACGGCCAAACATTTCTTTTTTATTCTGGTTCTTTTCTGCTTTTGGTGTACCCCAGGGAGTTGGGAGACTCATTCATCGGGCAAATTAGTCATTCAATTAGCCGAGGAGCGAGGAATGAGCACCACCGAACAATCAACATTAGCCGACCGACCGGGGCCCTGGGGTCGGGGCGGGGGGGGGGGGGTTGAATGGACCCGTATTCCCTCAGCGTTTACCCCCCGTGCCGCACTTTGTATCCGTGGTAGCACGAGTAGAAAGCAGTACCTGTGTGAAGGGGCGTGTGCAGGAGAGCGGGTAGGCAGGGGGAAGGGGGGTTGAGAGAATGAGCGAGAGAGAGGAGACGGGTGTTGGGAGACGAATGAGTGGGGGGGGGGGTGTAGCCAGAAATGCGTAATGATAGTGTTCATATTGACCTCTGTAAACTATGCACCGCCTTAGCAAGCACAAAATGATACGTAGAATAAAAGAGATGGGATTAAAATCCTTGCCAAATTGATTTTGTAAAGAGCGGAGGGAGGGGGTGGGGAGAGAAATCTTCTTAATGACTATATTCTTCAACCTTTACCTCTGAGTCATACATCCAATCAGAGTTCTTCATGTCTAATCGACCGGGAATCAAATCCTCCCATTCATCATATTAATCAGACTCTAACCTTCATGAACAAAACTAAATTACGACCTTCGTGAAAATTGTGCACGGCTAAAACAGAACATTCGTCTTTCTACTTCATGTTTCCATGGGAACCATCAATTATTTCTCTATTTGGAAGGTTAATTAAGTCGCATGATTCGTCAAATAGGTTTTCGGTTATTTGAAGTATAATCAGCTACTCGTTAATGTCAACATACCGTTCATCAACTATTTATTCTGTCATCCTGACTAATGAATTATTTGCTTTGCTGGTATTATTATGATGGTTGTTAAAATATGTGAGGCGAAAAGGTGGGAAAAGAGAGAGATTGGGTGATGTGTCCTCGCTTGCTTTTCAAATCCCTCTTTTTCATAATTTTCTCTTTCTTGTTTTAGAATTTCTTCTCCCTCTTCTTGTTCGTCTTATTATTCTCCTATAATATACTTCCAATTCTTTGTTTTATCTCTGTGTTTTTTCGTGCTCTTAATGTTATTCTTACCAGTGTATACTCTTGATTTTAAAGCAAGCTAAGAGCAGCTTGTGAATTGGGCAATGAATAAGGGGGTACATCCAACCCCCCCCCCCCCTCCCCCTCCCCTTTACCTTAACTTTCCTTCCGTCTAGACTAGACTTGTTACGGGTTTCTTTTGTTCTCATTGACAAATACAACATGAGACGCATCGCAGAGAATGACGATTACCGCAGTCAGGTAGATTCAAGAACAGTCAGAATAAATCGTCTCCCTCCTCGCCATTTCATGAAATAGATGATTCAAAATGATCTCTGAATTATGATCCCGTTTGTGTATGTCCTCCAGTAAGCAGTAGATGCATGGTGGTAGCAATACGCACATTTGGGACGTGGTCGTTTAGTACAGCATGTTTCAGCCTGGTCGGTTAACAAACCACCAGTGTTAGTTAGTAGCTGAGGCATTGTGGGAGAAATGACAGTAGTTCTTTCTTCATCATTTTTAAAAGCTTCTTATTGAAGTGCTGTCGTGTTTCTTAAAGTACTACTGTGTACATTCATTTTCACATTAACCGAAACATCAATGCATTTTTTTTTGTTTTCTTTTCTTGCTTCATTAACATTTTTCCAAAACAGGGCCCCGATCGCAGGTCCAATCCCTAATGGACATCAGAGTTACGAATGATTTCTATCGAAAGTTGGGGTCAAACGCGAGTCTTTATAAGACAGTACCTGGGATTGATATTCATAACTACAGTTGCGATTTTAGAGTATATAGGTTCCCGATACTTGAGTGCGAACTTGAAGAGGACGTTGAGGTACGCGGATGGACGACGCTTCGCGCGACATGGCTAACAATACCCCTTGCGCCACGCGCGTCTCTCTCGAGCGAAACGAGACACCACGGCCCAACGAGAAAATCCCCCGCCGGAACCCCTCCCCGGGGAAATACGACTCGAGCGGCGCTTCCTCCTGACTTCCTTTGTCATCGGCACCCTGGTGGCTCGAACGAGGAGGAGGGATCTTAGGGACGACGGAGGGGGGGCAGAGAGGAAGGTGGGGGGAGAAAGAGGGGGGAATAGGAGATGGAGGAAGGTGTTAGAAAGAGAGAGAGAGAGAGAGAGAGAGAGAGAGAGAGAGAGAGAGAGAGAGAGAGAGGAGGGAGGGATCTTAGGGACGACGGAGGGGTACAGAGAGGAAGGTGGTTGGGAGAAAGGGGGAGGAATAGGAGATGGAGGAAGGTGTGGAGAAGGAGAGGAGAGAGGGATCTTCATAGGGACGACGGAGGGGGTACAGAGATGAAGTGGTAGAGAGAGAGAAGGAGAGACACAGAGAGAGAGAGAGAGAGAGAGAGAGATAGAGAGAGAGAGAGAGAGAGAGAGAGAGAGAGAGAGAGAGAGAGAGGTGGCGGAAAATGAGATGGAAGAAGGTGGTAGAGAGAAAGAGTGGAGGGGGTCTTAGGGACGATGGAGGCGGTACAAAGAGGAAGCGGTAGAGAGAGGGGGGATGAGACATGATAGAGAGAAGGGGGACGAAAATGGGAGATGGAGTAAGGTGGTAAAGATAGGGGGTAGGGGCATGGGAGATGGAGGAAAAGACAGAAAAAGGCGAGATGGATGGGGTCGAGGAAAGGGAAGGATAAGAGAGACACAACGAAGTTGGGGGCAGAAAAGAGGAGAGGAATAACTGTGAGATGGAGGAAAAAGACAGAAGAGTGGGCGGATGGGTAGAGAGGACAGAAGGATGACAGAGATTAACCAAAAAAAGACAGAATATGGGAAAAGGATCAGGGCGATGAAAACGAATAAAGGCCAAAAGAGGTAAAAATGTGGAGAGGTGGGAGAGAAGGGAACAATGAAGAAGATTAAAAAACGGGAGGGGCTAGAGAAAGTATGGAAAGTAATGGGAGATGGGAAAAACTCGAAAGGGGGACAAGGATGGGAGCAAAAATAAGGAAGGAGGGCAATGAGAGATAGAGAAATAGGCAAAGAAGGGGAGGCAGAGACATGGAGAAGAGTAAGTGAGAGCTGGAGGAAAAGACTAAAAGGGGGAGGGATGAAGGAAGAGAGCAGGGAAGAATTGCGAAGATACATCGAAACGGAGGAGGGGCAGAGAGAGATGGATGAAAAGACAGCAAAGGCGGTAAAGGTATGGGGGTGGAGAGTGAAGGGAAGAAGACGTAAGAAAAAACGACAAAAGGGTATACTGTAGAAGGATCAAGGAGACAGGTGAAAAGACGTATTGAGAGGGAGCTTTGGGGAAATGGGGTAGATAGTCGGAATGAATGAAGCGAAAAGGGACAAGGAGAGCGAGGATAAGAAGAAATGAGGTATGAATTAGAGCATGCGAAGGAAAGATGGAAACACGTAAAGAAGAGAATTATTAAGCAGATGTGAAGGGATTCAGGAAAGAAAAGAGACCTTCATAACGCACATAAGATGAGAAAGCATAAGAATAGGAGAGAGGCGGGCTCACACAAAACATAACGGACATTGCTCTCTACCATGTATCTACCTCCTGACTCTCTCTTTCGCTCTTTCTCTTTATTATCTTCAGCTCTTCTCTCCCTCGTTGGTATCTCGATCTCTCTTTCTGTCTCTTTTATCTTTCTTCCATCTATCTCTTACGTCGACACACACACACACACACATTTACACACAATACATTAAAATTTCTTTCTCTTTTTCTCTCATTCTCTTCCTTCCTCTTTTTCTCTCCCTTGCACTCTTTATCTGTCTTTTCCTCTTACAGTATGCTTGCCTTGTGGTGATGTATCGTCCCTCTTTCTCTTATTCCTCTCTCACTCTGTTCATCCCTCCCTTCCTCCTCTCCTCTCCTCTCTCACCCACGTAATGTAGATGAGAGGTTAGGCAAATTGAATAACAGACCGGTGCAGCAAGGTACGTTACCATAGATAAATGATCAAACGCTTCTACTTCATCTTCTCTTCATGTTACGGGAAACCCTTGTCCAAACAACCCCCGAGATCACCAGAAACACAGCAAAACAAAGCACCCATAGTTTGATCTAAGAGCACGCCAAGGGCCAGATTATTTATCCCACATCACCGTTCCCTAAAGACTGTTATCACAACTCCGGGGGTAACCTAACAGGGGCCGAAGCGAGCTGTGTTAGAGAAAGTGTTTACATTCACATCCATCACGTTACTCGGTGCATGCGTTCCATCTGTTTGGTGATTGGGCTTTTTTTCGACCATGACAGGTGTGTAACATTAGGACCCTTGACATCTATGTTAGACCATAAGCATTGCCCTGATGAATAATTCACAACCCTATTTGAGAAAACATTCAAGCATTAGGATGAGCACATGACACTCGTACGAGTGTACTGACCGAGGAAGAGATTACCAATTTGAAACTTAAAAGCTCGTAAGAAAAATGAGCAAGATCCTTCTAATAAACATTTCTCCGAGGGAGTCAGGGCGTGTCTAAATGCGGCCGCAGGCGATATGATTTTACCACGATACTGCAGTCGTAAGTGCTTACGACTGGAAAGGTGACGTCACCTAATTACACAAACCCCATGACCGGGTCCTGCGATTCAGCCGATCAAAGAGGCCCACGAATGTTCGGACAAACTGACCGTGTATTCTTATAATGATAAGGGTTGTAGCCCCGGCACCTGGGTCGGACATGAGCATGCCATCTTCATACGCGAAGTTCACATCTACGTGAGATTATCATAATCGACCTATGAGATCAATATTGTGTGTGTGTTCTATGTGTGTGTGTGTGTGTGCGTGTATGTATGTGTGTGGATGTATGTCTATATACGTCCGATCACTCATATCTTTCAATATTAATTTTATTGTATGCATAGCCACTCCGACATCGCTGTTGTTATTGTTTAATATACTGTTGTTGTTTATGAGCGTATGTACTTTATTTTTTATTCTTTATTCTTTGCTCGTACCCTATCAATTTTCTTAACGTTTATTTCCCTCCTCCTTTCTATTTATTTATCTCTCCCCTTCATTCTCTTTATCTTTTTCTTCATCTCGTGTGTTGTATTCATGTCAATTCCTTGCTTACCTTCGTTCAATATTGTTTCACATGCGTATTCATATGAATTGAACGAATGTTCTTCCAGTGACTGTACGATGCGCTTCGATTTTGCCATCTTCAGTTCATTTTGCCCATTTTTATATGTGTTAGATTCGTCATCGTGTCCACTAGTTCGTGTAACTCCGTTACCTCTTGATGCGCCATTGATACATGTTTTCATAAAGACTACATATAACCCCCATAGAGCAGTAGTTTGTCTAGTATACAAAGGGTTAATCATCAATAGCAAGCGCGTTGACAGCAGCAGATCAGGAGGAAGAGGCTAACTCTGATGAATGGGTATAGATGACCATTAAGAAATGGCTGGGCTAATGGAGTTTGACAGCGGGACGGCACGAACTGGGTTAGCCGCAACTCAGGGGGCGGAAAGAGGGTACAAACTGGTAAGCACACGGGGGTAGGAGGGCGAGAAACGATATAGATGGAGAGACAAGATTAGGAGAGAGGGGAGGGGGAATATATTGGAAGAAGAAACCATGACTTTTGTATGTATTGATGTGTTTTTCAGTACTTATGTTTTGTGTCGTTGGGATCTAACCGTACTTGATTTGATGTACGTGTGAACGAGCTTAATTATCATGCTTGTATGAAGTATGCAATGGCTCATTACAGAAGGCAAATGAAACAAATGGTCAATAAT
Source organism: Arbacia lixula (assembly GCA_963669155.1). Taxonomy (NCBI): domain Eukaryota; kingdom Metazoa; phylum Echinodermata; class Echinoidea; order Arbacioida; family Arbaciidae; genus Arbacia; species Arbacia lixula. Next base: position 1,038,842 of record OZ022589.1, read on the forward strand.
AAAAATGAAAGAGCAGGCCAATCATGCCAATAGAATGTATTTCTATGTGTACGCATTTTCATGTATGTGGACATTTTGTTTGCGTTTATGTGAGTGTTCGTCATGTATGTCGGGATGGTGAGTTCAGGTTGTGTTTGGATATATGTGTGTGTGTGTGTGTGTGTGTGTGTGTTTGCATGTGTGTGTATGTATTTGTGTGTGTGTGTGTGCGTTTGTGTTTGTGTATGGGTGTGGGTGTGTGTATGTGCGCGCGTGGAAGGAAGTGTATGTGTATGACTGTGCATGCGTTGGGGTGGGTGCATGTGAAAGGTAGTGTAGTATTGGAGATGGCGTGGAAGCAGGAACGTGGGAATGACAAAAGATAAAGCAATTGTGGGTGAGAAAAAAAAAAGAGAAAGAGACAGAGAAACGGAGAGATAAAAGGGAGAATAAACATGAGCAAAAATGTTAGAAGAAGATGATTTCATTTGTTTTTTCATAAATGTGAGACACAGGATATGACACAGTGGTGAGAAATGGTTTGGAAAGGGTCAAAACGTTGAAAATCACTTCCACACGAAATGGACGGGAAATGCGCCCACTTTATTCAGTGGCACGTTCGATATGAAATCAATAAATACGTCTTCACGAGCTTTTAACTGCTCTCACGTGAGGAATATTACAATCCGCCGTGCTCTATTAGAGAATGGCCATGATGGTGGTCCTTCCAAAGTTTGATCACGACGAAAAATGCCTGCATGCATTGAAAAGATTTTAGTCGAGGTGCAGGGATACACAATGTGCTTTGTACATAGGGAATTCAATGTTGAAGGGCTCTACAGATTGGCATTGCATTCGACAATAATGTATTTGGTGCGTATTCTTTAAGAGAGATTTTATAAAACAAAAATCTTCACATAAAAATCAATAAATTTTTCTCCAAATAATAGAATTGGACACTGATTTTCAGCAAAATTGTAGTGATCAGTAGATTTTGAGGAAGTTTTTGGCGGGTCGTCAGAAATCTAGAGACCTAGAGACTGGAGACCGCTGTGCGCTATGGTCCGCTCCTTGGTGCATGCGTTCAACAGGAGCAATGCCCAAATATTAATGAAGATTATGCTCGCTGCGGTCATAACGTAAACGTAAAGATATTTGTTAACATTTCCTGAAAATGTTTGTGATGCTATGACTGCGTTATTTCATACACATTATTGTTAGGGTATACTGATGATTCCTGCTGATTCCTGACTTTTGCAAATGGGACACCTTGTCTTGAAATACCAAGATGGTCAGCGCCTTCCCAAAAAAGGACACATGGTGGGGAAACCAATTGAAAGGCCTATGAAGATTTTTTTTTCAGTTTTCATTTTGTCGAGCAGTATCTGCAGACCGCTCAGTGGGAACGTACCCGAAGCCTTTCTTTTCGCTGGAAAGGTGTTCAAATACCCTGGCCTGCCTCGCTGCATTACAGTGGCCGTCACACAGGACGAAGTAGCAAAGCCTTATGGGATATGATGACAAATAGGGACCGAGGACCGTGGGTAAACACACATCGGCTCTGCTGAGACACGGGTCTGGCTCTCAGGCCGGTCTAGGACGAGAAAGACACAAGAACATATTTCAATCAAGTTAGGCTTTTATGTTTTGTACTCCCTTACTCTGTCGTATCTACGACAGATATTTTCTATTTCTTCATTTGCATGATAAATGTACCGAAAACAGATTGTAGCGACCAAATAATGTTGGCACCTTGAATCTGAGATCCGTCACATGAAATTATTGATAATGCAACTGATCTCTCCTTATCTTTCTTTCTCTCTCTCTCTCTCTCTCTCTCTCTCTCTCTCTCTCTCTCTCTCTTCCTCTCTCTGTCTCCCTTTTTCTCTTTCTTCTTTTCCCATATCTCTCTTTCGCTGTATCCCCCCTCTTTCCTTCCCTTGTTTCCTTTGTTGGGAGAAGTGGTTTGAGTTGGTTCTAATCTGAAAACGGAGTTTTCCAACGTTTGGTGACTTACGACCTTCCTGCAGAAGACTGCTATATATGCAACGTCCGTAACCTACTTCAAACACGGCACGACAATGCCCTGTAAATACCAAAACCACGTATCTGCCCGGCTTTCCTGTAAAGTCAAACTTTGACGGGCTAGCGCTGTCGTCCACTCCGTGGCTTGCCTGGATATGATTTGGCGGGAGAGATTGGTTGCACTATCGGGGGCTGATGTGAATCAATTTGAAAAAAAAAAAAACTTTATTAGAGACACGAGTATGGTTCGAAGAAGCGAGTGCTGCAAACAGCTATAGGAAGTATCACGTGCTAAGAAAGTTAATTGTGTTGAAATAAGAGCCACGAACATATTTGTCATGAGCGCATCCATACTGCCTTTCCCATCGGTGTCCAAAGACGTTGATTTCACCATTTCCCTTCCGAAAAACATAATTATAATAACAATAGAAGATGAGAATTATTAAAGGTGAATAAATTAACAAAACCAATCCTTGCCTTCACATCAGAAAATTAGGGCCATCTTGCTGGCATGGCCGGCAGAATCTTCAATTACCTTTGACCGTGATGACTAAAACACGACTTATGTAATTTATAACCATTCCACTGCATTTACATTGTGATTCATTTCGGTGATTGTGGTTTCAAAATATATGTTTTACTCTCACTCAAGCGTGTCATGTTATTTAAAAAATAGCCGCCTTCACTAATTCAAGTCACTTGCCACGGGGGACCAGTCAAAGCTCACTGCCCCGTTGCATTAAAGTGCTGCCAATGGTAACTACCATAGTAAGAAAGCCAAGCAAATTCAAGGTTTCCATAGAAGTTGCCATTGGTAGCTAAGTAACTGTCAATGGTAAGTTGTATGCAACAGGGTCCTGATCTCAGCAAAGTGGTCATCATAGGTGGTATTAGTTATCGTGCATCTTCTACAGAATACTCGATCGTATCACTAGCATCACATCAAATGGGGTTTGTGTGTGTGTGTGTGTGTGTGTGTGTGTCTGTGTCTGTGTCTGTGTTTGAGTGTGTGTGTGTGTTTGTGTGTGTATGTGTGTGTGAATGTGTGTATGTGTGTGTGTATATGTGTGTGTGTGTGTGTGTGTGTGTGTGTGTGTGTGTGTGTGTGTGTGTGTGTGTGTGTGGGTTGGGGTGTGCGATCCCCAGTCACTGGTCTTACATTGTCAGTTCACTCATCATCTTCCACATCTTCCATCCATAGGACGGGAGAGCAGCACATAATTCCCGTGCCCATCTTATGTGACTTTTTTTATCTTCTCTCTATCGTATCATCTCCACTGACATCCATATAACTCCCCCTTTTCTTGATGCACGAGTCATGATATATTGATCGTTATACCGGAAAACAGGCAGAACATGAGATATTTCAGCACTGACGGTCTCAATTGCAAAGGCGCCTGTCTAGAGCATGCAGAGGGGCCGTAGGGGGTGGGGGATGCACCCCCCCCCCCCACCCCCTTCCTACCTCGGCCTCTCTCGCTCATTCCACTTTCAAATCTACATCCTTCCCACTTTATCGTTCTCTTCATTTGTAACCAACCATACTGAGATGACTTTCGGAAAATGCCTGTTTCACGAGTCACCCGCCCTTCCCCTCCCCCGTCATAAAATACCCAGTGACAGCCCCCTACTTGCAAGTCATTTAAAGTGTGTGTGTGTGTAGCTGTGGGTGGAGATAAATGGTCCGGTTTGACATGAAACAGGCCGTCACTATATGGACATAATGGGTCGATCCATTATATCGGCGTCGCATTGACCGGGCACATTACTCCGTTACATGAGGAGAGTAACGAAACGGCAGACTTTGGGTATCATAAACATGTCGTGACGCTGGACCCTTCACATGCTTCAGGCAAGCTTAATCACGATAATAACGAAGAGTCACGTCCCAAAGATAATGAATTCATTTGAAAAGCAGGGAATATACACTACTATATACCGGACAGGGATCACCCGTGTACATTCAAGAGTCACATTCAGGGTTATATAAAAGAGAATGGTTGGTAGGTGGGCAGTTCGGCCACTGGAAGGGAGAGGTGGAGAATGTGACGATGAGGAGAGGGAGGGAGAGGAGAGAAAGGGGGATATAAGAGAGTGTGTGTGGGAGAGGGAGACAAAGAGGGAGAATGAAAGAGAGAGGGGAAGAGGGAGGGGAGAGAAAGAGAGGGTGGAGAAGAGAGAGAGAGAGAGACAGACAGACAGACAGAGACAGAGTGAAAGAGAAAGGGGGGAAGAGAGGGAGAAATAGTGTGTGGGAGGAAAGGGAGATGGAGAATGAGAGAGAGGGGGGTAGAGAGAGAGAGAGGGGGGTGGGAAGAGAGAGCAGGGAAGACCTTAATCATGTTAATAGAGAGGGAGAGTTGGGTGTGTGCAAGGGGTCCTATTTTACCTTCTCCTTGATGTATGATTCAATGTCGCAGTCATCAAGTGGCGTATCTGCTATCTCTACAGAGAATCTAATTCTTCCCTTAGTGCATGCATAATGCCTGCGACTAATCCATCTCTATGCCAACGCTGCGAGCCGATCCAGCGAAATAACTTGCAGCTATGTTTCTTCATTCCATCATCGTATCAACTACAGACGGAGTCTTCCTAAATTAAAGCATTCACCCTTTGTGCGCCACTCAATGCTCGTCTATGCAATTTGTGTGTATTACTGTCGTCTTGAAAACATAAATTCATTAATGGCGCGTAAAGAGATTTGCAAGACAATCCGAACAATGCATTTCATTCTCCTTAATTATTCTTGTTAATCTCCTGTTTCAATCGTTGTTGTGGCAGGATCATGTACTATGAAAATGGTCTTTCGTTACGCAGACAACATCTAAAAGGACACCTTTGAAATTTTATAGGCATGACAACAGACCGTGTTCATGCTAAAGTTCATACATACACATATATCGCACACATACACTCACGTAAATGTATACATACACACACACACACACACACACACATACACACACACACACACACACACACACACACACACACACACACACACACACACACACACACACACACACACACACACACACACACACACATATATACAAACACAGTATACACAGACTTGCAAACAAGCGAAATTACGCACACAACCCACGCAAGTAAACTCATACATACGCACACTCACGTACACTGAACTCAGATGAATCGTACATGTCTCTCTGATGAAAAGTGCACGTGAATTGGAAATTGACGAGTCCGTTATTAGCGTGGCTATTCCGATATCAAATTTCTTTCATCCACTTAATGTCATTTGAAAACAATTTCCCTTCCTCCTTAATATGTCTCCGATATTGATTCATATTCCATTCAGCGAATCTAATAAATGATTCATCTATCTAAATTCATTTCCTCGCCTACCTGTTGAATACGCAACGGCTTCTTGTCATCGGATCGTCGTCTTTATAACAACATCGTAGACCATCAACCTTTTTGTACCATGTTTCACGGTTTAATGTGAAACACGAAGATCCCTTGGAGTTCATTTACTGGAATAGATTTGTCATCAATTAAGGTCTAACGAGGGAGTAGATCCTTAAAGATGTTCTTGGAGTAAACATGTCCCTTTTGTGATGATTCACGTCTGGCTGTTTCTCGTTGACTCATCCAGTCCATGGCATCTTGAGACAGCAACTCTCTCGTCACGATGTCGACCACATACTTAAAGGTGAAGAGAGAGAGAGAGAGAGAGAGAGAGAGAGAGAGAGAGAGAGAGGGGGGGGGAAAGAAAGAAAGAAAGAGAGAGAGAGAAAAAAAAAAGATATACTACGAAGAACGTAATCAATGTGCTCTTCTGCCATGTCTATGGGTCCCACTCTTTGATTTGAAAATATAGCACGAGAGAACTTAACTTATTCTGCACCCAAGTGAAGACGACAGAACAGCCCCCCCCCCCCCCGTCTTAAAAAGAGTGATCGATTGATCTGAAACAATCTCAAATATCCAATCACAGAATGGCAGTCCATTGATCACGTGTGCTGATTAAGGACCATTTACTCTGTACCAGTACAACCCCGTATCTTTATCGTAATATATCTATGTCAACTCCACATTACGTATCATTTTCATGTATCCCATTGTTACGTCTAAATGGCGTTTCATTGGCTTCCGTTTTAATCATGTTAATTAGGACAGCAATTGTTCACCCTTTCCTTTTCAGTTAACTCTTTATGCATCACAGATGCTGGTTTGCACACGTAGTACACACAAATTCCATACGTCAGCAGTTTATCTCGCACTCAGAGGATTGCATAGAGTTAGCAGAATGATGAACGGCGTGTTTTAAAGAAATAGAAAGAAAGCATTATTTTCTCTTCCTCTCACATTCCTTATCGCTCTCTATTTCTATGCATCCTTCCATCATGTCCCTAACACGTACGTATAAACAAGATTATCCCTTTCTCTAAAATGATTAATCTACATAATTTATTCTCTCTCTCCCTCTCTCTCTCTCTCTCTCTCTCTCTCTCTCTTCATCCAGCTGTTACCATTGGTTACTATTTTTCTCAGCACAGGGTTTCGTTACAGAAAGGGTTTAATAAAACGTAATTAAAAAATTAAGTATCTGAAGACATCTCCACCGTTTTCTTTATCTTGTAGTGTGTATCTACTGACGATGACTATCGCCGACGCAGCCACTTGAATTCTTCTTTTGTATGTACATAACAAATTATAATACGGTGTATATTCTTTCCCTCTCCCTCTTCTCTTAATTAACCATTCTCTCCCTCTACACCTCTCTCTCTCTCTCTCTCTCTCTCTCTCTCTCTCTCTCTCTCTCTTTCTCTCTTTCTCTCTCTCTCCCTCTCTCAACACACTCACACACACATACACACAAACACACACACAAACACACCTCCACATCTCTCCCTCCCATATCACACCTTCCTTGCCTATTACGCATCAGTGGCTAATAACGAAATGGGGTATTGGTGCAGTCTGTCGAGTTTCGTCATGACGAATCGAAGCCGAGTCAAAGCCTTGATGACTAATTAGTCCGTTCACCTGTGGCGCTGTGTCTGAAGAGTGTGAGAGACCAGATCTTAACCCTCTGTGTGCGAAGCAAACTGGTGCTTTATGGGATTTGCGTGTATTAATTGTGGAAAAATATACATGTTGCACATTAATAATTAATCAGTGAAACCAATCAGTAGCATAATAGTTTCAAGACGGATGGCGGACACAACGACTGATTAGTCATCGGTAGCGTGCATGATGTGGGAATTAGTGCTATATAATCATGAATAGATTAGTGTAGAATCGATGAATGATTTGAGCACATGTATATTCACCTGTAGCGATATTTCTGTTGGGGAGGTCGGCTTTTAATTCGCTAAGAGCCAAGCTCTCATCAGCATATGAAGACAGGTGTTATACACCGACCATGCCTACTGATTATTATTGATAGCGCGCACGGTGTGGGAATCAGCTGTGTACAATCATGAGTAGATAAGTGTAGAATCGATGAGTAATTAGTCTATTCACCTGTTACGGTGTTTCTGAATGGTTTAAGGGGCGGGGGTCGGTTTTTAGTAAAAGCCAAGCTGTCATTAACATAAATAACAGATGGCATATCGCACACACCGACTAATTATCATTAGTAATATGCATGGCGTGGCAATTAGATGTGTATATTATCATTAATAGATTAGTGTAGCATCAATGACCAATTAGCAGTAGCTTTACACGTGTCCCTGTTCTAATGGGGTTTCATCGATGAGTTTGACGACGTAAGAGGTTTTTAATGGGGATGTCCAAGCGTATAGATCTAGGGTGTTTCATGTAAATTAGCTCTTCGGCTTTGGGGTTATTGGTATATAATCATTCTATCTAGCTCACACTCTAATTGCAAACACGTGTCATTGCACTGCATGTAGACGATGATTTGTATTTAGAGAATTTCACTTTATCACTGCTTTTCTGTATTCCTGCATCACTAAGGAGTTTCATCTGATTCAAAATGAAGGCATATAATAACAACGTAATGTAACAATGTATTTTAGAACTTGAACCAAATTTAAGACCCGTAATTTTCACAAATTGGAAAGATGTGATGACATAGTATATTGAAATTTCTTTTGAAAACATAGACATTTGTATGTCTTTGTTGGATATTGCTTTAATGTATTGCTAAAAATAATATTTGTTTACACGCATGATTACGTTTGGTATTATTGTCAACAGTACTGTTTATAATAATCATGAGTTAATTGTGTATAATCTCAGTGGCTTTCGCGTGTTTTATGAATTACTCGAGATGAATTTCGATATTTGTATGTGTTATTAAAGAAATGGAACAAGTAAATACAATGCGAAATGTTAGAACACTTGACGGAAGGTTTGCCCATCCTGGCAACAAGTAATATCGCAGGCACATACGAAATAATGGAGAAGCAATGACTCAGCACAAGTGAATGGTACGTGCCTGTAGGCCGAAGGAAATTTCTTTGAACCTTGACTTAGAAAGCATACTATGCCTATGAAACCAACGGCGTGTTTTGGTGACTATAAATAGAGGTACGTGGTCAGATCAAAAGACGAAAGAGCGACGAGACAAACTCAGACAAGACGAAAGGTGAGTAAAAGAAATAATAGGATGCTGAGAAAAAAAATGTGTTGGCGGAAGAAAGTGACGTAGGATTGGCGTACTAACCCAATGAACCAGTATTCCCCCTGTCCCCAAGGACACGTTTGGTTTCTTTTCTTCTTCAATCCCTGCATCTCTGATCACGCCTTTCTCCCTCATCAACGGCCCGTTAACGCGGGCTACCTGTCTTTACTGGAGAACATCAAATGATCAAGGCGTTACACAAGCCAGCTGAGGCGCAGGTAAGCCGACGGACCGACCAAGCGCGTGATGCGGGGCGCGGCGGGTGACTTCATGGTTGATTCACCGTCCTGATGACTCACTCTGGGGGGCTGCCTGCACTATCCTTGCATGTGTCGTTTTCCACACCAATTTGTCACACGCGAGTTACGCAATTCATGAGCGCACGCAGCGGAGAACGCGTTCCCATAGCCAGCAATTTTGAGAGGAAATTAAATTGCTTTTTCATAATCACGCAGGATCATATGAACACATAAGCGGACTGTCTGCCTGAAATTGTGGTCATCGGCTAGAGCTCCAATTTAGCCAAGGTAGCAGACGAAAATGCAGGTGATTTTCGGAGGTCGTGAAGTCGAAAGTGCATTCCGAACAGAAGCCAGCTTACCCCTTCACCGTGGCACGCCCATCCATCATACCACCTCTACCACCGCAGTATTTCTACCGCTGAACAATCCCAGGGGACAAAGAGAATAAAGAGAGGCACGCATCACCTCAAGCTATCAGCCTTTATTTTTTTCTGATATAAGTTATTAACCCTCTCAGTACCAAGCGCTGACAGCCCCGTATCAATTAAACAGTTCAGTTTCTTACCTATGGGACTGAGTGGGTTAACCCTCTAAGTACCAAACACTGACAGCACCATATCAATAATAACTCATTTTCTTGGCTATGGGACTGAGTAGGTTTACCCTCTCAGTACCAAGCACTGGCACCCTTATATCAATAACTACGCTGTTTCTTGCCCATGGGACTGAGTGGGTTAACCCTCTCAGTACCAAGCACTGGCACCCCTATATCAATAACTACTCAGTTTCTTAGTCCTATGGTAGATACCGAGCGGGTTAACTATTTCGTGTCATTCAATAATTTTACATCAATGAAATACACTCATATTATCAATAGATGGCTGGCATCAAGTAGTTGATTGTGTAGTCTTTACATACTATTTTTCATCGCGTGCAATAATCTTATGAGGATGCCCCCTCTCTTTATTCCAACGCCCATCAACACCGTAGACACTTTACATGCCACGCCAGACTGTGTTTGTATTACAGATGTATTACCTGCAAACATTCATTGCGATCATCACTCTACCCATACAGCCTCAACAGCCCATCAACATTATGACATCTATGACAGATGCATCAATATATTAATTAGAAAGCCAGGTGTGAAAGTGACGTACTAATCAACCGGCGGCTTAGTAGTACATTGGAGAGTTTTAAATTACCACGGCTGTGACCGTGACTGTGACTGGCAACTGCAATTAACAACGTGATGCTTACACGATTACGTCACGTCACGCATAATCCACGTCACAGTCACAGTCACAATCGTGACAATCTTAAGCTCTCCGTGATCACTTACCACCCTATCTTATACCCCCTTATAATATACACAGTGTATTATCATAAGCCATTCGCAAACACAATCGTGTATGTTTGGTAAGTTTAACGAAAATGTTTGAATGGGGTCGTTTTCACCGTTGACCTGCCCCGGTTCTTCCTGTGGGTGAGACAGTGGCCTGATATCATACCAGACACAGCCATAGACATGATAGGTAACCGGGTCAGTGACGTGCTTCCCTAGCCATCTCATCTTCCACCGCAATCTCGAGGAGTTTGACAAGACCCGATCCGATATCCTGATTGGGGGCGTTTTCACTGAAGGATACCATCATAGCCTACCAGCACAACAGTTCTGCCGTGCACCACTTTAACTCTTTGTGTACCAGACATATCGGTGATCTATCATTGTCTACAGTATGTGTGTAGTGATTGTGAACAAAAATCAAATGTGGCAAACAAAGAGCTAACTGGTATTCCAATACCTTAGACTTACAGTTTTGTGTTATTGAAACACGAAACGAAATGTTTGAATACTTCAAAAGCATCAACATTAGATCTTAAGTTGTGCTATCACGACTTAACGATAACTCCATTTTGATAGCAAATATTTTCCATAAAGTTGGTCCTTAATATCAATATAAGATGTCGTGTTGGGTCTCACTTGAAACATTTCTTTCGTGCATCGCGGTTTCCGCAATCCCGAGATATTGGTATCGGGCAGGGAGGAAGGGGACTGAGTAAAGGCAGGCAACGATCTAAGTAAGATGTGGAGTTAGCGACGTTATGACCGTGAAACCTGGTCCTCCCGATGGCGTGATCATTCTCGTTTGCACAAGGGAGAGAGAAAATGGAAAACAAAGAAAAAGGCAGCGAAAATGAAGGCATGAAATCAAATTACAATTTTCAAAAATTAGGTTTAAGATCTTGGTTTGATAGAAAATCAAACTTTTTTACACAAATATGTGTATACACATGTAAAGGCCCATGTACATAACACAAGTATATACAATGATATGCTTTTAACAGTAATTAATGAAATAAATAAAAAAAAAATATGCGAAAGTGTACAGTAGCATCAAGTGGCCAATGGTAAGTGACAGTGGCAAATGTCCCACATTTACCTTTTACCAGCCAAGTCCCTTAGCCCGAAACGGCGAATCAACTACATGTACAGTATTATCCATTATTGGAGCATATTCGGTGATGCGTAAATAATTCGATGCGAACGGCTCGCATTGAGCCGTTAGATCGTATTCTCCTTCCAGGCTGCAGGTACTATTCGAAATTGAAAACTATGTGTGCGCGCTGCGAGTTTGAAGCCGAAGTCCCTATCACAACACGACTGAAATGCTTGCAGCAAGCCTCACATACAAAATAGGAATGGTGCCGCTTTTGGGCTGCTTTCAGAAACCACGGGTTTTCCTCGATAAACTCACTTTTGCTTGGAGCGGGCAATTTAAATAGAGCTACGAAGTTCGACTGCAAGCAAGCGGCGCAAGCGGAGCTGACAGAGACAGCACCCCGGCGCTCTTCGGTAGCTGTTCCTTTGGATTCCGCTGCAGATGTGTTTTCCTCAACTGTGTACGTGCAGACTCTGTGCGATCGATTGCAGCACTTGTTCACTGAAGAATATTTCCCATCAACTAATGTTTTCATGTTACGAAAACATCATAAAATAATGGATCATATTTCCAATAGGACTGTAGCTAAAGCGATAATACAAAGAAAACTGAATAACTGCTAACGATAAAGTAGGATTGTGATGCTAGCTTCGGTGAGTGGGCTGGTGTGCATAGCGCATGCATTAACCACTACGGTAAATGCGTATGTGTATTGTACGTGTTTGACGAATAATAATCCCGACGTATTGAATAAGGCTATCTGCATCACAATTTGAAAATTGAATGCTCGGGTACGGATTTATTTTGCCAATAACAAAAGTTCCACCGGATAGATCATCTTTTAATTTTTCGTGATGAAACCTTAATACTGTTTAGTTAACATACGTCCTTTACACGATAATCTAACCGGTGGCATTTTTAATATGATTTTTTCAAATCATTTATTTGGATAACGGTCGCGGTTTGCCATTCACTTTGCACGCGTAGGCGAAAGTAGGTGAACCGAGGGAGGCTCGATGATTGCGACATATTCTCCATTTTCGGAGAACTTGTTCATTATCCGATAACGGAGAACGGCTCTGACTGTTTACAGAGATGCATTATATAGCTACACAACGAATAGCTATTTTCTATCCCCCCCCCCCCCCTTACTGAGTAGTAAGGGTTTATTACATCTATCTGTCTTCCGTGATTAAGTTACAATAGCTGGATTTACTTCCTAAATCTAGTAATAGCACTCTAGCTTGTCCGACGTTTGTCCGACTAGCAACGACCAAACTATTCACGGTGCATTCCAACCATTTAAATTCCAGGATACAGGTGAATGCAATAACGCGTTTCTAGACAGTTGTGAATAGAAAACGAAAACAGATTATTGAGCACATTCTTTTCCACGTACATGGGGCGATGTACTCGATATGAGTGTGAACACCTTCTCTGTAATATTGGCTGCTACTGTAATGGCGTATTCACGTCCCCCTATGGGTACCTGGGTCATCATTGAAGGGACATCAATAGTAACCCTGTCAGTAAGAGGACACCTGTCCCTTAACCAAATACTCCAGACTACCGAAGCAATAACACAGCATGCAATTAAGCTATAGCTCTAGATTATGGAGATGAATCGGTGATGACATGGATGAGACAGGGGAACCTTCTTTTCAAGGCGTTTGAGATATATCCACTAACGAGCTGGCATGCCCATCATAAATTTAGTTACAGCAATCGCAGCAATCTAGTCACGATCGAAGTGCTCATTGTATCTCACTGTAATGACAGTCATCAATTTCGGAATCATTAATATAATTTCATGAAAGTGAGAATGAGAAGAAAGCTGAATTCATAAAAAATTATTTCAAGCAGAGGGGTGGCATTCTTTGACACCGACATTGATACACAACCACGAATAAGTCGCTGTCTTCTTTTTCTCTCTTTCTTTTTCCTTAAAAAAATAACTGGAGCAGTCCACTGAAGCTTACGCACAAATAGCTGTGGGCGATTTGATAGGAGACAGCTTGACCCGACACGTTATCCTTTAAGAGGCGCCGTTTACAATCCCGGGCTGGGCTATTCCATTCCAATTATCTCAAGGAGTGCGCTCAGAAAATTAAGGAGGTTCATTTACAGAGCGGAAAATATTGGTATTAGTGTAATTCAAATTTGATAAATAACTTACGCCAATCATAATCAAAGTCCTGACCCTATACACTTTATATACATATCCACGGACATTTTTCCTGTCTAGATTCAAAGATCGTGCTCGGTGGTTTACTTCGCTGCGTGCATCGGAATATTGTAATCAGTATCTCGCATCAGACAGCAGCACGTTCTGTTCTTTCCCATGGGCCCAGTGCCGTAGAGTAGTAACTCGACATAATCTTTCAAAAATCACCCATTCACCTTGGTTACCGTCGCCTGATTGCAGAGTCGTCTGCGCAATCCATTCACACGCCAGTGGTTTTACGTCGTTTGCAGCCCAATGTACTCGCACCATGAGGTCTACTAGAGACACGACCCCTTTCACACGCCAGTGGGTTTACGTCGTTTGCAGCCCAATGTACTCGCAGCATGCGGTCTGCTAGAGAGGTAACCCATTCACATTGCCAAGTTAAACGTGGTTAAATCGTTTTCAGCCCAATGAAGTCGCAGCATACGCACTGCCGGAGAGACGACCCCTTTCATAGGCCATCGCGCTCACGTCGTTTTCAGCTCGATGGATTCACACCAGGTAGTCTGCTGAAGAGGCGATTCATTCATACCGCTAAGTTAAACGTGTTTATGTCCCCTGTAGCCTGATAAAAGCGTACCATGCAGTGTGCCTGAGGGGCGACCCGTTCACACCGCCAAATGGAGTCACAACATGCAGAAGGCTAAAACCCGTTCACACCACCCTATATTCCAAGAAATTAAAATGTCTGACCTTCCCCGCCTCATTATGTGAAACAGAGCGCCAAAGCAACGAGACAGGTAGAAGGACTGCCATCCTATTGGACATTTTTTTTGTTTTGTTTTCGTATGATTTAATGCTAGCGAAGAAGGAGAAATACGGATAAGATGTATATTTAAATCAGAAAGAGTATGCGCCTGATTGGGTTTCTTTTATGGATGTATGCACACTGCGTTTGCAATACGTGTGGCACGATCTACTTACTGAAAATTATCATAACATCAACTATTTTTCTAACCTAATTCATGCCATTCGACGATCATCACGTTTCAATCATTAGATTTCTTCGCGTTTCAACTACGAAATTCGAGTCTGACCATCTATCAGCTTGCAGCACTTAATTCATGACTTTTGGCACATGATATTCTCAGACTAGACGAGTCAAAAGCCTATCCCATGGCTTCTAATTTCCGCTCGAGCTTTCTGTGAAATTTGAGCGAACAGTGATCTGGGTTTTTACTAAGATATGGCTGGCGGCTGAAAATGTTTTTGCCATTGAAAGCCCACGTGATGAATTGATATAATCTATAATATACAGCTCTTTCTCTCTTTCACTCCCTATCTTCAATCATTCCGTCTCTCTCTCTCTCTCTCTCTCTCTCTCTCTCTCTCTCTCTCTCTCTCTCTCTCTCTCTTTGTCAGCCCCTTTCTCCTCCTATCTGTCTCCGGTTTGTATTTCGCACTGCCTCTCTCGCTCGTTATTCCATTATTCCTCTTCTCTCTTCCTACCCCAATCCCCCAATTTGTATCTTTCGGGGTTTTTTTTCCTAATATCCCTCCTTACAATTGATTTGCCCTCTTTTACATTCATACCTTGTTCTCATTTTTCTCTTTTCTTCAACTATGTTCTCGCCAAAATTTCTTGTATTCTTCGTTTCTTTCCGTTTTTTTTATTAATTTTGCTCAACTCCAGTTCAAGCTTTACATGCGTACGTTGCTTTCGATAGAAGCAGATAATTCTGAGAAGCGGGCCAGATCAATTAAAACGGGAATAGACCTGTCATACATGCAATTGAATACGCTCAATATCTATATAATGTCGTGGCGTCTCTTCACACGTTTTTAAGCGTAGGCTTAGAGATATCGGGGCGTATTGTGAGCGCCGGTTATCCCATACGGTGGATGTAAGAAAACGGCCAAGGATGTTGTAGTTCTTGCAATGATATATTTTCCTTAACATTGTTTCTAGCATTTTATAATGTAAATAAGCCCCTGAGAAATCTGTGTGTGTGTGTGTGTGTGTGTGTGTGTGTGTGTGTGTAACCGTCTACTTATTTCATAATATCTCATGTTTGTCCTTTTTTCAAGTATGAACATTTGATCATGGGTTCATGATAACTTTGGAAAATTATCATTTTAATTTTAATCTTTGCATGCATGATCGATTAACGGGCAGTCGCTAGAAGACTATATTATCTCACTTGCGCATATGGCTTGGTAGATAACAAAACAAATTGTGAAAGAATGTATAACTTATGTGCACAAAAAGACACACTTGCACATTGAGGGCAAACCACAATCCCATTATTTACGCAACTCATACAGGGATCAACGTGATAAATTACTGATTTCGATAGAAGCAGATAATTCTGAGAAGCGGGCCAGATCAATTAAAACGGGAATAGACCTTTCATACATGCAATTGAATACGCTCGATATCTATATCATGTCGTGGCGTCTCTTCACACGTTTTTAAGCGTAGGCTTAGAGATATCGGGGCGTATTGTGAGCGCCGGTTATCCCATACGGTGGATGTAAGAAAACGGCCAAGGATGTTGTAGTTCTTGCAATGATATATTTTCCTTAACATTGTTTCTAGCATTTTATAATGTAAATAAGCCCCTGAGAAATCTGTGTGTGTGTGTGTGTGTGTGTGTGTGTGTGTGTGTGTGTGTGTAACCGTCTACTTATTTCATAATATCTCATGTTTGTCCTTTTTTCAAGTATGAACATTTGATCATGGGTTCATGATAACTTTGGAAAATTATCATTTTAATTTTAATCTTTGCATGCATGATCGATTAACGGGCAGTCGCTAGAAGACTATATTATCTCACTTGCGCATATGGCTTGGTAGATAACAAAACAAATTGTGAAAGAATGTATAACTTATGTGCACAAAAAGACACACTTGCACATTGAGGGCAAACCACAATCCCATTATTTACGCAACTCATACAGGGATCAACGTGATAAATTACTGATTTCGATAGAAGCAGATAATTCTGAGAAGCGGGCCAGATCAATTAAAACGGGAATAGACCTTTCATACATGCAATTGAATACGCTCGATATCTATATCATGTCGTGGCGTCTCTTCACACGTTTTTAAGCGTAGGCTTAGAGATATCGGGGCGTATTGTGAGCGCCGGTTATCCCATACGGTGGATGTAAGAAAACGGCCAAGGATGTTGTAGTTCTTGCAATGATATATTTTCCTTAACATTGTTTCTAGCATTTTATAATGTAAATAAGCCCCTGAGAAATCTGTGTGTGTGTGTGTGTGTGTGTGTGTGTGTGTGTGTGTAACCGTCTACTTATTTCATAATATCTCATGTTTGTCCTTTTTTCAAGTATGAACATTTGATCATGGGTTCATGATAACTTTGGAAAATTATCATTTTAATTTTAATCTTTGCATGCATGATCGATTAACGGGCAGTCGCTAGAAGACTATATTATCTCACTTGCGCATATGGCTTGGTAGATAACAAAACAAATTGTGAAAGAATGTATAACTTATGTGCACAAAAAGACACACTTGCACATTGAGGGCAAACCACAATCCCATTATTTACGCAACTCATACAGGGATCAACGTGATAAATTACTGATAAATAAAATTACATGATAAATTACAAATCAAGCAAGATATTTTTAGGCAACTGCAACACAAGCACAAATATAATAAATTGCCATTATTTATCACCAAAATACAAAACATACGAAATATATTTCTTTTGTAATTGTACAATTACCTGAGTACTACCACCAATACTACACATACTACCGTGCTGCTCATTATACACGCAGGGCATTGCCCTTTCTATACACTCCATCAAGGTGTGAAAGTTAACTGCAACATCACTTATTTTAGGATTCACACCTGAGATGATGAATGATAAGGTGTGTGGTGTTTTGTCATGATGAATAGATGGATGAGGGGAGGGGAGTAAGGGGGAGGGGGAGGAGGGTAGCATGATGTATCCTCCTCATCCTCATCCTCCTGCCGAATTTCTTAACAATTGTGCAAAGTAAACAAGATGAACCCATTGCAACACCTTCCAAGTCTCCGCAGATGTGTATGCAGAATTCAGAGAGAGGAGACGCAAAAAGAGCGCCTGCCAGCTTCTGTCCATGACCGAGGCACAAGAAACCTGATCTACCCGAACACCCCTCTTGAGGCTCAGCCGTCCCCCTCGACGATCAGGAGAAGAAATCCGTCCATGACAAAACCCCAAACCTGGCTAATCTCATTAATCATGCAACTTATACATAAAACAGCGACGCGAAGACACGGGTCCCTTCACACGGCTTCTTGATACGTGCTCCTCTCACGCTTTCCGTACCTGCAGACTAATAAACTAAGCATGCTTTAAAACGCAATGTTTTTAGATGAGAGGCTTGGGACGCAAATGCAGTGTCGGAGAGCGCGTATGCAGATTGACGACTCCCGTATGGGAACGCGCGGTTAGTTAGGTCTGATGTGCGACTTTGTCATGAGTGTGGAGGGAGCGAGGAAGGCAATACCGTGTTTAATATATCGAATGATACACGATCATTGTCGGTCCTGAAAGAGGATGAATCGTCGTGGCACTGGTGTCGTCAGGTTTAGACCCAATGTGTGAAGTAATCAGAACATGATCTGGCATCTAATCTGCCTGGCCATGCTCTCTCTCTCGCCTCGCCAAACTCTTAGTTTGACACATGGATGGCATCGTGCACATTGCAGCCGACTCAGCCAGCCACACGCATGCGCAGAACACTCGGATCAGTCAACTCAACTTTCAGGCTCGTCCGCCTATCATGTAATATTTCCTTTCACATAATTAGAATTACAACGGTGCTTCACACATAACCCATGAGAAAGTATCGAACATAACGGTCTCTATTGGATAAACATTTTCCTAGGTCCGTCGATGCAAAACGGATAGATGACACAGAGTTGAGTATTTCACTCTGTGGGCCTATATAAATCATAAAATTCTCGTTAGGTCAGATAAAATGCTTCATACACTATGGTTTATTTCAAGTTGTTGAGAGGGAAAGAACGATCATGAATGAAGACTATACTCGCTGTGGTTCAAACGTGAACAAGGCTAGTCTTTCACTTTTCCTGAATATGTTTTTGAAGCTATGACTGTGAGATTTCATACACGTTATTGTCAGGGTATACTGCTGATTCCTGCCGAGTTTGTGACTTTTGCAAATGGAACACACTCTTCTTAATCGGTAAAATACGTACACAGTCTATAGGCCCACCTTGTTAGAAATTAACAGCAAGACCCAGATCTACACAGAAGCTCGTACTTCACCTTGTTGTTGAATGCTGAATGCAATATACCGTGAATAATCTCTGGATGTTTCACTGAAGATGATTCACGTTGCTTTGGTTCCCTATGGAGCGGACGTTCGGTTGGTTAGTTCACGGTCGGGTGCTATTACTTACCATCCAACAGGTTGACAACGAGCCGCCACACACATTATCTAGACCATAGAGTTGGAATGGTATTATGGAGTGGGGGAGGGAGGATGGTGTGGAGAGAGGGGGAGAGGGGGGAGAAGGAGAGTGGGGAGAGAGAGAAGGAAAGAGAGAGGAGAGAGATAGTGAGAGAGAGAGAGAGAGAGAGAGAGAGAGAGAGAGAGAGAGAGAGAGGCACATAGGCAGACAGAAAATATGACAGAAAGGGACGTACGTGAAGCGAGGGGAAGCAGCGGGTGGAGAGAGAAGGGGGGAGGAAGATTGGGGTTGGAGAGAGAGAAAGAGACAAGCACACAGACAGAAGATGAGCAACATACGATAGAAAGGGACGTACGTGGAGCGAAA
This sequence comes from Arbacia lixula, assembly GCA_963669155.1. Lineage (NCBI taxonomy): Eukaryota > Metazoa > Echinodermata > Echinoidea > Arbacioida > Arbaciidae > Arbacia > Arbacia lixula. The sequence goes on from OZ022589.1 coordinate 1,058,145, forward strand.
CGAAGCATGGTTATGAGTGGCGATGTGTGGATATGGAGGGAGATTAAATAAAAGCAGGCAAGGACGAGAGGGAGAAAGAGAGGAGGAGGAGGAGGAGAGAGAGAAAGGGAAATAAAGGGAGAGGGGAGAAAGAGAGTGGGGGAGAATCAAATATGAATAAAGAGGGGGATAAAGAGGTTGAGGGGCTGTGTAAAAATCCCACTAAAAGGCAATATCATTAATTGTTTGGATAGGCATGATAGCATAGATATGACCACTCGAAAATGAATAATCAGTGGAAAAAACGCTGCAATATGTACGATATGCCCCAAGTCAGAAAATGAGAGAGAAAGTGAGCAGGTTATTAAGATGGAAGGAAGACAGAAAGAGAGACAGAGAGACAGAGAGACAGAGAGACAGAGTGAGAGAGAGAGAGAGAGAGAGAGAGAGAGAGAGAGGGAGAGAGAGGCGTAAAAACTTTCCTGGAATGATGTGAATGTCGTGCACAGACAAATCTCTCGATCAATGTTAATATTGCTCCCCATTGTGCCTCGATGCACCCATCTGCCTGATTTAACGCCGTATCTGCCATGCACATTGATGCATACGAATCACCACTTGGCATGTTCGGCAAGCGGCTAGACACGGACGGGAAAATGACACATTCTTATACTGGGGAGAACGGCAATAAACGATGTTCATATTGTGGGCAACATTTATGGAAGTCTTTCAAACAATACGATACTAATGATAACCATGCATGTTGTTCAAGGTTTGTCCGACTAGCAACAATTAATAACTATGCATTCCATCAATTGAAACTGAATCACTAGAGACATGTCATTATAACATTGCCTTACTACGCACTTACTATTGCTTGCGGTAGAAGTCATGAAAATGGCTTACACTTATTGTGATGTAAAAGTGCCATTCGAAACATTTGTATTGTAAGGACGATATACTGCGTGAATCACAACTAAGTCTGGACGCAGATACTAGGCATCTTACCCCTTTGCCAGACATGTAGGAGTAATGATAATAGTCTGCCTGTACAGACTTGTGATTTCATTGAAGAAGAAGTGGGCAGCACGTAGCCTAGAATATAAAAATGAGTTCCTGACCGCTCCCATCCAATCAGAGCACAGACACGCTTAGAGTAATATGCTAATCAAAGTGCCTGACCACTCCCATCCAATCAGAGCACAGCCACGCCTAGAATGATATGCTAATCAATGTGCCTGACCACTCCCATCCAATCAGAGCACAGACACGCCTAGAATAATATGCTAATCAAAGTACCTGACCACTCCCATCCAATCAGAGCACATACACGCCTAGAATAATATGCTAATCAAAGTACCTGACCACTCCCATCCAATCAGAGCACAGACACGCCTAGAATAATATGCTAATCAAAGTGCCTGACCACTCCCATCCAATCAGATCACAGGCTAGCCTTGAGCGGTAGTTATACCCGACAGTGTACCCCTCCCAACTAACCAATGCTGTAACAGGTAAAATAACACGTCGGGCATCTAACCCGATTAGGGGGCGAGCGCACGTGACTAGCATGACTATAATGGTGTCTGCCTAATCGATGGAGAATGGGGGCACACGACAGTTACTGATTCTGACGAGGATGAATCGGAATAAAGGTTAAAGGGAAACTTCACCCTGAAATGTTGTTGGTTTCAATATAATGTAGACACGTGGAAGAAACATATAGGTGAAGGTTGATGAAAAGGTTTGATGAAAAGGATAAGAAAGTTATGATCTGTTGATGTTGTGATTTTGTGCATTTTCTCAAAAAGATACGTATCCTTTTATCTGAGCATTTGATTCATCATTATAAATACGTCTTTACAAACATACCTGTATGAAGAAAAAAATCCGTTGTCAAAAACAGAAAAAGGATAATTTATGTAATTATAATATTATGGGAGAGCACCTCGCACGTAACGTCACCAAATTGAAATTTCAAAAGATTATAACTTTCTTATCCTTTGAAGGATTTTCACTAACCTTCACTAAAGTCATGTATGTTTCTTTCATGTTTCTGCTTTTATCTTCAGGGTGTACTATCCCTTTAAGATACATGCCTATATGAAAGTGGTTTGCCGCTACCGCTCCCCG
>OZ022589.1:1062756-1184753 GCA_963669155.1 Arbacia lixula
TACACTCGCAGGAAGAATTAGGCCTAAACGCAACCGGGTACACGGTCCGATCTGTTTTTGTACTTTTTGTTTTTTCAGACAGGCATTATTTATTTATTTATTTATTATTTATTAATTGGTATATAAAAGACTGATTAGCAGCACAGGCTGAAAGCATCAGTTTACAAAAGTCTACATTAAGTGGGCAAGTTCAATATTGAATATTCATGCATAAACAACAACAAAAATCAATTTTACATACAATAAGTACAAGGGATATAACATATACAAAAATATACAAAAACATGTATCAATGGGTATTTATAATGAAACTAAACGGAAACAAACCAGGCCCAAATAAAGTGAAAGTGAAATTGACTGAAATATACGTTTCATATATGATAGTAGTAATTACATCCATAAAATAACATTTGACAAAAAAAAAATACCTATTTCAAGTTTTAACGTGTTTCTGTGAATTTTTGCTGAATGTTTGTTTGTTTGTTTGTTTGTTTGTTTTGCTGATGCACTCCTTCATAGCTCCAGCACCGGAATCAAGCATTCAGCAAAGACAGGCGAGATGTAAATAAGTATAATGTTTGGACAAGAAATTAAAGGAGACAGGGAATTATACATGTATGATAGATTTGAGGTTTATTAAATTTATTCCTTTTATTCTAAGCTTTCAATGTGCGTGCCAGATAGGGGATTGTTGATTTGCGAAACCGTTCTGTATTGCATTTAATGGTACATAAACCGGATGTGTTACGTAGTTGTCTGGTGAGAGTGCTTGTTTTTGTTGGTGGAAGTAGATGTCTGTGCTTTGCCGAACGCAAGACTCCAGCGCCAAAGCCCTGAAGGAGTGCATCTCGGCGAGAACTTAGAGCTGGAAGTTTACACACTTCAAGAGCCTTATCGTAGTTAGTGTAGTTAGCACCCAGGATGATTCGAAGAGCTCTTTTTTGAACAAATTCAATTTTACTGGTCTGAACTTCTGTCAAGGACGTATGCCATACTGGACATGCATACTCAAGAACCGGTCTGAACAGGAGTACACTGTTACCATGTCTTCAATGGGGGTCTTGCACTTTTTAAGGATACAGAGGGTGTACAGTTTTCGAGATGCTTTTGTCACAATTTCTTCAACATGCAGGTTCCACTTTAAATCATCTTGGATTATAACTCCCAACAATTTCAAGTGAGAAACTACGTTAAGTTGAACATTGTTGAGTGAAAAATCAGTACGAGGGTTCATGTGCCGGAGAAAACAAACACTCATAAGGTTGCACTTTGCAGGTTTAGGGAGAACATCATTGTGTTGGCACCATTGTGAGACATTGTCAAGTAACTTTTGTAGGGTAGGAGGCTTGTTTCTTGCAACAACTTCTCCCAGTGTCAAATCATCTACGTACTTCCATTTGTTTTCACAATCAACTGCGGCATCATTCACAAGGATCAGAAATAAAACTGGGCCTAGTTTGGTGCCTTGCGGCACACCACAGGAAATTTGCAATAATGGTGAAGTATGTATTCCTATCTTAGTACATTGAGTTCTGCCTGTGAGAAAACTGCAAATAACAGGTATGATGGACCTGCGCACACCAAGTTCTATTAATTTTTTCACCACTATGTTGTGATTTACCCAATCAAACGCCTTGGTGAAATCTATTGTAGTCAGGTAAGCATAGTGTCCAGGTTTATCAAGACCCTCAAGAACAAATTTCATAAGATCCACTAAATAATGAACTGTCGAGGATCCTTTGACATTTCCAAACTGCTGTCTGTCAATGTGCTCCACAACATCGTCAATTACCCACTTCGCAATGAACGTCTCGAGGACTCTAGCGAAAATTGGTGTGAGAGATATGGGTCTCAATTGATCAAGAGAGTTTATAGTCTTCTCCTTTGGAATAGGTGTGATTTATACCAAAATGAAAAGAAAAATGATAAAAGCAAAGAGAGAAGATAAAAGTGAATTTTTTTCAACAAAAGAAAATGCACTGCAGATTGCTAATGACTTGTTATTTCATTTTTTGTGCGTCGATATAAATTATGAAACTTACAGTGCCCACGCTCTGTCTATAGAGGACAGCATACTAAAGCTTGACAAAAATGGCGGAAACAGAGTCGATAAAAAAGCTGAAGGTAAGTCGATATAAAACTGTTTTAGTACGGCTATTGGTGGAAGTTGATAGTTGAATTGTGAGTAATTTAGATGATATATTAATTGGTCAACGAGGTTGAAGCCGTTTGGAGGTATTTTGAATGGTAGAATAAGTGCACGGGTGGTTTTAAAATAACTGTTTGAAGTCTTGTGTTGTTGGCGTGCAAACTTGTCGATGTATTGTTCAGTCCCGCATGCTCTCAAATATGTTGGGATTTTAGTTGGTGTTACTGTTATTATAAAAAGCCGGGTCCACAAAAAACCGGGGCCCACATGTTTTTGTTCAATGCGCGTTTTCGGAGATTGAACGCGGTAATTCTTGTTCATAATCGCCAAAGAAGACACAATGAAAGCTCATTTGCAGGGGAAAAGGCCATAGATCGATCTATGCATAAAATGTAATTATTGTCAAACATTTGTTTACAAATTTTCAAGTCTGCAGAGTGCAGAGTTTCATACTTTCAAAATCAATATTATAATTGAAGAAAAATAGCCTAGCGTTTCAACCTGCATAAAACTGCATGCAGTTAAGTTTGTAGGCCTCCTTTTGTTCGATCACTCTTTTCCATCATTTATTGAAAAGTTGCAAAATTTTGTTACTTAACAAAGTGCAATTGCGACACGATACACTGTACTTCCTAATTTGTGTTACTGTTAAGCTGTTGTTCACTACAATCTACAAATATGATAGGGGGGGCCTCCAGAATATTAAAAACAACTTCATTCAAAACACAAATGCTCACCATATATGCTTGCTTGCGCTATTAATAATCCATAGAAATCATTGATTTTGGCAAAGTAACAAGGAAAGTAAACAAGATTTTAGCATCGTTTTTGAGTTAAAGACGATGCCACTACACTGTACACAAAATTTGCATCATTGCTAATGCTCTGCAGGTGCACGCTTAGCGTATATTCCAGGGGAATCTGCATGGGATCAGCCAGTCTACATCAGGCATATTAGCAATCGGCACAGCATGGCTGATACATGTACATGTCCTGATGTTACAGTATACATGTAGTGCGTGAGCATGACCATGTCTGCAAGCTACGCATTGCGGTCAGCTATAGCACTGATTTGAGCGGTTCGTATTTGTCCAGTAAAGGCTGGCTGCCTGTGCCGGCCATGGCACGGTAGCGGAGCTATCATAGCAGCCGACAAGGCAAGAAATTTTGTGACGATTATTATTCAGCCCCGGCCTTCTACGGTAGTCATAGATCTGACATGAACTCATAAAAACCCTTGCTCGCCACAACTTCATCTTTGCAAAACATTATACATCAAAAGCCAAATAGAAGCTCAGTATTTACTCTAGCTCCATCTAGTGACACTAAGGCGTCCCTATCTACGATTTTAACTCAGTCTCAGGAAGTTTGTGGTTACAATCTTCATTTAGAGTTTTACTGAGCTTTCTGCAAGAAAATTAAAAAAAGTTTCAAAATGATTTATTGTGGTTGATTCTTTACTAGAGAGTAGAAGTGGGTATGACGACCCACAGAGTAGAAAATTATCTTGTTTCGCTAATTTTAAGACCTGGTTGGGAAAACGGAATTGCGTAATATTGATGTTCAGACCTTAGGAGACTTGATAACGGTTTCCATCATCATTGTACCATGTGTTTATGATACATCTTTGTGTCCACTTCTCCAGATTGCTGAGTTGAGGAAAGAGCTGACCGACAGGGGGCTGAGCTCTAAGGGCAACAAGGCAGAGCTGGTGGAGAGACTCACAGACTTCTTAGAGGTTGCAGGTACGATATAAAGTCAAGCGCTCCCTAAGAAAGTTAGGTGATTGCTGGTTGGTGGGCACAGAATACATGTGGGGTAAAGTACTAGAAGCAGGGATGTGTTATGGAAGGATATGAAAATACTTTCTTTCTTTGAACCTATGTCTGCCACTGCCGAAGAAAAAATGTCTTCTCAGCATGTGCTTTTCAGGTGTTTTAATAATAACGAACAGGATTGCGTAGCAACGGTTTCTCAGATAGAACAATGAAATGTAGAGTCTTATTTCGCTTGTCCAGTTCTGTTGGATTGCATCAATACTTTTGTGAGGAAAAGGGATATCAGCGAACAAAAATAAACAGTTTTTTCTACTAAAATATCTCAGTTGCACGCAAATGCACGCAAACTCTGTTAATGAAAATAAACAGCTTAAGATATAATTTTGATAATTATTGAATCCCACATGTGGGGAAATCTGCGGAAAGTGAAGAAATTTGTTAATTGTGTAAGTAAGAATATTATATCTCCATTTGTGCATCATTCAACAATTATTTAGAAGAAAACTGAGTACAGGATCTTTAGTGGTGTTGGCCGTAGCTTTCTTAAAAATTGCACAAAAACGTGATCAGAAACATAGCTTCCAGAGACAAAACAGTGAATTAAAGATATTGCTTTCCAAGTTGACAGCAGCTAAATGTCGGTGCCGCGCATGGGACATCAAAGCATTGTAATGATTGTGGAATGCTTTTGACATTCATTAGCACGCTTTAGTATCCATACAGATGTTTGAATATATTATGCTCGAGTTGCTTCTCCTTCCTAACACATCCCTTCTGGAAGGGAATGGGACTTACCAATGAAGGGCGTTGATGTAGGCCCGGTAGGGTGTAGGGTGGACCTCAGTGTAAGAAATGCACAGTGCGAACACCACACATCAGGGTGATTGTGATTCACAATGTGTAATGTGTCAATGCTACAGGCAGTTCATCGCTGTGTTGCAAGAGAGGACCCACATGAATAGACTAAATAAGAGTGCTAACATCACAAATGCAGAGAACATGTAGTGATAAACTATTGTTATTGTATAGATTTTATTGATGATAGAGTATCACTGTCTAAAAAGCATATGGCTGTAAATATAATCCATGAATAGAGATAGATATCTGTTATGAATTGTGAGACTTGTAGATGTGAGTTTTTCCAAACCTTTGTATTTGCTTTGTTTTGTCATCAGGTGCTGATGCTGTTTTGGACCATGAAGGTGATGCTGATGGTATGTTTCCAACTATCAATTATTCAAGAACTTTCACCACATGATTTTGTGTAGATCGTGATTGTGCCACATTGAGTGAAATGAACACGAAGATAATGAAATGCTGTTTTTGCCGGCTTTCACTCTATTTCCCATCTTTTTGGCTGTTTGTGTTTGAGGGGAGAAGTGGTAAGCCCAAAATTGGCCTCGAAAGCTTCAATTTCATTACTTCCCTTCTATAGAGCTCTTAGCTACCAATTTGTCATGTGAGGAAAGCACCTCAAAATTATATCTCAATGGTGTTAATAGTCAAAATGTGTAATGTTGATATGGTAATCAGTCTAGGAGCTTAAGGCAAACACCATCCCTAAAATTCCCAAACGGACAGATATTGGTACCATATCTGTGTTGACTCAACATTAAAGTTTTTGTATTACTACTTTATTAGAATATGGATATTAGGAAGAGCTTCGTCATAAAACTTGATCACATTTTTCAGTCAACCCTGTCAGTCCCATAGGTGATAAACTGTGTTGTTATGGACATGGAACTAAGATTGTTTCTTCTTTAAGGGGGTTAAGGATAGTGTGGCGGTATGAGAGCAGAACTTTTTTTATGATGTTTCTTTCTATCTCTCTCTCTCTCACTCTCACAGCAGTCCTGACAGCCGAAGATGAAGCAGAAGATTTGCTGGCTCACGATGAGGTAACCAAATCAAACCTGCATTAGCAGAGTAAAATTTTTTCTAATTCTTCTTCTTCTTCTTCTTCTTCTTCTTCTTCTTCTTCTTCTTCTTCTTCTTACTTTTCTTCCCCTTCTTCTTCTTCTTCTTCTTCTTCTTCTTCTTCTTCTTCTTCTTCTTCTTCTTCTTACTTTTCTTCCCCATCTTCTTCTTCTTCTTCTTCTTCTTCTTCTTTTTCTTCTTCTTCTTCTTCTTCTTCTTCTTCTTCTTCTTCTTCTTCTTCTTCTTCTTTCTTCTTCCTTTCTGTTAAGTACAGTCCGCCTTGGGACTTTAGCCTATTATCAAAGTATCTGAGGTCAATTATCCAGGTGTGTCAGTGCAAGTGAAAGTTCTGCAACAACCTATATGTGCACTTAAAAACAGGATGCTAGGCCTGGTAAAGACTTATTTGTTGCACTTCCTGCTTGAACATGTTTAAGGAAGTATAACTGACTATGCTTATTGGTGTAGTGTTTCATAGTCCATGACTGTAAAGAATGTCTTTTGGGCGAGTTGAGTTCTGGCATATGGGACGCGGTACTTTTCTTGACTTCTACGAGTTGATGGCCCAGCAGCAGCATAAATGACTGGCCCCATCAAGGTGACAATGCCCTCCTGTCAAAGTGCTGGTGGTTAGCAGCAGCGGCTTGTCTCCACTAAGATACTAGATAGTGTGACTTTCGTTTAATCTGCTACACGTACAATTAGATAACAGACTATGAATTCCTTATAGTGCACAATTAAGCTACACCCCTTTAACTGCATTTTCATGGCAAATTTGGACAGCCTAACTGGACCAGGGATCACCAGGCTCAAAAACTTAAACATAAGCTATTTTTTTTAAGTTGTTATTTATGTTACCATGGGAATTGATGTGTTTTTTAGGAGCTGGATGGAGCAGAGACAGAAGTCACAAGGAAGGTCGCTGTGGAGCTAGAAGGAGAGGAACTAGAAGGAGAGGAGAAGGAAGAAGAGAAGACGGCAGAACCTGTCAAGAAGGTCATCGCACCTGTCACGATGCCCATATCAGATGACCAGGTAGAGACTTATAAACATGAGTGAATTAACAGATGGGACAGAGAGACGAATGGGGGAGAGAGAGGTAGGGGGGGGGGGGGAGATGATAGCGGGAGCTAACAATGACAGTGTCAGATGACCAGGTAGACTTGTGATCATTTTCATGACAGAGAGAGAAGTGGGGTGAAATAGTGAGAGAGAGGGGGGGGGGGGGCAGACAGTGACATATAAACATAGATGATGAAAGAACAGTTGGAAACTTGAATACAATATCTACTTGAAAGGTATGGGTATATGTTCCATTCAAGTGCATGCAGTTTAGCATGTGACAATCATTGGACAGACCTGTTGTTACATTTTCAAGCAAATTTTTTTGGGGGAATGTGGAACCTGTAAAAAGAGCTCTTCTTGTTTGCAGTTGATGAAATAGGATATCAGACCAAAAAATAGGAAATGTTAATTGTTAATCATTTCCCATTTCAGAATGATTGAATTAGTTTACAGTAGATTATATACAACAACACTCAATACCTTGCACCTTCTTACTATGTCCACATTTATGGCATCAAGTACTCATTTTGTTTGTTTGTTTCCCGGTATCTGTTTTCCCAGAAAAAGGTCTTGAGGGCGCAGAAGTTTGGGGTGCCGGCCCGCCTTTCAGACGCAGACAAGAAGAAGGCCAGAGCAGAAAGGTATGTGAAGATAACTGAAAGGAAGTCAAAAACACCTAGTGAAAAGTTGATTAGTATGAAAGTAGCACAATCAGAGGTGTAGTTTAGTGATATTATTATTTTATAGAGGTATGTGTGTAAAAGCGTCTTTCTAATGATGTATCAAATTCACAGGTAAAATGATGCATATCCTTTTGAGAAAATCAACATTTTCAGAATATGGGAAAGCATCTCGCACAATTGTAACTTTCTTATCCTTTTATATTTGCATAAAACATTTACTACTTTGTTTCTGTCATGTTTCTGTTTTTATTGAAACCAACTCAACTTTAGAATGGACTATCCCTTTAATTCATCAACATCAGATGCCTCTTTATTTCCATAAAATACAGTGAAAATAAACAAAATACATCACTATTGTATAGATAGCAACATGATGATACTGCAGGAGAGGTAGGGATAGAAAACAGGTGCTTTGGGTGACAGGTGTCAATGCATGGATTGCAGAGAGAGGTGTATAGGGCAGTGGGAGAATTGATCCGGGAGGCTAGGAACAGAGATTTGTGGCACGCCATGATTGCCTACTGTATGCCCTCTATACAGCACTTAGAGAGAGAGAGAGAGAGAGAGAGAGAGAGAGAGAGAGAGAGAGAGAAAACCTTATTCCTTCTTATACACTCACTAATGGATGGAATGCAGACTTCACTACTCAGTTCAACATCTGTTAACCTCCAAGTATCTAAAAGATGCCACCACAAATCGTATACAACTATGCAAGTCCCGTTAAATTGTTGTTCTTGTTCAAAAATAACAATTGTTCCCTCTCTTTCTTTCTCAGGTTTGGAATGCCCACAGCAGGCCCACAAGTCAAAGCAGCTCCACAATCAAAAGGCATCTCAATGGTATGTAGAGTAAAACTCATTGTCACACTCAGTATCGGTTGATTAACACCCTGTGTAGGGTATGACACCCAGTGTAGCTCACAACACCCAGTGTAGGGATTAACCTCCAGTATAGGGTATGACACCCAGTGTAGCTTACAACACCCAGTACAGATAACAACACCCAGTGTAGGTGCGAAAATAGCTCCACAATCAAAAGGCATCTCAATGGTATGTAGACTGCAACTCATGGTCACACTCAGTATAGGTTGATTAACACCCTGTGTAGGGTTTAACACCCAGTACAGATAACACCCAGTGTAGGTGCCAAAATAGCTCCACAATCAAAAGGCATCTCAATGGTACGTAGACTGCAACTCATGGTCACACTCAGTATAGGTTGATTAACACCCTGTGTAGGGTTTAACACCCAGTACAGATAACACCCAGTGTAGGTGCCAAAATAGCTCCACAATCAAAAGGCATCTCAATGGTACGTAGACTGCAACTCATTGTCACACTCAGTATAGGTTGATTAATACCCTGTGTAGGGTTTAACACCCAGTGTAGGGATTAACCTCCAGTATAGGGTCTAACACCCAGTGTAGGGATTAACCTCCAGTATAGGGTCTAACACCCAGTGTAGGGATTAACCTCCAGTACAGATAACAACACCCAGTGTAGCTTACAACACCCAGTACTGATAACACCCAGTGTAGCTCACAACACCCAGTACAGATAACAAGACCCAGTGTAGCTTACAACACCCAGTACAGATAACACCCAGTGTAGCTTACAACACCCAGTACAGATAACAACACCCAGTGTAGCTTACAACACCCAGTACTGATAACACCCAGTGTAGCTTACAACACCCAGTACAGATAACAAGACCCAGTGTAGCTTACAACACCCAGTACAGATAACACCCAGTGTAGCTTACAACACCCAGTACAGATAACAACACCCAGTGTAGCTTACAACACCCAGTACAGATAATACCCAGTGTAGGTGCCAAAATAGCTCCACAATTAGAAGGCATGTCAATGGTACTTGAATGCAGCTCATTGTTACAGTCAGTATAGAATTTAACACCCAGTGTAGGCTTTAACCCTATCTAGCCCGGGGGGGGGCAAAAACAGCCCCCCCCTCGACATTTTTCGCAATAAATTTGTAACGCGAAAAGATCGCGCCGCGACATTTCATGACTTTTTTCCTTCAAGTCTCACGCAACTTTTAAGACCAAATTTGCGTCGCGGGGGTACACGGTTCCGAAGTTACGTAACATTTTGTACGTGCATGTCAGACCCAAAATTGCTCAAAAACGTGATTTCATGTACAAATCCAATGCAAATTCTGTATCTAGCCAAAATTCATAAATGTATCATTACATCTATATTTACTGATGAAAAACAATAGATTTCATGTTATTTATGACTGAAATAGTGTTGCTAACACTTTCCATCGAAAAAACAATGAAAAACATAAAGTCGAAAAAACAAAGAAATACATAAAAAAATTCAAAAAACAATAAAATACATAAGAAAAACTTTGATATTGCCATTTTTTAAAATCCTAATTTGATAATAATCCTAAGAAGAGTGTCTGGACTGATATCTAGCAGTTTTGGGGCTATATTTAAAGATTTACAACCAAATTATGATTTTTATGCATTTAATTAGCATAATTAATTAATTAAAAATAAATTTGAATAATTTTGGTGCAATTGACGATTGAATTGTGGAGATTACGGCATCGGTGACGTACGTGCCAATTTTCGTCGCGATCGCGCGATCAACGGTCGAGATCTTAGGGGGGGGCTGTTTTTGCCCCCCCCCCCGGGCTATGCGATTTCAAAATAGCCCGGGCTATATAGGGTTAACATATTTTAATCAATGTTGTATTTCTGATCCAAGCTGTGGAAATAAATGAAAAAAGAAATGCAACAACCAGTATAGGGTATGATACCTAATGAAATGTCAAAAACAGTGTAAGGTATAACAACCAGTGTTGGCTTAAACATTCATTTAAAGTGTAGGGTTCAACACCAAGTGCAGTGTGTATTACCTATGGTTTAAACGTCCTGTATAGGAGTATGATAATACATTTTCATTGTAGAGATGAAATGTTTCATTCATGTAGTCCCACATATAAAACACAAATTGTTGACACCCTTCTTAAACATTTCTACATATAAATCATATCAAGTAGTTTTATTTGCTGATGTTATTTTGAGAAAGGGTGCATTTGAAATCTATATTTTTAATAGCAGATATATAAAATGAAGAATTCAGCATGATAACTTACGGGAGGTAATTGAAGTTAGGACTTACCCTGTAGCAAACTACAGCTTGCTTCAGCTGGCAGGTGGCTACGATAAACTGATCCCATATACACAAAGCTTGATGAGGTGTCCACTCAACATTCTATTCATCTTGCTTTCCCCTGCAGTCAATAGATCCAGACAAGCTGAAGCAGAGAGCTGAGAGGTTTGGGCAGTCCGTGTCTCCTACAGCAGTCAAGGTAACAACCACCCTCTCCCTTACACAATTAAACGGCCTGTTTAGTACTGTGAAATCTACTTCTAATTTCCCTTACCACACAAACACCTTTAAAATGAGGAAAGTATCATCAAACCGCCTTTTTCAAGACTACACTTCATGTACGTTGAAATCTGCTTCTAATCTCCCCCACCATGCAAACACATACATATAAATGTAGTTTCAAACAACCCTTTTGAGGACTTCACATTAAGCACACTGAAATCTACATTCATTCTCCCTCCAAATGCAAGCACCTACCATTTAATGACTTTCTAAAATGACTAAATTGGGTTCACACAACTAAAACCAACAGAGAGTTACATCACTATTGTGAACTCTGACCCACATGTCTTAATTCAAATTTTATTGTATTGTGTCATTTGTTTTTCCCCCCTTTACTCAGAGAATATTTCCAAACAGCTGTTTTCAAGACTACACATTTATGCACTGTGAAAATCTACTTCCAATCTCCCTTACCATGTAAACACGTACGGTACCCTTAATTCAGAAACGCCTCCTTCATCCATGTGCTTGCTTTTGCTCAGAACGAGGATGCTGAGAGGATACGGAAACGGAAAGAGAGGTTTGGTGCTGCCTCAGGAGAGACCCCTACTTCAAAGGCAAAGATCAGTGGGGACGATGATGCAGAGGTGAGATACCACTTCATACAATATCATTAATATATACCAGATAGGGTGAAGGGTGCAATATAAGAGAGATTCCTACTTCAAAGGCAAAGATCAGTGGGGACGATGATGCAGAGGTGAGATACCACTTCATACAATATCATTCATATATACCAGAGAGGGGGAAGAGTGCAATATAAGAGAGATTCCTACTTCAAAGGCAAAGATCAGTGGGGACGATGATGCAGAGGTGAGATTTGTGTGAAGACTTTATTTTCATGAATTTTGCTATTCATTGTATTGTCACAACATTAACAACAAACATAGATATTGCAGCATAGGCCTGATATTGAATGTGGCGCTAAAATATTCATGTCATTTTTGCACATAGCAATAGTGTATTCGGACATATCAATTGATGTATGTTTTCTCCCAGTCACGTTGCATGTGTTTATTACAGCAATAGCTTGTGAGCGTAAGTCGTTACCGGGTCCCGGGATGATTATGAAAACAAAACAAGCATAAGAACTTTGAACCTTGAAGAAAAATAGATGCCAGCTGTGTGTGTTATGAAAAAAATGGCTTCTTTTCTTCTCTAGTAGGAATTACACATAGTCTGAAAACAGTGCTGTTAATGTGAATATTCTTTTACAAGTGCATTGCATTGCATTGCATTGCATTTCTCCCTATCGCATATAGCTCTCCGAGTCTGAACGCGTGTGGAGCTCTAATTTTTTTACCTTTAATTCTTGGGATATGAACTTCCGGTTCACGAGCATTCTATAGCCATCGTCTTATTTGAGTCCTTTCATTCTTTCATTAGTCTATCCATAATCAATGTTGAGGTAGGCAAAAACATCGCCGTGAGTGATTGGTGGTATTTTTTTCAAGTCTTTCGTCCATGTAACAACCCTTCTATTTTGATGTTACGAGGTTTATGAGGGTCAAAATTACAGATTCTGTGCGTTATTGCGTGAATTGAATACATACCAAACTCTTACCGGAAGTAACCGTCCCAAGAGCAATTGGTCAGATATCAGTATCGCGAGGCGATATGCGATAGAGAGAATTGAAAGGCCAAAATACAAGCTACTTTGTATTAACTGGTTCTTGATCTCCCCTCTTTTGATTCTTGTCTTCAACCTTTTTCTCACTTTTCGTATCCCCATTGACAGGCCAAGAAGCGCAAGCGAGCAGAGCGGTTCGGGATGGCATAGCGACCGGCCAGGCAGTATTCATCAAGAGCTGAGTTACCACGATCCTTTCATCATGACTAGCCAGCAGTGTGAACAGTCCTATTGCTTCCTAATCCCCTCACCGTGTATATGTGTGTAAGCCTTCCCCATGTATCGGAGACATGTCAACGCGTCAGGGGTCACAACCATACTGTCCTTTTACCCTATTCTTATGGCCAGCATGAAATCGCCACCCAAGTTTTCACTTTTTTCCCCTATGGACGCTAGGACTGATCCGTAGCCATTTGCTGACTGTATGTATCAGATGATCACATTGCGACTAGCCACAGTGCGGGGTAAGGCTGTGCTCAATAGCCCAGATCTAGTAATTGTCAAATTTGGACAAGCATTTTCGAGCCTACCTGTAAGCAAAAATGATATCCTGAATCTGACAAACAAGTATTTCTTTCTAAGTTCTTACAATGCTGTTGGGAGAGGAACAAACACATGTATGAGAGCTTTCAATATTATTGCCTTCATTTTCTTTTTTCAGGGGGGAGAGGGCAATCGATATTCTCCTGCACAAAGTTGCTTCTAGTATCGGTATGTCTTGAAAACTTGCTGTCAGAGTGCAGCAATTTTCGAAAACCATTATGCAATATTGGCATTAGTGCCTCTGTACCTTTTCTGCATTCTGCATTCCTGTGATGTTACAATGTCAATCACATATTCTGTAGATCCAGTCATTTCTCACACTGCTGTATTACAGGTGGGTCTCCTCGGTCATGTGCTTGCTATCCGGGCTATTCTGCTAAAGCGAGTGTGACTGTACTCATGTGATTTTGTGCATCACGGCGCGCTATGGCCGAAGAAGGGCGAGCATTCATCAGCGCGGCGAGTGCGTGGGAACGAACATTTCGTGTTCCCGTGATCAGGATGTGTGGCGATATACCTCCCCCTCCCCTCTTCAGGCTGCTTCAGATCATGAGATGCAAACTGAAATGAGATGGAGATAACACTCTCACTACCAAGTCACACAAAATTGCTCGCGAATACGAGAATTACCAGTGGCTGGCCGCTTCAAGGGTTAATATACTCAAAATATGCTTTGTGTTTTGACGTAAGAAACCTTATATCATGGCACGTTTGGTTTGCGTTATGTTATATGGGACTCTCTTTGTATTGGGCTTTTTCTGATAGTCTTTTGGTACAACAAATACGTTTCTGCTACTGTTATTTTTGTCTTCTTAAACTGATATTTTTTATCCTTGTAAGTAAATCTATTCACTGCCAGATTGGCCCTAAACAAATGCAGACACAAACCCATGGCTGGTGAGGTCCCTCAGGAAAATATCGACATTGTCAAAAGCCAACCAAAATTCTTGCTCCACAATTCGTAGCTGTGATTTGTCTAGGAAGTCTTTATTTATCCCCTAGACCTTGTACAGTAGACTTGCTTTGTAGAGAGTCCTATTCACTGTTAAGAACGAAGTAAGTTTGCCTTTCTCAAGACTGCATTATCATCATACTTCACGGTTTTCACCATTCAACTGTAAGAACAAATCAAGCTACAGACCCACACACTCTGATCGCATCCAGAATTGAAAAAAAAAATTATATTGGAATCTTGAAAAAGTTACCTTGTCCTTTCACCTCCCCCCCCCCCCCCCCCCAAAAAAAAAAAAAGATACAAAAATAAACACTGTGGTCGGTTTTAATTGTTGTAATATATTTCTTGTGATATTACGATTTGTGATTTTAAAGACTCCCCCAAGATTGCCTTAGGCTCACGAAATATTGACAGCCGGAAAGTGTGATGGTCCTTTGGCGTCTTTATAATGTTCATGCAATGACAGCTCACAAATGTATGACGATCTTAGGGTATGCATTCCTGGCAGGGTTGACATGACTGTAAAGCTATGACCTACACATGTTTAAGAAATTCAATGATTTGAGTAAGTTTATGGAAATGTTGCCAGTGTATTGAGTGGTATGTCTGAAAGATGTTGACATTTGGAATGTTTTTTCCTGTTATTCAGATTGTTTTTTCAATATATTATCTCACTGGTACATGTCATGATTTGATCCTTAATACTTACCTCTGATATATGAAATGTAGCTGTAAAATACATGATAGTTCATGAATTCTTTCAAGAAAGGAGAATCTTTTTGTGCACAGCAATAATCACGATTTCAATTTTATAAAATCAGATTTCTTTTCTTCCCAGCAAATCATCAGGATTTTTTCCTTCCTTTCCGAGTTAATGATTGGATTTAAGTCAAATAACCTAGATTTTTGTTCTCCTCCTCAAAATTTTTAAGATGACAATTTTTTTCCACCAAACCTGATTGCGGGTGACTATTATAAGTATTTATTCCCAAAAGGAGCTATATCCACTTTGAAAATTTACGAGAAAAATAGATTCTTTTATCTTACTTTGTCCAGACGTTATGGGATATCGAACTTCAAAAGTGACAATACTTGACTGGTTGGTTTCATTCCTCTTAAATTCTTACTCAACCAAAGCTTTCATGCTGCTCATTGTGGGGATAGGTATACCGGTAGCTCAATTTGTTCAAAACATGGATTTACGTCCTTTTGGAATGTTTCCGCCCATGCCCTCAAGTATCCCTACCCCCCCCCCCCCCCTTTTTTTAATTTTTTTTTTTTTAATTTTTTTTTTTGTTGTTCTGAAGGGGGGTGCGTTCGCACCCTCCGCACCCCCCCCCCCCCCTGGCGACGGCCATGAGGTTGTCAGTGTTAGAGGAAGCCATTGATCCGAGGCCCTCTATTGGTGCATTATTCAAACCATTAGTACTCCACTCTGCTCTGAGTGGGCGAGGCCCTCCCTGTATGGTCCTTGACTTCTCAAGGAGTCTCCCCCTTCAGAGGGCATTTTAACCTGGCCATTGAGGGAGACAAACAACCTTGCTAGCCGTGTGAGGGGAAAGCAAAATTGTGGTGTCTTCCAACATTTTCATGGGAGGTATCTGCCATGTTGAGAGCTATATATTGAAGGAGTATAAAACCCTGGAACAGAATAAATGGACAGATCAGTTAAAGTTTGAGCAAAGTCAGACGTCTTATAAGGAAGTTGTGATTTTTTTTTTTTGTTTAAATCATGGTTACTTGCATCGATTCCTGATCACAAATCTTCAAGGGCAACACCATAAGTCCAAAATGACAATCGGTGTAAACTGTGATTCAGGTGCAAAAATATGCAATGAGTTTACTACAGAAGCCAACACATTTCGTTGTCATGACGATTACTGCATGTACGCAAACTGCAGTGGATTTTTCTTGTTTCATGGTAATCTTTTTTGATGAGACTCTGCTTTGTTGTAAATCATGCTCCTTTCTTATTTCTTCTATCATGCAAATATTTCAGGCCGAGCTTTTAATCGTATTGTCTTAGGATGTCTGCCACACAAATGGTGAAAGTTGCATCCTGGTGCAAGATCAAGGATGAAAAAAACAATCTGAAATGTGTCCCAAGTATATGACCAATTCTAATGTGTGGTCAGTTAGGTTTGCTACCGATGTCAGGAGCGCGTGGGTTGGCAGGAGAAAAACATCCCCCATCAAGGCCATGTTGCATATAGCTTTTAATTATTGTAACGTACCATCAATAGTAATTACCTTGGCAATGGCCAATAAGTTATCATTATTGCACATGTTACCATGGTAGTTACCGTTGATGGTAAGTTTCAATAAGTGAAAACCCACATGCAACATGGCCCAGTTAGGGGTTTTGATGATGCTATCTTTGACTTGACTTGAATTGGTGCATGTGTGAACATTATCACAGGTTGTGTCATGCATGTTTACACTATGTATGTTATAATGTGCTCAATGTGATTTTATCCCCAGCCTCGGCTTACTAGACGCCCTCAGTTATAAAACATTCCTCCATGGTTTAACAGAGTTAACTCAGCTCGACATTTATAGTACATACATTCACCCCAACGCTCCCCGTAATGATATGTGATGTATACTGTAAATGTACCAATACTATTATAGATAATGACATACGGTTTATAGGCATGGTTTGTACAAAATTAGTTTGTAAATTATGGCATTTTGCACGATTTTTAACGTTTTTTGTTTCAGTGAAGTACGGCACAACCTTGTATTGTAGATGATGTTTGAGGAAAAAATGCAAAAAGAAAAGCAATAATGGTCTTTTGAAACGACGGGTTTGAAATACGTTAGCTTTTCTTTGTGTCATGTATTATGGACATTATTTTTTGAATTAGGAGAGCAGAGACAGGAGAGTGAGAGGAAAAGGACGGTGTTTGAAATAAGAGTGATAGAAAGTGAACGAGTGGGGAAGAAAATCAGAGAAGTGCGAAGAAAGAATGGAACCGAAATACTGTATGATCCTGAAGATTCAATAATCCTGTGACACACAGTTTTGTTTTTTTTTATAATGTATTTGGATGCAGTGTAGACTTTTTCGGACCATAGGCTCGTAGCGACCATAGTCAAAGATAGTTGAGTTTGTAATATGAGTGTTAATAATCATGCGAGTAGATGATAAGTAAATTGATATGTTGCGTACGTAAACGTTAGTCTAACTTAATGGGGCGCAGAAGAAATCGTCTAATGCCGTCACAACATGATTGATTTTCATCACAGAATCACAACAGTGGGTGATTTCAATAAATTTGTTGTAATTATCATGTGGAATAACTCCTTATACCATAGTGATACCGAGGATAAAATCAAATTGAATCAATAATAATTTTTGATGCTCTTTTATTTGGTGTCACATAAAGTTAGTCTAGGTTTAGTACACTGTTTGAGGTAATCCTCTGCCCTGAATAAGGGCCAATGTGCTAATAATAACGCCACATTTTGGTGATTCATAAGCCTGGGAGGTGTGAAAGTAGTAGACGGAATAAAGCTTGTTTTAATAAAGCTGCGCACACCGTACGGGGAATCCCTAACAGCACTCTTCAGAAAGCGCGCGAATAATTGAAGTGCGCGGCGGGAAAGTAAAGGCCATCGCAGAGGACACGATCCGATCATTGATACGACTCTGCGACTGGCTATGTTGCAGGACCCGGTCATGGGATTTGCACAGGAAAGTGACGTCACATTTCCAGTCGTAGGTCATTACGACAGCAGAATCGTGTCATCTGCGGTGGTCTAAATGCTCGCAAAGAAGCTCAATGGAGAATATAATCCTGACAATAAGTTGACTCGAAGAAGAGCAGAAGATCAGAAAAACGTTGGCAATACCTTGAGAAAATCTCAAAGTTATCAAGAAAGGCAAAGAAATTTATTGATTACTTTTTGGGCACTCTGTAAAAGCGGAATTATTTTGTACTATAGCAACATCCAGGTGGAATTGACGCATTCGCATAATGCATCGCATTGTGAAGATCAGCTGCTAGCTACAGTCACAGTCACAGTCACAGTCGGAGCAATTTCAAACTCTGAATACCAACTTCCTAACTTTAAGATCCCTCTTCTCATCCCTTTATAATACACGCACGGAAATGCCAAGAACGAAACTTTGATTGGTAAGAAAGCTAGGATGTTATTGCCACTTATCATGCAGGTTGGAGGGCTATAAAACACACACCTTGTCAACAAGGAAACGAGCTCGGTGTTCGGTTTATGGTCGTGATGTCAGATTACGTGGAACTACGTGTCTGGACCGATGGTAACACACGATTGATGAGTGTAGTGGCGCAGCCAGGCGGGGGCGCAGGAGGTGCGCGCCCCCTTTATGTTTTGAGAGACGCCCACTGAATGGTAACTCTTAATGCGCCGCCATTGAGGCATTTTGTACAGGTGATACATGTATATACCATTCCTATAGGGCAGTATATGGAGTCTGGTAGAGGGGGAGTTAACTCTTTATGCACCATTGCGTCATTTCTGCACAGGTAATATACCCCATTCCCATAGGGTAGTATGGGGTCTCGCAGAGAAGGAGTTAACTCTTTATGCACCATTGAGGCATTTGTTTGCACAAGTAATACACACCATTGAATTGAATTGATTTGAATTCATTTATTTCCACATACATGTATAAACATAAACATACAACGTACAAATGCATAAAATGATACGTTCACATGTATATACGGATAAATAAATAAAGAGGGACATTAAGGTAAATAGAATGCATATAGAAAACAATATTAAATGACTGCTTGTACACTTCAATAACAGAAAATTGATAACACATAACAATGTGAGGGGGGGGGGGCCTATGAAAAAGCGAAGCTTGTAGGATTATAGGATCCCCGTTACAATATATGAGATTACATATAAGAGATTATATATAAGATTTATACATTTATGTATTCCTATATAGGGCAGTATGGAGTCTATCAGAGAAGGAGTTAAATCTTTATGCGCCATCGAGGCATTTTTGCACGGGTAATACACTCCATTCACATTGGGCAGTGTGGAGTCTGGTAGACAAGGAGTTAATACAATTTCCAAGAACGTTTGAGTCTGCGCCCCATTTCAATATTTTGCCCTTGACGCCCCTCTTTTTCTACGGTGCTGGATCCGCGCAGCTTGATTAAGTGGCCGGCTGGCTGGCTGAGAAGCTTTGTCGATGAATACTGATGAAATGTCGACTAATCAGCCATTCCGCTCTTGCCTGTTTCTAATGTTGCGCCATTTCCCTTGAGCCTTGCCAACATGCATCCTTCAGATGCAAAATCACGTGACCATAGACATTAATGCTATCTACATGGAAACTCGAATTGCACAGCTGCGTCATGGAACTTTTAACCTAGTATGTACGTCAGTGCATAGGGACGAGGGATTAAATATAGTCTAGAAAATGCCATGCTCCTTGGGTAATAATGTACTTGTGTTACAGGTGTATATTCGTAATTGAAATATATAACGAGTCTTGCGTTAATGCCAGTAATACGATAGCCCGCTTTACGTAGTCAGCCCCATTATTATATCCTTTGTCCATTTCCACAAAGCTTCACAATCTGCATCGTTTCGCTATGGGTAACCACGATTCCTCCTACGATCAGTATTAAGGTCCAATTGGGTAACCTAATACCACTCAATACCCGTAGGGGATCAGCAGCCTGCATAATCCACGGAGTAACGAGTTAGCCGAGTTTTTTGTCTCTATGGAAAATAGACACCATCGTTTGATCGTTTGCATGGCTCTGACATACAGACATGGAGAGATGTGAAACTGGAGACCAGCGAATATAACTGAGTTCCCCACCATGTACATGATGTATGCCAGGGATGTCTACGCTATCTTGCTGATGTGCCATTTCATGGTACCATTATCACTTAACCTGTAACGTTATCTCTTCGGCGTGTGGCGGGTTGTGTAGAAATAGAATGAACATTTCTTTCTGCCACCCTCTTCTCTCTCTCTCCCTCTCTCTCTCTCTCTCTCTCTCTCTCTCTCTCTCTCTCTCTCTCTCTCTCTCTCTCCTTCTCTCTCTCTCACTCTCTCTGTCTATATATATATATATATATATATATATATATCACACATACATACACACACACACATAAACGTCCATCCTCTATACATGTATCTCTTTACCCTCTATTGTTTTTCTTTCTCTCGCCCCTCCCTCTATATCCCTCATTTTTACCCCCCCCCCCCCCCTTCGCTCGTTGTGATTCTAATTATAACTTGTCGCCATTAACACATATGTATAGCACCGACTCATGATTGATACTTATGCAAGATGAGATATGACATGATTAAACAAACAAGCAATGGCAATTCCATTTTCATTTTAAACATTGTCACGACTCTTTTAATACACGTTTATCACATATTCCATGATATACAAAATAAATACAAACATCAACTTCGTTCGGTATGAATGTCCCATTGCTTCAAAACATTTTCTTCGTAAAATCAACAGCCTCCTCATGTGTTTCACCGTCAATAATTCTAGACAAGCAATTTTAAGCCGAGATAGTGTTTATTGAAATTCAGAGGGGAATTTAAGATGAACCCTATTGAGAACACTGATGCTGTAAAACTTGTAATTCATTTTTAAAGCCCTCCTGGTTCTCAACGGGTTAATCTTTAACGAATTCTAGCGCTCAACCAATGGTATTATTCTCAGTTTCTTAATTTGTATTATTCTCAGTTTCTTAATTTCCGAACCTCTATAATGTAATTACTTCTTTTCAACTTTTTTCTTAAGAAAGTTGAATGATCTGCTTCCTTTGTACCTCGCATCGTTACTTAAAAAAAAAAAAAAAACTTCCAGCGAACTGTCACTTTGACCCTCTCAGTACAGAGTAGTGACAAGTCCCTATTAACCACAATTAAACATACAAAAAGTGCTTGTAAGCAATATAAAACTTTGAAATAATATCGATAAAATATATTCATAAACAATATACCTCTTTGAAATATGAAATATACTCATAGTAATATTCGTAAAGTATGTTCATATATACCTCTTTGAAATATGAAAAATATTCATAGTAATATTCATGAAATATATTCATTAACAATATACCAGTTTGTAGTTCGCTTTTCAGCCACAGCTTTGTTTCCAAACGTCAGATCAAAGTTCAAGTTAACAATGCTTCTTGAATTTGCCGTGATGATAGTATCTCCTCACAAACTAGACCATAAATAACACTTCCTATATCACTAATATAAATAAGTAAATTAAATCAAGATGTTCAACATAACATTGCAAGCGTGTCTCTCTGTACTAAACTATATTTCAAACGATCCGCCTACAGATCCATATGGAATGTAAAAGTCATTTTAAACCCCATTAAAAGCAACTTCTTAGTTTCTACATTTTGAGGGAACTTATTGAACAACAGTTCCTTAAATAATCCACTGAATTTACACAACTTCATTCATTTTAGGCCTCCAAGAGAGATACACCGGGGGGTGTTTCACCAAGCTGTTCGTAAGTTACGAACGACTTTACGAAGGACTGGTGATCCCTTCTTGTGCTAAATACGATACCACACTTTGTTCATTGAGAATCTGATTTAGCACAAGAAGGGATCACCAGTCGTTCGTAAAGTCATTAGTAACTTACGAACAGCTTGGTGAAACACACCCGGCTTTAAAGGGATAGTCCACCCTGAAGTTAAGTTGGTTAAAAAAAAAAACAGAAACATGAAAGAATGATATTAGTGAAGGTATGATATAATCCTTTAAAGGATGAAAAAGGTATGATCTCTTAGAGTTTTGATTTATGACGTCACGAGCGAAGCACTCTCCAAATGTTGTGTACTATTTGGGGGGTGTTGATTTTCTCAAAAGGATATGCAATATCTTGCTTGTGCATTTGATACAAATTTTTACACACATATCTTTATACAAAAAAAATATATTTGATAAAAAAAAGAGCAATTTATGGAATCATACAGCACACAACTTATGGGAGAGAACTTCTCACGTGACTTCACAAAGTCAATTTTCATAACTTTCTTTTTTTTTATAGATTTTCGTCAAACCTTCACTAACCATTTTTCATGTGCTTTTATTGAAACCAACTAAACATCAGGATGGGCTATCCCTTTAACATTTCGCCATGATAATGATAAATCCCACGATACTGACGAAACAAGGACCCAAGCGTTATGCACAGCTTGATGTACAAGGCAACTTGTACAAGGTCTTTCAAAGGCTTCCATTCTTTACAATCACAGAGGCGATGAGGTAATTTTTTACTTTACATCACATTCATATATATCAACTATGAATTTCAGTACTTGAGCAAAAGCAAAATAGAGCCAGTTTGGCAGTTACCGAACATCAAGGTTTTCGTGCGTTTTGGCGATCGCTGAATATGCTTAACAAAACATGACGAAACATTGACAGTTTCCATGGTTGCACTATCAGATTGTGATGTGTAGTGATGATAGCAGTTATACTTATGATTATGCTTGAAATCGGCAATAATGATTCAAAGGTATAGTTTTGAACAACGATGTATTATCAATGGTACTGCTATCGACAGCATGCAGCAAGTGTTTTTAAAGACAGTCTATCCATTGTGCACACTGAGGCCTCAGAGAGGTGTCAACTCCTTGAGGTTACCGTTTTCCTCCAGCTCACACGACACCTCCATCACATTCGATAAGCTTTCTAACGAGTCCATGGTCGAGCGACGACTCGACATCGTCTGACATCCGACTGCCTCGTTCGAGATCACGCTAACGTTCGACTTGGAACCCCTGGGCGCCGCCGAGTACGATGACGAATACCGCGCATTCTCACAATCCCGACGTGACGTGACGTGACGACAGACCCTCGTCGAGCACCAGGATTTAAATCGCGAGAGAAGGTCCCTGAACGCGACGCGGAAGTCTTTGGTCCTGATGGTGTAGATGAATGGATCACAGAAGCTGTTGACTAGCGCGAGGAGGCCGAGCCAACCCCGTACCTCGGGAGAGACCCCGCACCCGTCCGGGCACAACACCCCTAGCAGCAGGGTAATGGTCAGCGGCATCCAGCACACGGTGAAGGTACATACAATTAGTCCGATCGTGCACGCTACGCGGCTCTCTAAACTCATCTTCGAAAGGCGAGTGTGCGATGTGGTCGAAGCGACGCTTCCTGTGTCGGAGAGTTTCTTACGACCTCGAGAACTGTATTGCGATGATGGTGCCGTTGTCGAAGACGCGACGTCCGCGATCGAAGGCGCGGGAGTGATGGAGTTGGCGACCCGAGCGCGGCTTGCGATGCTCCTCGCGTGGCTCCGAGCGATGATGAAGATGGGTACGTAGAGGGCAATGATGGTGAGCATGGGCACGGCAAGGATGAGAACGGTATAGAGCACCATGTAGCCACGGGTGACGACCCGGTCCCATTGGCAGTACCCCGTGTCGCTGTGAGGCGTGTACGTGTCTTTATGGTGCCACACCAGCGGCATCAAACCGACACACAATGCGCACAACCATACCAGCACGATCAGCACCCGCGACTTCCCTCTCGTCATGATGCTGGAGTATCGCAGCGGGTTCCTCAGGGCGATGAAACGGTCGACGGACACGGCGAGCAGGTTGAGGACGGCTGATGCCAGCACCGTCATCAACAGACAAAATGGCAGGATGCAGACGTAGACGGAGTGGAGGAAGATGTCGGGGATGTACTTGGCTAGGAGACCGATGGGCATGCCCAACCCGCAGCAGAGGTCGCTGATGGCCAGGCTCATGATGTACAGACTCGTCGTCGTGCGGAGCTTGTGATGACGACGGATTGCCGTGATGACCACGATGTTGCTGACGATGACGAGGACTTCGAGTATGGACATAATGGCGATGGCGATTCTCAGCTGCGCGCCTTCTAAATGTCCAAAGCCGATGCCGAGATCGACGATGTTGGGTTGGCCGAGCGGCACGACGGGAAACGAGAAGGGCGTCATGACGATGCTGTCCGTTGTCATTTCTGAGGTGAGCTCCATCTCGACCATGATTGTGCTCGCCGTCACGCCGTCTTCCCAACCACTAGTCAGACCGATCACGGCAGAGTTTACATCTAAACTGGGCTCGGCAGTGTGTGTCATGCTGCGTGCAGAGAGATTATAGGCACCGTCCTTGCTGGTATCTAATCATTAATCGTTTCTAGCAGGAAATCAAACAACATTAGTTGTACCAGGTAATAATTTGAATACATAGTCTCTAGCACAGACACACAAGGTGATACAGCAATCGTTCCCGTATAAGGTAGTCCCTTACGAGCATTTCATACCTCTTATTGACATTTGTTCGTTTCAGCGACAACGGTGAAACAGGATAGGTATAAGAATCGAATCCAAGTTAACTCTTTATGCATCAAACGTGCATTTTGGTATAAGTGAAACACACATCACTTAGATCACATATGCGTCTGTCGCGCACGAACGATTAAACGCCGTTGTAAATGTGGACGAATTTGACATTTGATATGGCAATTGATATTGAGATGTCAGTATGCAATTCATGTGGTAAAAATGGTTTATTTTTACGACACAACATCACCCGGATCTTGCCGCTGAAGGCGCCAGTATTATGAGTAGGCACTCGAAGACTCTAAAGAACACTCTCTGCCCATGCGATCCTATATCCATAAAAGCAAAAACGGAGTAAACTACGAGTGAATCAAAAGAATACGCATTAATCAATGCTGAATACGTGCGCAATCCAGTTCGTCTGTATCAAGTGATGTATAATCCACCTGAATATCGCGTTGTTGCTCCTAGGACTTCGATGAACACGACACGTTGGTATTGTGTTAACTAGGTGCTAAATGCAGCTTTCTTCCGTGTAAGTCACTATCCGACGATAACATGCAACCAGTACAGTCAGAGAACACCATTAGTTAACTCTTTGTGTGCCAGCTAGTGTGCATTTTGTCACCAATATTGCGCGCAAATTCCATTTCAGTAAGCATAGGAAGCGTTAATGCGCTAATGTCCAGTGTCATTCACTATCTGATGATAATGTGCAGCAGTACGAATGAAATAAATAGAGAACACCATTGAGTCAGTTTAACTCTTTGTGTGCCATTAATCACCAATAATGCACACAAATCCCATTGAACGGCATGTAATTCACACCTTTGATTCATCAAAGCATAACCATTAGTGTGATTATCACTGTACGCAAAAGTGTATCGGCATATCCAGAATAAACAGTTGTACAATCCAGATAAAAGCTGAATAACGACACTCAAACAAGATCCATATCCTTCCTGAACGGATAGACGCTCTCGAATGTCACGTTGTTATCATGACGAGACAGAGTAATCGTAGCCAATGTCTACCGGGCTAGGCCCCGAGAGGAATCGAAGAATTACGGTGGCGAGAGCCTTGCGTTTCAAATGCGCCGATCGCTGTTATCGATATGTCACGACTCGGGGATATCCAAATGTCGTGACATCGCGAGACGTCGAAGAAGTTACAGGTTTTATGACAGCTCTTCACTTATTTCCGCCTTGAGTCGACGGTGCCTTGCCTTTGGAGTGGAGTGCGCGGGATGGTGTCAGCCGGGGTGTGTAATGTGATTAGAATGTCCCGCGGAGTTGTGGCCGAACCATGACCAGTGCTTGAGGAGAGTTCAATGTCGTTACGCTGACATTGGATGAGCGCCGTAAAACGAGACGGGATGCGGTGTGTGTGTGTGTGTGTGTGTGTGTGTGTGTGTGTGTGTGTGTGTGTGAGGAGGGGGGGGGGGGGGGGGCTAGTGTTAACAAACCATTGCGTGCTAGTTTTTGAGTGCAATAAATTGTTGGTTGTGTTGTTGATATGAGGACTTCAGACTCTAAACATTTTACCCACTTTCATGCACGCACCACCTGTTCCAATTGTTTCACTTCTTCACATGGGTCACATGGATATGACATTTTTCATTATTCCACTAAAAAAATGAATTAAGATTGTTGCTATTAAATACAGCGTGCATTTGGGACTACGATGACGACCATCCTACCCCTTCCTGTCTCTCTACCCCTCGCGCTCTCTTTATCTCTCTCTCTCTCTCTCTCTCTCTCTCTCTCTCTCTCTCTCTCTCTCTCTCACTCTCTGTTTCCTCGCCCCCTACCCCTTCTACCTCTCCTGTCAATCATTTGTGTTCCCCCATTTATTTTGTTTACAGGCGGCAAACATGATAATGAAAACCTCCAGACAAATATGGTATTCTTCATGCTGTATAAACAGTCATAAATAACACTTCAGCATACATTCGCCACTTTCAATCCGAGCAAAATGGCAAAGGTTCCTGGGTTATTTATAACTACTTCATAATACAGTGCAGTATGCATGGTATATCTCTCTTGCTTTATATGTTTGGTGGAAGGTAACATCAGGAAGGAATATCTCATGTTTCTCATCATCTTGATTACCATGGGACCACCAGGATGCCCGATATGTAATGTTATATTTTTATTCACATATATAGAACTTTTTGCCGGGCGCCCTTAGTAAGGATTGTATTTTTAACTAAAGAAGAATATCTAATAGCTTAATATCTAACGAATAAATATGTCACGGATGATTTATAATAACATATGGTCCACTCTCTTCCTATTGCTTTTTCAATGGATTCAAATTTGCTTAGTAATAACATAATCTTTTATAACCAGAAGCTCGGAGAATGAAATCCCTTTATGTAATTACATCAAATAGATAAAAAGAAATGAAGGAAAATCAAGCAGGTGGGTTTTCATAATAAGCTGTAGCATTGTGGTATGAGAAGTCTTTGTTAATTATATTAACATGGTTGTATAGAGGGTAGAGTGAGAGAGAGAGAGAGAGAGAGAGAGAGAGAGAGAGAGAGAGAGAGAGAGAGAGAGAGAGAGAAATAGACAAACATAAAGAGAAGGAGAGGAGAACAGAGGGAGAGACAGACAGAGATATTGTTCACAATGTAGAACTGGCCCAGTATCTCATCAGAGACAGAGGAAGGAAGAGAATATAAAACAGGAAATCACTTTTACTCCTGCAAAATAACTTCATGTAATCAGATTTGATAAACATGGCGCATCATGAATACGCATTATCATCATTATGCATTACTCTCATTATAAATCACCCACGACCAACGTTTGCAACGTACAATGCAATAAACGAGGAGAGGTATTGTGAAGGTGGAATTGACGTGGCGTCAGATTTCAAACATTTACGGTCCTCGAACCACTTGAGAATGCGAGTGAGAGGAAAGTGGGCAAAGCTTTAATCCAAGTCTGTGGGATTCATATTTTTTACACAACGCTGAAATATGAACAAAGGCTGGTATTGTAGACTATTAGCCTCCATGCAGGAATGGTGTGTAGTGTATGCAAGAATGTAGGAAGCAGAGCTCCGCCTCGTACATCATTAGTCTTTGTATCTAGACCTAATAGAAATAACAGTAGCAGTATGTATGTGTGAGTGCGTGAATGCATGTGTGTGTGTCTGTGTGTGTGTGTGTGTGTGTGTGTGTGTGTGTGTGTGTGTGTGTGTGTGTCTGTGTGTGTGTGTATATACACATGAATTTATTTTTTTACACACGTGTAAACAGGATTTTTTTCTGGCAACACGACCATTTTGCGTTGCCATTCAAGAGAGGGTTTCGAAACTCGAAACATTAGCACATTGCCAACAGTTGCTCAGATTACAGTTGCACGCCATAACCCACTCATGAGTGTACAACCTAGAACCTAGAGGCTAAAGATTGCAGTGATTTTGTCAGAACCAAGTTCCCTCCACGGGCCCAACCCGCTCCCGTTGTAGTTTCTGCATAGACTTTATTTGATAAAAATTAAAAAAAAAAAAAAAAAGTTTCAACAAAGGTGGCATTTGTTGGTCCGGTCTTCACGGAAGTACGCATTACCCCCCCCCCCCCCCCCCCATCCAACGGGTGGTTTGCGACCATTCGGACATCTCCTGGGAGTAGGGAGGCTCCCGCTCCCATCCTTGCTGCAAGCCCACGCGGATGACGAGGGCACTCGAGTACGGAGTGCGCCAGCTAAGCGGAGATTGACGGCGACGCTGAATTAAGCTGACGTAAGAAGCAGCGCGTGATGACCGGTCCTTGAGATGTGTAAGTGGTCACCATTGAGACTTCTCAGTCATCTTTCATTGCTCATGGTGGACCGAAAGGTCGAAGATTTTAACTTTCCGGGAAATGTTGAAGAACTTTGACAGCCAACTCGAAGCTGAATTCTGCCCATTTAACACGGTTTCATAAATATGTGCATCTCTATGTTCTACATAATGGCACTTCAGTGGTGTATGTAGATCATCATATCCTCCATTTGTAAAGTCCTGTTCGTTTGTGAAGTCTAAATAGCCCCACGTGACCCAACATAAGATGCTTTAATGTCAATGACGTAAAGAGCAAATTTCTGTGACGTCAGTATAGTGCGCTTCTCATCCCACCCCACCCCACCCTTCCCTTCAACTCAGTTAGAATCCTGGATCCGCCTTCGACCACACCCATTTCGAGTCCAACCCTGACCATGCTGATCGCATACTACCCCAGTCAACCCTGACCCTCTGGACTTCACGAACCTTGAAGACCGTCCTCTTAGCCAAGGGCAGGGTGTCCCGTGAGTGATTAGTCCGTTGAGTCACAGCACGCATAATACTAATCACGGCCACGGTTAAGTGCGAAGGTCGTTAATAGCACGACTCTAATAAACAAGCAAAATAAACCAACAAACAAATCACTGATTCCTCAAACAAACAAGCAAACACACAAACAAATACACTAGCAGCTGGTCACGTCTATAGTAGCAGTGCCTTCCGGTAAAGTAAAATTAATCATTTTCTGTAAGTAACAATGGGTGCTTAAACATTGAGAAACATGCGTGATTCTTGTGGTATTCGTGTAGAAGCTGACACAACTCACACCATTGCATTTTTTCAAATGTATGATCATTTTCACACCAACAATGCAATCCATTGGTAGACACATATATGTACATCCATTACCGTTTGAATTATCAAAAGTGTAAGACACTTTTGGTGGTATTAGGGGGGACTTACTTTGGTAGAGTATAAATGTGGATAGTTAAGGAAGACGCCAGTCAATAAATTTAAGTAATAAGTAATATGATTCACCTCTCAGGAATGCATTACCACCACCACACTTAGCATGGTTAGCTTGCTCTGTGTCAGACGAAATGCCGGTCTGGTATGACTTGTATGTACTATTGGTGCCGAAAGGCGACAATGGCAACTTAAGAGTTAACCCTCTTTGGCCACTTAGAATATGTACCGCACTAATGCGGGTCATCATACATTGATACTGAACAGGGTAAGAGGGCCATGATCTCATCAGGTTAATGGATGGCCTCTCCTATCATGACTATACTGTCTCCGAAAAACTCCTCTTCTCTCTTGTTTGCGTGACTTAAAATGCCGTATCATGCCAATGAACATGCAGTAACCCGATCATGAAAGAACTAACTAAATCACTTCCTTCATCATTTTATATTAATCATATCCAAATGAAACATTTCAAAACTAAACCGGAATCAAAATGTAAGATACCTTGAGAAGTTTAGCGACTGAACGGTCATGACACGGCGTATATCTATGCCAAGGTTTCGGGGTGAAGTGTTGTATGCATTTGATGTTTGCCAAGCTGTAGTTTCAGGGTTGTATTTGTCTAGTCAGCTTACGCGTCGTAGAAACTTCTAGTAACTCCAACCATGGACCATTGCTCCAACTAAGTCCTTCGTCTTTCCTTATTTCTAATATATTGTTTGTTTTTTGTTAGCTTATTGATGTGTGGTTTCTGTCGATTGACCCTTTGCCTGCAATGATGATTCCAGTAGATGGTCTATTTTTAGAAACGTGGTAGTTAAATACTAATATAAATAAGACTTTAAAATACAGTAAATATACATCGAGGAGCGCGTGTGCTACGGTTACGTCATTTCCATTATGCAATAACCATCATGATATCCTACGAGCATTTGAACATCGACATGATTGATTAATCTGAACAGATGACAATGTCACATTGTGTGATCGACTATAACGTAGTGTTAAGATACTCATGACAATCATGATTACAGCTATTATTTCAACTCCCCCCCCCCCTCTCTCTCTCTCTCTCTCTCTCCTTCCTCCATTTTTGATGAATTATCATCCACTTAACCTCAATCGGGACAGGATATAAGATTATCTTAACGAAAATTTATTTGTATCACAGAATCTGACAATGTTTTGGTTTTGCTCTAATAATTATTCATGAGCTGCAATTCCGTTTGCCTGTATTTGATGTTTCAAATGTATAACTCAATTACCGGTTCAGTAACAAGACTTTAATTTCCAACTTCGATGATTTGATAATGTTTCCGAAAACCGTGATTCGCTTACTTTTCCTCCGCCTCACAATTACAACAATGTTTTTCGACGTCCAGTTTATTCATGATATTCTTTCTGTGTGAGTTGTTCCGCATGTTGCTCAAGGCGCTGTATAACATCATGCAATTACAATTTCAAATGTCTGTTTTAAATTATTTATGTTTGAAGAAATAAATGTAATCATTTGGCTCGGTGTTGTAACGTGGCGTGCACAATTTATCCAAGCAGGTGGAAGATAAAAGTTTGGACCCTGGTCGAGTCTTTTGGATAGGCTCCTTTAAGGTCAGTCCGGACGTTTATATACACACTAAGGCACACACAAATACAAACATACACACAAACAAATTTTGTGTTTTAAGTTTGTTTGTATTCATCATTTCACGAAGGAAATATCAAATGAACATAAAATAAAAGGACATCTTATTATCGATTGAAAGCAAATACAAATTTAACATGTTCATAATCATTAACACTCACTACTTAGTTTCCAATTACAATTTTTGATTTGTACCTATAAGACAAAATGGTAGAGAGAGAGCTAATCCTACGTTCGCTATACAGATCCGATGCAGTCTCTCGTGGGGGGGGGGGGGGATTGATGTGAGTCAGGACGGAATTCCGACCCCAAAAAATCGTTTATAATGATTACCCAATTTGCGGTTTTTCATCATGTTTATTTTGCACGTGCCGCTTCTAAATTTAGCAACACTGTCTATGTCTTTGTCATTGTGATATCCTACAGTATTGTGTCATGTGATGTAGGCCAGCGGACGTGGTGGTGAAGTGTTGTTGGCGGTCATTTATTGAGCTAAACAGGGAAGTTCAAGTGTGAACAATCGAGGAAACATTTGACAAGAGACAGGTTTCGATCATATGATGGTATCGTTCTTAATCGAACCGATGGCGTCACGCGAAGGACATTCTCATTCATGTATCCATACCAAGTATCATAGGTAAATGAAACTTGTATAACTTATCGAATCGAACGAAACCCGAAATATCACAGAAACAGATTTGCAAAAATTTGAGGACTTATTACAAGGAATACCAGCCCTCAATCACGTTAACTCTGATAACTAACCTTCGCGGGCAACTCCGTTGGCAATTAATGGGTCTTTCATGATATCATTACGTCATTATCATTGTGTGTGTAGACAAGACAGTACGCTGGGCATCACATGTCTTCCTCGGACTTGCTTAGTGATGTTACAGGGCGGGTGACTTAGATTTGTATGCACAAATTACTTCCTCACAATATATGTATGTATGAATTTCCTCACTTATTTCAAATCTCTTCTACTTTTTTTCTGTTTTTTCTGATTTTATTTAAATACAAGATCCTATGAGGATTCCATTTACCTTTTCAAATGGTGTACGCAGTCAGAAAATGAAATGTGACCTAATTTCAAGCTTGACATAACGTCACCGCTTCTAATCGAAGCAATGATGTAACGCGAAGGACATTCTATATCTAATATCGACACCGCGTATTTAATGAGGCGTGACCGTTTTGCAGACATTATACAAATGATGTAAAGAAGTATTTGCTGAACTGCAAGAACATCATTAAAGGTCCAGTTTGAATTGAACAAATAAAGTCCCATTGTTTGCACATTGCCGGTCATGCTCACCTTCTCTTTCAAATGATACCAAAAAAGGAGTTTTGGTTGACATCATTTGACTACATAACCAAACTATGTGAGAAAATCCACAAGAACATGAGGAATTGTACCTGCAAACATTGTTAATCTGATTGAACAACGGATGTCATATCAGATCTGGTGTGTTTCTTTAAATCACAGCATATTGAAGGATAAGATAAGACAACAGTCTTCTATGTCTCCTCCTCCTGAGTCAAGGTTTTCTTACTTTTTCTTATTGTTGTTCGTCATCTTCTTTTACTTATTGTTCCTCTTGTTGTTATTCTTCCCATCCTCCTTCTCCTCCTCCTTCTCCTTCTCGTTTCCCTTCCTCTCCTACTCCTTCTTCTACTTTTCATCTTCAACTATTTCTCTTCTTCTTTCTCCGTCTCCTTCTCCTCCTTCTTCTTCTGCTTCTCCTCATTCTCCTCCTCGTCCTCCTCCTCGTCCTCGTCCTCCTCCTTCTTCTTCTTCTTCGCCTCCTTCTCCTTCTTCCCCTTCTTCTTCCCCTTCCTCTTCTTCTTCAAAGGCATGATAATGAATTTGTGTAATGTAAGTTACCAAACTGGGAATTTGGGGAACGTCCCCTCCCCTTCCGTCACCTCGCGTTTATCATGAACACACAGCCAATCCATCCTTGACAGCCCATGGCAAACACGGACATCAAGATAACTGACTATCAGAAGATCCTGGGGGCCTGTCATATAAATATTTGAAATTGATCTGAATCCAACGCAGATCTAATTCCCTATGGCTAATCTACAGCGTTACGGTTGATTTTTCAATCGCAATTATAAGACATATCCCTGGTTTCGACCACTTACTAACCTAACATACTTAACGGATCTGTCTCAAGTAACTTTCCCAATCAAAAGTTCAAGTGTGGATAGTCGAGAAAGCATTGACAAGTTTCGATCACATGAGGTCATCGCTGTTTGATTAATGACGTCACTTAAAGGACATTATCTCTCATGTCTCCACCCATACCGCGCATCGCAGTTTAATGCAACTCTTCAAACGGACTATCAGAAAGTCCTGGAGCCCCGTCTTCTAAATATTTTCGATTAAATTGCATATAACGCAAATCCAATCCCCAATGTCTTATCCACAGCGTTACGGGTAATTTCCCATTACAATTATGAGACACTAGAGCCCTGGGGCCGTGTTCATGAAAGCTTACTAGCCTAGTAAGTTACTTACTGCAGCTGAATGAGCCTATTCAACTAACTAGGCTTAGTAAGGTTTTGTGAATATGACCCCTGGTTGCGACCTCCTTATTTGCCTTACATACCTGACGGATCTATGTCGAGTGACTCTCACAATTAAACGAATCGTTAACCCCTCCTGTGCCAGACAAAATGCTGCTCGCTGCGATCTGTGTACATACCTTTTAAAGGTGATATTCATAGAAAATCCAAAAATATGAAGATATACATCTACAGAAAGCTTATAAGCCATACAATGAGCTCGGATGACATTCAAACAATATATCACTTTCCAAAAAGCGAAATTAAGGTGAAAACAATCACCGTATTCTCGGGGACAAATTTGCCCTACTGTCATCCGAAACGGCCTTTAGATCTGACGTAAGAAAAGGGAGGCGTTATTGTGCATCAAACATGCCAATCCGCAGCTTCTTTTCCGCCAAAAGCATCATGCATTGTTAATGAAACTGTGATGGCAGTTGCTAGTGGATTAACAGGTGTGATACACAATGGTCATTGTGAAGCATATCTCGGCTGTGACCTACACACAACGCCACTTTCCCTGAGGCGATTTCGTAGGTCAGGAAGAGAGTCAATTTAGTAAAATTTGACTTTCATTAAACACAAAACTGAACACTTTCATGGCATGTTAGCTGCATAAATTGCTTTAATAACTCATTCAATCATAAAATAAACTATATTTATTTGATTGTATTTCCTATGAATATCACCTTTAAGAAATGCCCACGTGGCACAGAAAGAGTTACAAGGAGAGTGCTCAGTCACATCTGATCTGAATGAGCTGAACAGACATGTAATCATCGCTATGACCATGTCTGAGTTGAGCTACCGGATGTGAGGTTGTAGTTTGTTGTTTCCTTGGCAACACACCATTTAAATGTCCGAGTGTTTTATTCAAGGTGTGGTCCGCTTAGGAGTAACCATGTTAAATGACATAGGAAAGAATGCGTTTTCTGGTAGCAATGATCTTCGCGGTATCTTGAAATGATTATGATTTTATTGATATATTCAATATCATACCTTCACAAATGTTGACTCCCATTTATTGTCACTACTAGGGCAATGGTAGTTATTATTGATGATGTGATGACTGTGATTAACATCATCATTATCATCTGCAGAAAGATGAAAACTATATCAGGAACATAATCGCCACCATCCAGTTAAAAATATGTACTTCATGACTCGGTCCTCATTGATATTATCAATCACCTATTATGAATATGATGAGTATTCATTCATTTCCACGGTGATTCCCAGTGCTCAAATCGAATCGCCACCATCACTTCTACCGTAGTCATTATTGCCATCGCCATTACTCTCATTATCACGGCATTCGTCATCTTCTATCACATCCCCACTTCCACTAACGATGCAAATATTACCAACACTTCACCATCATTAACATCATCACCATCACCACTATCACATCCACATCTTCACAATCAACGCCAAGACCATCACCACCACCAATTTAACCACCACTACCCTTATGGAACATATGGAAAAAAACACAATGTTTCCACACTGTGACAACACTGTGAACACATAGCTAACTATGTGAACACACTGTGGCAACATTGTGATTATTCCATAAGGTTCTAACCATCATATTACCACCATCAACACCATCAACACCATCATCACTAGAATCATTATCCTCACCATCGCTATAATCATCACACCATCATTATTAC
This sequence comes from Arbacia lixula, assembly GCA_963669155.1. Taxonomy (NCBI): domain Eukaryota; kingdom Metazoa; phylum Echinodermata; class Echinoidea; order Arbacioida; family Arbaciidae; genus Arbacia; species Arbacia lixula. Next base: position 1,097,855 of record OZ022589.1, read on the forward strand.
CACCATCACATCCCTATCGTCATCGCTATCATCATCACTATAGCAACACCATGAATATAACATTCCACTATCACCACCATCACTACTAATTATAACCAGGGATACTCACTCTTATGGAAGGAAATAAATCAATCTTCTTTCTTTTAACCCATGCTTCACATTGCCAAAAAATTTTCAGGTGTTTTAATCATTACGAACATAATTGTGTGACAAGGGCTTCTCAGAGAGAACAAAGGAAATATATAATCTCATTTTGTTTGTCCAGGTATGTTAACAGCGTCAATACTTTTGTATTGTGTATCACTTTATGTATCAATACATGTTTTTCAAGTGAACTATCTCAGCTGCACGGAAATGCACGCGAACACGATTAAAAAGAATAATGCACAGCTTAACGTATAATTTTGACGGTGATTGAATGTCACAATTCTGGAACATTTCGGAAAGTACAGAAATCAGTCGATATTGTAAGTATTGAAAAAGAAAAATATCTTACGACTCCGTTTATTCATCATTCCTCAATACTTTAGAAGAAACCTGAGTGCAGGATCTATAATTGTGCTGCCCTTAACATTCTGGAAAATTGCAAAATAATGTGATAAGAAACACAGCTTCGAGAGACAAAATGGGCAGTTAAAGATATTCCTTTCCAAGTTGACATCCACTCAATGTCGGTGCTGAGCATGGAACATCAAAGCATTGTCATGATTACGGAATGCTTTTAACACTCATTAGCATGCTTTAGTACCACGCATATGTTTTAAATCATTATCCGTCGAGTTGTTTTTTTTTCTTCCTGACACCTCCCTACTATAACTATAACCTCCAGGATCTCCATCACCAACAGTACGCCTACACTAGTATAATATTCGGCATTAGAGGGCGATAGATAAATTACACACATGTCCACATTGAAAATTAAAAACATGTGTAAATCTTACATTTAGAATGAACATAATGTTTTACAAAAATGAATGAATGGAATATTTCAACAACTATTAATATCCTCCTTTTCTACAATATCAAGAGAGTAAAACGTCTAAAAATATGAACATGTAATAAAACACTGTTTTTCTTTTTACCCTGTCGATTTCAACGCAAACATACATATCGGAGGAACACTGTGTACATATTTATACAAGTAAGAATCTCTCTCACATTATGCCATTATTATAATAGTGTGACCTGAGCCCTCAACCTGCAGTCTTTTATCGTACTCATAATTGGTAAATGAGGTGACTTTGACAAAAAGTTATAACTTAAAACCAGGTGACTTTCACGCAACTGAGAAATGCTTTCCTGATCATAGTAGACGTCCACGATATTGCCTGAGGTAGGCATACATGCAGGTTTCCTATTACTACTGCTCTCATTCCTGATGTTTTACTATTTGCGTGCCACACGTGTAGGCCTATGTATTCACAATTGAAGACCTCGTTTGCAAAAGGGGTTAGATCTATTTTTCATCAAATTTGATTTTTTTGTTGTCTCTTTGTATAGATTTCAAGTAGCTCAATAAGATGATGCCAAAGAAAAGTAAAGTTAAAATTCCAATTTAAAAGTGAAAAAAATGGCAAAGATTTTTTTTTCAAAAGGGGTTAGATCCATTTAAGTTTGTTTGCAAAGAGGGCTATATCCACAAAGGTAATTTTGGGGAAAAAAATATTCTAAAAACATGAAGACATGTAGCTTTCTTTAATACCTAATTTTATGTTCACATAGTAGGGTAGTATATCATGACAAGTTAGTTTCGCATAAGAATATTGCAATATGGGAGAATAAAAAAAATAGATTTTCTCAGAATGGTCTAAAGTGGATCTAACCCCTTGTGCAAACAAGCGCTTCAATAATTGAAGAGCTTGTTTGCAAAAGGGTTTATCAATTATTGATAAACAAAATACCATAAAGCGCCATTTTGCCTGGCACACAAAGGGGTAATGATCGGGTTAATTCGTTGAATCTTCATATGCGTGCCAGTCTGTGTATAGGCCTAAGATGTGCCAGTAACGGTAAATAAGGGGTTCATTAGTAGAAAGTAGACAGGTGATTAAGAGCCTTTCCACACAAGATGCGTCAAGGTTACGTCAATGCGTCACCGCGTGCGTAAGGTTACAAATCTCACTTGATATTAATGTGATCTAAAACATGAACCGTGCCGTAACGTTGTTACGCATTTGTAACATTGGTTACACACCCGTTAACGAAATACACGAGTCTGTCCGTGTCCGTGACTTTATGTAGGCATCCGTAAACGCAATGCACGAGTCTGTCCGCATCCGTTACCCGGCGTGATTGATACAATTATTGGCGCATTGGCATGGTGCCATGTCATGACGCATTGGCAATGAGTAGTGTTTTATTTATTTATTCATTCAGTTTTATGTAAAAATAGGGTCTTTTCAGAGCTCGAGGGCTTGATTTACAAAAGATCCCTGTGTTGCCGTGTCCTTTTAATCGGCTGGTCGAATCTTCATCTCCGTGCGTTTTAACGAGTAGTAGTAGCCGTGCCACTGATACCACACAACACCGGTTCCATAGCTCTCTGAGGTTCCTCGTAGGTAGTCACCGTTGAGGGAGGCATAGTAGCAGCTGTTGAACCACCAGGCACCGTGGTACTCGCGCGCACAATTCTTGCTGGACCAGTTGTCGTTGTCACGGTCTTTGGTCGTAAACGGCTGTCCGCTGTGCGTCGTGAGGGCATCACCTGCATGAAAAAAAAATAGAGAGAGGGATGAATTGGGATCAGCGAAAAGGTGAACGAGAGAGAGGGTTTTGTCCTACCGCTGAATATAAAAGTACTTTCGGCAACGAGCGGCACATAACTCTTCCAAATATCTGAGTGCGCTTTTTCCAAAACCTCTCGACTTATGTGCCCATAAATGAATACATATTCATAAATATCAAATATTCTGATTACTACTCTGATTTCCTTAACCTTGTTTAGCTCTGCTTCTCCGATATGTTTGTTCCTATTAATTTCGACTTTTGTTCTACTTATTTGGGGACCGGAATAGCCCATCCGGTTTGATTGGCTCACCCGCCGTGCCGTGATACGACCCAATGGTCAGGCGATAGTCCTCGTTGACGTCAGCGACCCTGAAGATTCGGTACTCGGCGAACACCGTCTGCTGGTCGAAGTCTTCGAGGTCGATCCTGAGATGGTACTCATCCTGGGCAGTCAGACGATGCAGCTGGTCATTCCCCAGCCAGAACTCTCCCGTCATCGACCCGAAGCCTCGGCGATAGCTCGCCCAACCGCGGAAGAAGTCGACGGATCCATCGACGCGCTTCTGCAAAACCTGTGAGATCAATGAAAGGTTATATATTTTGATATTTTAGCTCATTTGATTGTCACATTCTAACTCTTACGTCTTGAAGACTGGGAGGAATGAAAGAAAATACGAGGAACTGCCAAATATCAAAGCACATAAAACCCTGGTTAAAATTATAGCAAAACTTCGATTTAATAAGACGATTTCATCTGTTCTTAAGGCGCTTTAATGAGGCTGTCCCAAGTACTTCGTCCCAAAAATATTGTCAGGGGGATTGGGGGAATTTTACCGCGCTACATTACATAGATGCTTGCGCATTCATAATGTAGTGTTATACTTCAACATCGAATGTACGTCCCTCGAAACGAGATTTCACTTAGCCTGACCTCCAGGCTGTGTGGAGTATTTCTAAACAAATTATTCGATATTGGAGTTTGGATGCAGTAGATTAATCATTGTCGATTTCTTATCCAGATGACCCGGCCTGAATTAAGAAGGGAATAATAAGATGACTAGTCTTAGGAGTACGACACTTTTTTATGTTGGAAAAAGGAATGTTCATCAGCCTGAAAGTCAAGTTAGAGTTCACAGCACGTGGGCCCGTAGCATAAAACTTACCATTAATTGTAACTCTGTCATTCATTGTAACTACCATGGTAACATTGCTCGACAACCAATCAAACTTAAGGTTTCAACAGAATTAGCGATTGGTAGCAAAGTTCTTATTTGTTTTGATTTTTTTCTGAAATGATACCTGTTGTGTACATATGTACTTATTTGAAATGATTTTATCGCTTCATCTCTAAAGTGAATGATATAGGTCTCCAATATACGTATTCAGTATGTTCTTTTTTAACAATAAACCAACATTTAATTGAATTGAAAACAATTAATGGAAAGAGGGCCATGATGACTGTCCTTGCTTACCGTCCAGCCACCTCCGTCTGTATCCATGTCACAGTAAACCTGGAATGGTCGGCCAGAGTCCAGGGTCTGCACCGTATACACCCCGCTGCTCGTTGCGCCTCGAGACAGAACCTCGGAGCAGTCCTTGGGTAGCGAGATCAGGGAACCTGGTGAGCAGAAAACACACGAATCAGGTTAACCGTCTCAATACCAGGAGTGTTTTGTGTGTATCGATGGGGGTCGAATAGCTTTGTACTAACACGGTTAAGGAAAGGGGGTTTCTTTAAATGCCAAACAAAATCATGGTCTCTGTGATTCGTGTGTCTTATAAAATACTTGTTATATAAGGGCAAAATACGACTGTGGTTCATGAATGGTTAATAGAGAATGGTGCGCGTGTTAGTCGGAAAACGCCATGTTTGATATTAATCTTAAAACCTATGATTGTGATTGTAATACATGCATCATAATCATGGATTATTAATGGATGCCACTTAATCCTTTCATTACCAGGTATTGGAAACCCCGCTGGCTTACTACACATCTCCAAGCCAATGATAAGGAGAGCGTTAAATGTGGATGTGGGTAGGGAGTAATAACTGATTATCTGGGAAGAGGTGTTACTTTCTGTTTTGTTTATATCGAGACAGTATAATAAAATACGCCGATAAGTAAGGATGACGTATGATCAATGATCCGGTCTCTTATCCATAAAGCACTCGCCCTCGCCATTCTTGGTTAAGTGATGCACCTGTTGATTGCAACAATCACGCAAGCTATAAGCCAGGTAAGCAGTAGATTGCAGGTTCAAATCCATTCTGGTTCCAAAAAAAAAATCTGACTTTTTTCATTAATTTACAGGATGGAGCATGCTATTCTTACTACTACTCGGTGTATGCCTAAAATTTCATTTAAAAACTGATATATTCATGACTGTTGTTATGTATTGCAAACCTGTGTGCCAAGACGGAAGGGAGCATTGGTATACGGACATACTGTAGATGGCATTTGTACTGACAAATTGACCTCGTCACCTGGACTAAATTTAGTTCCAAAGATTATTATGCTTATGATAAAGGCTTATCAAAATAACGGCCATAAAAAGGGAAATTGGTAGAAGGAAAGATAAACATGATAAGGTGACTTGTGTTCATCGCAGACACGATCACGGGTCCAGGTCGTGATTGACTTCAAAGACCATACCCGTCTTCCTCGTCCTAACAATTTGAGGCGATTCATTCACCATGTTCAGGTGATCTAGAAATCAAGCAAGAATAGTCGAAGTTAGGGCAAAAAGATGCTGTCGTGATTACGGGGTTCAATAATCGTCTATGACTAGAGAAATCCCGATCGAGGAAAGGACCTTTCAAAAACACTCAACTATAGCTTCGGAAATCCACTATAAAGTCGGTGTTTGCATATGGATAAAGGAACTGACCCTCGATCGATTAGAATTTCCTGGCAGGATCCGTTTGTGTCTTGATTTAAATCTGGTTGAGACTGACTTTTCACCATTGTACTATATACCTGTCTACTGATTGCTCTTCCTGGTCCTACTTACAGTTGTTACCACTTTCATTACCAATGGCTCATGGTTTTGTTAAAAATCAATGGTCTCTCCATACCTTGTTTCCAAGAGGGTTAACCCTATCATTACTATGGGCTCATCAATGTATCATACATCAATGGTCTCTCCAAACCTTGTTACTAAGAGGGTTAACCCTCTCATTATCATGGGTTCATTCACTGTGTTATAAATCTATGATCTCTTCATGCCTTGGTATCAAGAGGGTTAACTCTCTCATTACCATGGACTCATCCACTGTGTTATAAATCTATGATCTCTTCATGCCTTGGTATTAAGAGGGTTAACTCTCTCATTAACCACGGGCTCATGACTGTGTTGCAAATCAATGGTCTCTTCATGCCTTGCTACCTAGAGAGTTAAACCTCTCATTACCATGGGCTCATAATCATCGTGTCATAACCCAATGACATATACTAAACCATGCTCTTTCATATTGTTATAACGTGGGTCATTGGTCTGTGTGACGGTATAGAGACGGTCTGGGCCCCGTATCACAAAGAACTATGCCGGACCAATTATATAAATTTATCGTGTAATTGATATCGATCGCAAATCCGTATCACAAAGAATTTGCAAAACAAACATGGCAAGTAGATCCTAACCAGCAATGGACATTTATCGTACCTTGTGTACATCTTTCAAAACTATACGATTGATTAAAAAAAACATGATTATATTGCCTTAGATTTGTAATATAGGACTACAATATTTGAGTGGAGGTTTTGTGATACAAATAGTTATAATATATATTTCAACTGTGATGCAAAGCCCTGGGCCCCGTCTCATAAAAACAAAGTTGCGATTGATTTAAATCGATCGGAGAGCCAATCCCCTATCTCTAATGTACAGAGTAAAGTTGGTTATCAATCACAAGTCTTTATAAGACAGGGCCCTCTTCTAGGAAGGTGGTGACCTTTACGTTTGATATCACCATGGATATTTATAAGTGAGTAGCAATACGAATGTCAGAAACGCAAGTATATACAGATATAAACCAGGAATCCAGACCAGCTGTTGAGGTGGACAAACCACAAAGATAATAATGGTTCCCAGATAGTTACACACGACAAGGTAACTGATAATGACAATAATATTTTTCAATGATAAGCACATAATTGACAGAAGCTTACTGATATAACAGAATCCATTGTATAAACATGCGAGTTTGTTTTCCAGGACAAAATCATCTGATTTGTTCATCGGAAATGCCTAGTTCCTGATGAACTGGAGGTGAAACAACCGTTTGTTTACACAATAAATCGTGTCAATATCCGCGCCGATTATTATGTTATCTTATCGTAATTGTTTCATCTGTATATTGGTTATGTGATCGGTGTTACTTGTGTAATCTGCACTGATATGAAGGATCCTGGACAAATTTAACATTCAATCCTTGCGTTGACGGTGCAAATCCTAATCCTTAACTGAAGAGGGTCGCTTACAAAGAAACTTTTCAATCACGCAATTCCCTCTCTGTCGAGATTCTTCTCGTTCGTCTCCTTCACCATCGTCTTCTCCTGCCCCTCTTCCTCCTCCTCCTCCTCCTCCCCCCACCCCTCCTCCTCCTCCTCCTCCTCCTCCTCCTTCTTCCCCTCCTCCTCCTCCTCTTCCTCCTCCTCCTCCTCCTCCTCCACCCCCTCCTCCATCTCCTTCTCTTCATCCTCAACCTTTAAATGTTTAGGGACACTACACTCATCCTCCTCCTTTTCTTCTTCTTTTTCTTCTTCTTCTTCTTCTTCTTCTTCTTCTTCTTCTTCTTCTTCTTCTTCTTCTTCTTCTTCTTCTTCTTCTTCTTCTTCTTCTTCTTCTTCTTCTTCTTCTTCTTCTTCTTCTTCTTCTTCTTCTTTTTCTTCGTCTTCTACTACTACTACTACTCCTCTTCGTCCTAATTCATTCTTCTTATTATTATCCCTATTCTCCCTTCTTCTTCTGCTACATCTTCATATCTCCCTACTCTTATCTCAATCTCCTCTTTCTCCTCTCCTCCATCTTTTCCTTCTTATTATCTTACACCTTTTCTCCCCCCCCCCCCTACCCACCCCTCCCCATTTATTTTCTTATAGCAGTTTCCAGCTTACCTCGATGCATTAAAAAAACGTTGTTTCCAACGTGATGAAACATATAATTTGTCGATATACATCTGCTCATACTTGGGCAGACTACATCAGAGGGAAAACAGGACATGTACCCTCAGATCTCAGATCACGTGTTGAGATAAGAATTATATCAGTAACTCTGCATGAACACGGTCGCTATAATCATGATAATACTTCCGATGTAACCAAGGGGTACGGTATGTTGCGTTAACTCTTGGCAGACGTTTCCACAATGGTTTCCTATGGCTCCTCTTCTATAACATGTTTAATCTACCCTTGGTGTTGGCCCTCTTCATGTAACTGCCATACCTTATATCATGGAGCTATTAATAGCCCAGTGATTATATCATGTCTGCAGAACGTGTGACAAGTTGATCAGTTGTATTTTTATTTCAAAATGTATGTTCTTACAATAACATCATTAGTAATCATGACGAATAACAACATCTTTGTGTAAGGACGTTATCAAATAAAATGTCTCTATGCGCTGTAAGAATTTATATAATACAAGGAAAGAAAGAAACGTTCAGCGTACAAAATACTGTTCTGGAGTAACTGTTGAATACAAGTGAAAGTTGCCAATCCAGCAGTATGTATTTAGTAGTTAGAAGCGCGGCTGATAATCACGTTAATAGTCGTAGGTGAGGATTAGTAGAATTATCCTGATGTGTATGCTATGACTGTTATTGCTCTATCATGTCACGGGCCTCTTTGAAACCAGCATTATGTGCTTTATCGATGTTTTTTTTTTTATCCGTGAATTGATAGGACCAGATCATTATCAAATGATAATCTTTCGGTTACGTCACCATCATTTAGGCCCTGTAAAGAACTTAATATATTGTGCCGTAGCTGTAACATGATATAATTATGGACCCCATCGTGGTAGGGTCCATGATATAATTTACATTCAAATTTTTTATCTTATTTCCACCCTCTTTCTATGTACAACTGAAACAAATATAGATTTTAACTAAAGTTACTGCCAGCTTAATCTATATCGATCTTGACAACTAGATTGCTTGTTCGATTCACTCCCAAAGTCATAAACTATTTATGTGTATAACGCATCAGCAGACAAATACAAGATAACTTCTACAACTTCTAGGCCCATAGAGCGATTCAACATGTTCAATGTGTTTCCCTTCGCGTTGTGCCCATATGCCAATCCCTGAATCTGACTTCATCACGATTTTACTCCCATTTTAGTTTCGGTTGTCTGACTACCATGTCTGCTTCTTCTTGTTTTGTTTTGACAGACTCAGTGGAAATATCACACGGGCCTTGACGGGTGTACAGAGCAACTAGCTCCCGCAATGCAAACAAAAAAAAACAGCCGGTATGAAGAAAAAACTCAGGAAAAATTAAGAACAAAATTGATGGCGTTTGATTCATGACATCGGGTTGTTATATATATTTATGGCTATGTGGTTTTACGAAATGTTCTTTTCCAATGTATACATCTGTTTTTATGATGAATGAAATTAAATAAATGAGATGAAACATTGGTTTAAAACAAATTGATAACAATTGAACTATTTCAATTGCTGTTTTGTAACGCGATCGCTATGGACGCACCATCTAGTTTTGTTTGAAAAAGATATTAGCATATGTCTTCAAGAAGATCAAACCTTTGCCTCATCACTTGCCTCATCACTTTGCCTCATCTCAGCCTCACCCCCCCCCCCCCCTCCCTATTCATCACTATTCATGGAAATCGCCGAGTGCGATCTCGTGCAATTTCAACGCTTTTATCATTACAGATGATTCCTTGCTGGTATCCTGAAATCAAACAAGAAGGGAACCTACAGTCATGGAAGAATGACAACCTCTTTATTGCTGGTCCAGTAGTTTCTACCATGTTCATCCGGTAGAGACGTGTGACATTGGCGTTAAAGACAGTGTGTCACTTTTTAAACCACCGAAAATGGAAGATGATGCTGAATCAGAACTTTCCTCCCAATATTAGACTTGGAAACTGAAATTATAACGTTCGCTAGATTTCGAAGAGGTTTTGGCCTGGTCGTCCGAAACTTAAAGCCTAGCCACCGGAGACCGTTGGGCTATGGTCCACACCACAGTGCATGCGTTCAATGGGCGCACTGACAGGGGTAGTACGATTGTGAATGTAGACTACGGCCGCAAGGTTTCATACGTAAGCATCGATATTTTTTCACTTTTCTTTTCTTTGAAAAAATGTTAGTGAGGCTAAAAAGTATGACTGTGAGATTTCACACACGTTATTGTTAGGGTGGTTTGCCGATTTCTTTAGAGTTTCGTTACTTTTTCAAATGGGACACCCTGACTTCAGCTGTGCTTGTGGTTCTTCGCCGCCGTGAAAAACCCGTGTGAAGTTTGTAATGTAGAAACAAACAGGATGTCGTCTCAAGTATCTCCTCTAGTTCAACACATTTTTTTTTTGAATTATGTCAACCTTTCCTTTTACAAAATCACGTTCAATTGTGGCAGGATATAATGTAACGAATACCGTAGACGTTTTGGAAGAAGACGATGAATTGGAAAGTTCAATGATTCAATGACTGGTGATTTTCCCTAACTTCTGCGGTGACGAGTTCATTTTTGTTTTCGTTTTATGTCAAACGCAGCTTTGCAATAAAGATCAAGGCAAAGAAATACTCTTTGCATGGTTAGTAATTGAATAGCTAGACAATGCCTGACCTAGCATCAAGACATATACTAATGTGTGATCATGGAAATAAACAAACAGAATTAAGACAAAGGAAGTGAGATTTATTACCCACGTGCTGGTCTATACATTTTTTTTTTTTTGGGGGGGGGCGGGGAGGAGGAGTCATCTCTCTCTCTCTCTCTCTCTCTCTCTCTATCTATCTCTCTCTCTCTCTCTCTTCTCTCTCTCTCTCTCTCTCTCTCTCTCTCTCTCTCTCTCTCTCTCTCTATATATATATATATATATATATATATATATGTATGTATATCTCACTCTCTCTCTCTCACTCTCTCTCTCTCTCTCTTTCTCTCTCTCTCTCTCTCTCTCACTCGCTCTCTCTATCTCTCTCTCTATCTCCCTCTGTCTCTCTCTTGGTACTATAATTGCACCAATCATAAGATGAATACCAGCTGCATGGTTGATAGTAGTGCTGAGCCTTTGTATTAAACATTGCCGAGGTATGTCTGGCATATCACCAGCTATTGGACTTAATAGCCCGTATTTACAACTGTGGTTTAACGTATTAAACGTATACTAACTTTATGTGACACCAAATAAACAACATGAAACATTATTAGTAGTTCAATACAATTACTCTTGTCCTCAGAATCACTATGGGATATTGTGTTTGTCCATATAATAATTACAGAGAATAATTGATATCACCCACTGTAGTGAATCTGTGATGAAAATCAATGACATTGTAAGAGTATAACTTCATCAGGTGATTTATATTGCGCCCCATGAAGATGAGTACGCGGTTCAATTCAAACCACCGTTGTGAAAACGGGCCTTAGCGCGTTTAGTTACAGCAAGGTGAGTAAATCAACTTGTGATGTATTGTCATGATTCTATGGTATAGTTGGCCACTGAAGGACGATCATAGTATTGATTATATCACAATCCCGTACGGCTTTTGTAAATGGCAATTACATTATCAGTGACTGAACCAGACGGACTGGCTTTCCATTGTAAACAGATCATGAGGCGGTGAACTCGTATTGCCATTTTCAAACATGACTAGTACTTTGAAGCAGGGTTATGACCAACGATGACTATCAATAGTTCATCGGCCTGCTTGCAGGGACGTTTCCAAAAGATACTCGTTACGCAATATACGTATGAATATAAAGTTACTATCAAGGCGTGTTATAAAGAAGCATCGTCACTGTAATTATTATCACGTACCACTTTATCATACTATTGTTGTTACTGTCATCGTTATACCTTGTTTATTAACGGGATTTGAAATTCATACTTCTCATGCTCTTTATTAACCATCATAGGTAGCCTACATTTTTTTTTTAGTATTTTGTCTTGTTTTCGTATGTCACTAAAGTAATGAATTCCACTGTCCTTTGGCTATCAGTCAGCTCTCTAGAAAGAAGGAGAGACTGATAAGATTAAGAGAGTCATCGTCACGGCAGAACCGTTTTAGTGATGCTACGTGATTTACCTGGTACCGGGACGCCTGGTGTCTGGAAGTGTTTGAGCACCGTGGTAAGATCCACTAGGGCCTCGTAGAGCTTCCCGCTATTATCTCCTGCCCCGGTCAGCCCTCCACCACCTGTGCCCCCTCCCCCTCGCCCTCCTTCTGGCCCACATGTCTGGACCAGCTCCCGTAGCTGACGAGCGAGGGTCGCCGCCTCCTTCTCCCGCTCGACCACCCCCGAGTCCCCGCTGCTGCAATTGCAGTCACAACCTTCCCGCCCTGTGGATACCGGCTTAGGGACGGGCGGGGCTTGGATGGTAATATGCGGCCTGCAAATGAATCTCTCCGCGTCCTCAGTCCCACCACCACCACCATCGTTACCACTAGTGCCATAGAGGTCATAACCCTGTTCCGTTCCGTGCTCAGTCACCGTTCCGTCCGTGGTCGACACGGTGGTGCTGAGTCCACCGTTCAGTGTCTCAAACGCGCGTTCTTGCGGCACGTCTCCTCGCGACGCTCCTTCAATCCGACCTCCGTTTAGAGCCGGCACCAACACCGACGTCATTGTCACCACCATCAGCACACACCTCTGAATCCCCGCCATGCTCGCAACAGTAACAATAATGATTTATATAGAGAGATAACTTGGGAGGAGGGCGGTCTTTAAATCACTTATACCTAGGTAGGCCTATTAGTAAATCGAGGAGTCATCCTGCCAGTGTCTGAAGGAGAAGAGTGGTCGCGAGGCGATGTGTCGACGAGGAGAGAGCGCGTCTCGGGTAAGAGTGTGGGTCACCACTTCGTGCATTAAGCCGCATCAGACTGGAATAAGCATGGTTTAATGCCAGCAGTCTAGGCAGCCAGTCATCCAGTCAGTCAGCTAGTCAGCCAGTCAGCCAGCCAGTCAGCTAGCAGCCAAACGATAGCGAGGGCAGATAACCTGCAGAAGATAGGCACCGGCTAGCGCGACTACAGCCTAAACAAACCTGAGAGACTGATCGAGAAAGCTGAGTGTTATTCGGGACAGGAAGCGCTGCACCGGATATCACAGCAATTGAAACTGACATCCACAAACCCCGCCGGAACGGCCGCAATATGAACGAGTCCCTCATGGGTTCCAGCACTGGCGTAGCCATGCGTGAGGGGCGTCAGGGGGGCAGCACCCCCACCCCGCGACACACATGGCCATACCTGACATTGCCTGACCTAGCACCTCCATTGTTAATCCGGAGACAATCATATCAAGTCAAGTGCTAGACTCATTATCTTTGACTGATGTGTCCTTTCAGATCTTGACAGTTGTCACCCCTTCACCCCCATGACATTACGCAACACCTTCGCGCCCTTTCCATCTCCTTCCACAACATTATTGATACATTATGAGCTCCCTCACTAAACCAAGCTGAATAAGCTGACATTTGTACGACATCAATTATGAAGACTGTGCTGCCCCCAAGGACATGGCTGGCAAAAATAGATAACCGACAACCGACAAGAAATTGGCCATAACTGCAATGAGAATTCCATCGTAAATTACAGTTTGCTATAAACAAAAATGTCCATTCTCGTTAATGTCCATTTTGATTAAGCGTGGGCAGTTTTGAAGAAGAGGTGACAATTCGAAAATAAATCTGGCTTTATGCTATTCCAGGATCTCTCTCTCTCTCCTTCTCTCCCCCTCTCTCTCTCTCTCTCTCTCTCTCTCTCTCTCTCTCTCTGCTCTTCCTGTCCTGACCATCCGTCTGTCAGTATGACGTTGTGCGTGCCTCTATATACATATGTTTTGTCTGTCGTCTTGGTCTTATTTCCCTCTTTAAACCCCTCTCCGCTCCATCTCCTTCTCCCTCTCTCTCTCCCTCTCTCTCTCTCCCATCCTCTCTATATTTCCTCCTCTATCTCACTCACTTACAAACACACACACACACACTCTCACTCACCCACAGTCTATACCATTAATGAATGACTGCCTTAGCCAAATGTTACAGCCGGTTAATGGTAAACATGTTTGTATAAACTTTAACAAAAGTTCACGACAGTACAAACTTTTTAAGTCGCTGCTCCAGACGAAGGGGAAGGACAGTGTAGAAAACAAAGACCACCCCCCCCCCCCTCTCTCTCTCTCTCTCTCTCTCTCTCTCTCTCTCTCTCTCTCTCCCGATCCGATCGATCCGATCGATCGACCACCCCGTCCCAAATAGGTACAACAAATGAAAAGTCCCGTATTATGTAGAAAAAGTCTTATTTTGGTGGCCTAGCCCGGCCCCCCCCCCCCCCCATCCCTAATTTTGAACCGAGAACTGCTGCCCAACAACCCCCCTCCCCTCAACAACCCATGTGGTTTGGGGAAGTTTGAGGAATATTGTAGATGTGCTAGTTCATCTTTGGTACGAGGAGAAGGTGATGACAACGAGGGAATTGGATGATGAATAACGAAGCGTTTCCGCGAGTTTGTGGCTAGAGCTTCAGTTGAGACTGGTTGTGACGTCATCGTTATATCACGCTCAGGAAGGTGAATGGCCCACAGGTTTAACCCTATCAGTATCAGGACCATCCATTGGTTGCGCCGTTTCACTTACACTACATTACATTGCCTGTTGGACTGAGAGAGTTAACCCTCTCAGTATCATCCATTCATAGTCCCATGTCAATTACAACACAGTGCATCGACTATGGACTGAGAGAGTTAACCGTCTCAGTATCATCAATTGATAATCTGATGTCAATTACAACACAGTGTATGGCCTATGTGACTGCCGGAGTTAACCCTCTCAGTACCATTCATTGATGGTCTGATGTCAATTACAACACAGTGCATCGACTATGGACTGAGAGAGTTAACCGTCTCAGTACCATCCATTGATGGTCTGATGTCAATTACAACACAGTGTATTGACTATGGACTGAGAGAGTTAACCGTCTCAGTACCATCCACTGATGGTCTGATGTCAATTACAACACAGTGCATCGACTATGGACTGAGAGAGTTAACCGTCTCAGTACCATCCATTGATGGTCTGATGTCAATTACAACACAGTGTATTGACTATGGACTGAGACAGTTAACCCTCAGTACCTTCCATTGATAGTACCATTGTCGGGATATCATTAACACATTGAAGGAGCGATCTACGTATTATATTACATTCTATGAATCACGTCTGCCTATTCACTCCTTGCTGTCTGCGCCAGTGAATTTCCAAATGTGGGCTGATTGCTCACTTTCCAAAATAATTCGCTGGCATTTAAATGTCACACGTGACACAGCTGGTCTTAACATGCAGTCATCCGGCTTAATTGCGTCATCACTTTCACCGATTCTGTTACCATCTTCGGAGATTTAGCAAAGCCGTGGAAAGTCTCCAGAAGGAAAGAATACTCTCATCGTGCTTATGTGAAATCCGCAGAGCTTGAAAAAGTGAGGCAGGGAGACATAGA
This sequence comes from Arbacia lixula, assembly GCA_963669155.1. NCBI lineage: Eukaryota > Metazoa > Echinodermata > Echinoidea > Arbacioida > Arbaciidae > Arbacia > Arbacia lixula. Next base: position 1,113,273 of record OZ022589.1, read on the forward strand.
GAGAGTGAGAGGAGCACAGATCGACAGACCACATACCACTGACCCTACCATGACAGAGACTAGAGAGGAAGAAATGAGACAACTGACCTGACTGAGTGGATGGCAGCAAATTCATTAAGACATCGCATGAGCATGAAGGAAAAACGTGGGAAAGGGAGATGAACACGGAGGATCTAACGAGGAGAAAGATGAAGAAGAGATCGAGAGAGGGAGGAATGAGGTGATGCATGGTTGGCCAGTGGCGGGGGAGAGGGATCTCAAAGGAGGGGTGGTAATAAGGGGATTGGAGAGGTTGAAACGCTACCCCTTGGGATCTAACCAAAAAAGGGGGTAATTGCCCGATAGGACAAAAAAAAAAACGGCAAACAAATCCACTACTCCCCTTTGGCAAAAAGTTGGATCCGCCCTTGCTGGCTACAGGAGACTGTGAGAAGGAGAAGAGAGAGGGGAAGAGAGAGGGGGAGAGAGAGAGAGAGAGAGAGAGAGAGAGAGAGAGAGAGAGAGAGAGAGAGAGAGAGTGAGTGAGAGAGAGAGAGAGAGAGAGAGAGAGAGAGAGAGAGAGAGAGAGAGAGAGCGACGGAACTGTGAGGAGAAGGAGAGAAGGAGAGAAGTGGGGACGAATATTGGGATAAAGAGGGAGAGAAAGTAAACGAAAGAGAGAAAGAGTTGGAGCAAGAGGGGGAGAGAGAGAAAGATAATGGGGTAGCATTTAACGTTGACCACTTCGATGTCAGCTCTTCGTCGATGAAATGATACTTCACGTCTCGCTGTGGTTCTTGGGAAATGGCCACTCCAAATATTCATCGAATTCAAAGCCACTTAAAATCCTGGCTCTGCGGTTCTCGAAATCCTCTGAATTTAACATGATAGTTTCAAATGTTGACGCATCGGTATGAAGCCGAAGGCAATGTAAAAATAAGGGGTCGATATACTGACAGAAAACTTATTCGATATGAACAAACTAATAAAATATTCAAGTATCTCAAAACGCTGAATACTAATGATCATTTTGACCAATAAAAGAGTATAGCTGTCTCCATTTTTAGAGAGAGAGAGAGAGAGAGAGAGAGAGAGAGAGAGAGAGAGAGAGAGAGAGGAAGAGAGAGTGAGAGAGAGAGAGAAAAAGAGAGAGAGAGATAGATAGACGGGGGAGGCAAAATGTTATTCATCATACCCGGAAGTCAAACTTTGCAAAACCAAGATATTGAAGGTCGGTAGTAACCAAACGCACCCCCCCCAAAAAAAAAAAAAACCAAACAAACAAACAAACAAACAAACAAACAAACAAACAATCGTCCTTTTTCGTTTTGGGTTTTAAGGAGAATATTTGCTTTGAATTTCTCATTATCAATAGGTTTAGTGACTGACATTTATGACTGAATGAGCACAGTCATTTCGAGGATCACTTATTACTTATCACTTTTATCAACGAGACGAATTTTTCCAATCATTGCAAATGGGACAGTCAAAACACGAAGACTGAATAACAATGTTCTATTCCACTCTTTGGTGTGATAAGCGAAAGTTGGTCGAGTTATACTTTAGGTCGAAGAACCAAATAACGCGGATCCCACTAAAACTATGCCTCATATCTCCTAACGGAAGTCAGCTACGGAACCTACCGGAAGTTAAGTCTGAGGGTCAATTAGGGGTCGGAAGATCAAAGGAACCTAATATAGGCCTAACGGATGATTGCTGCATGTCTTCTTCTTGAATTAACCGCAGATGTATCTCGAGACGTGATAGACGAGATTTCTTTCTTCGACTTTCGATAGAACATTGACTCCCTTCATAAATACATTATTTAATGTACTTAGAATGAATGAGAAAGTACACTATACGTCCAGTATATCAGGCAGAAAGGAAGTAGAGAGACAAAGCGACTCATGGCTCACATCTAGAGAGATACGGCTCTGATGGCTCATATGGTATAGCGCCATCATACGGAATCTGTTCACAAGTTTTGCTTCAACCAGGGTCATTTTTTAGGCCCTCAAGGCTCAAGAACCAAACATTATTGCAAGATTTCAAAACGAAGTTGTTACCTTTAACAACCGATAAGGAGCACACTTCGCGTTTGCCCCCCCCCCCCCCCCCCCAAAAAAAAAAAAAAAAAAACACAAATAAACAGATAAATAAATAGATAAACAACCCAAAAAGTGAATTATACTTTATTGTTATGATCGATGCAAGTTACTCCATCTCAGTTCTCTTCTCCCCCCCCCCCCCCCCCTCTCTCTCTCTTCCTCTCTCTCTCTCTCTCTCTCTCTCTCTCTCTCTCTCTCTCTCTCTCTCTCTTCCCCCCCCCTCTCTCTCTCTCTCTCTCTCTCTCTCTCTCTCTCTCTCTCTCTCTCTCTCTCTCTCTCTTCCCCCCCCCCTCTCTCTCTCTCTCTCTCTCTCTCTCTCTCTCTCTCTCTCTCTCTCTCTCTCTCACACACTCTCTTTCTCTCTCTCTCTCGTTCTCTCTCAGTATTTCTCTCTCTCTTTCTCTCTCTCTCTCTCTCTCCCTGTCTGTCTCTCTCTATCCCTCTTGATCTCGGTCTCTCTCAATCCATATCTGAGCTCTCTCTCTCTCTTGCTCTCTCTCTTAGGTCCATTGCTCTTTTTCTCTCTAATCACTTCCCACTCCAATGTTCCTCCTCTCTCCCCTTCTCTCTATAATTATACATCCATCCAATGCACAAACTTGTTAAATTATCTGACACCCCCCTCCGTCCCTCTCTTTATCCCTATCTATATCTGTCACACACACGCACGCACACACACACACAAACACACACACACACACATCTCCTCTCTCTCTCCATCTTAGGCACATTGTTACGTAACAGCCATCCTACAAGATTCAAAATATAGACAATAGAAAAAAAAACAGATATTAAATGGAAGCAAACTTTAATGCACCAATATTTCAGAAACTTAATGTACATATATGATCTATGTTAAATAGTACATTGCACGTGTCAATGTTGACGTTTACACTACAGTGGAAGCCTCACTTTGGACCACATTGCATGGGATTACCAAATACTTATTTTAGATCCAAAAATGGGTTTAAAGTTAAGACGGAAATCTGCATTCACAGTTTAATTCAATTGAATGAATTGGGCTGTGCATAAATTAGTGAGAACTTTTGTCAACTCATCACAACAAATTTTGTACTTCTTTTTTTTTTTTGGTCGTGCTGTGCTACTCTATTAGAAGAAAAATAACCCCACCTTAAGGAATAATGATTGCACACAACAATGAAAAAAAAAACATTGAAAGAAATATTCAATGATGAGTTATCAATTGTAATACAAGGCATTATCCAAACATCTGTCAATTACATTCCTACATAGGCACACTACACGTACAAGATACGTACAAGACACGTACAAGATACATACAAGACAGAAAGGAATAAGGCCTACTGAGACCACATTAGATACTGAAGAATGTGAAAGTATTACACACTTGTATACAAAGTTTAAATTACATGATAGCACAATCTCTATCTTCAGTCACTGTTTATAAAGCAAACTCAACTGCACACATTGAAAGACAAACCAAAAATCTGATCAGCTGTTATTCTTTAAAGTCAAGCCAATATACAAAAGAAGCACACATATCTTCATCAAAATAAACAAGTCAATCGCTACATCAAGCTGATAAATACCACATCAGAAAAGTTTTGAAAAGTAAAAAGACTACACAAAAAGCTATCACCTTTATCTGCTCTTCAAAACAAAGCACAGTAATATCTCTTACCAGCCCTTAACCCTCTAATGTGTGACTTCAGCCACAAGCAATCCACTCACTTCCGATAGAGCAGTATTTTATCTGGCACACAAAGGGTAAATAAAGATCCACACCAAGATCAGTAATTCTTAGACTGCATACCGAGTATTGACCAATAATCAGTAGTAACTTATCACTAACCATTGGAAAGACATGCATGAATGATAACAGTTAGAAATAGCCTGAATTAATGTGGTACGGTATATATTTTGCGAGTCTAATTTTTTCGCGAATCAGGACTTCTCAACAATTTTGTGAGTGGTTGAATTTGCGATCGTGGAGTACTAGTACTATGTGCTCCAGCACGTCGTATTCATAATTTTGCATGTTGCTAAATTCGCGAATAGTCCAGACTCGCAAAATTTGCAAAATAAAAACCTCTCGAAATATATGGCGTAAACAGAATATTGGCCACATCGTAGACCCATGGTAGACCCTTTCAATTTTCTGATCCTACTGTAAATATGGTTATGCGCTATGCTATCAAGTGCATAGGCCTACACCACATACACCTGGCTCCCTGACTGTAGGATAGTTCTAATCCAATCAACAAAGAATCTAGTACTCCAGACTAGTCACTGCATCATTCTCCTCTGGTCTCAATCCGCTCCAGGATTAGGGTTAGGGAGAGCTGAAGAAGAATCACGAATGATTAGTCTACTGCTGTCAGACCCCCAGGTCTGCATTATTGAATTGTTTTGTTTAGAAATGCCTAACAGCCTGGAAACTAGGCTAGGACTGTGATGGATCCAAGACTCATCCAGCTTGTTTCCCAAATAACATCCCTGTATGAATATACACTACAGCTCAAAGGAATTGGCATAGGGAAAGGGAAAGGGAAGAAAGGGAAGGAGCCGCAGTTTTAAACCGCGGTATATTTTGTCTAGTTCAGCATGAAACATCATGGTTTTTAGGCTAAAGCAAATGTTTCATCCTGAACTGGACAAAATATACCACGGTTCAAAACTGTGGCTCCTTCCCTTTCCCTTTCCCTATGCCAATTCCTTTGAGCTGTTGCGCACCTTGTTCCAATCATGCATGAAGCAGAGAGTAATGATAAAGTATGCACACCCCAGTTGAGGAAGTAAATAGATTACCAATGAACTCCTCATTGTCAAAATATTATATGAAGTTTTATATGAACATACCCTTGTATGATAATACACAAAGAAAATAGGAAAATTGTTATTAATACATATAAAAAGTACTGATAAACTTAAATGAATGATTAAATACAATCTGTTCTCTTCAAGATAATCTTTAATACTTTTAAATCACTAGTAAATTATGTCAGCTGAAGGAGTTGATTACACTTCATGTTTTCTATTCAGATTTGAACATGTAAATGCATCTCATTTTATGATTTCTCTTCTTCTTTTTTATAATTTCCCTCTCACAAAAGTCATTAACCCTACCATTGACTTACTACATGGAAGAGTTCATCCCTGCATAGATTAGCAGTATACCCTACTGATAGCATGTTACTAATGGTAACCCTTAAAGCTTGTCTGAGGTCATCCAAGAAGCAACGACTAATAGATTGAGCGTGCGTTCCATCCATCAACACTGAATTATGATAATCAGGTGGATGTCATTTATGCGTTAAGTACTACACGGTTAGGGGGAGAGTTGTAAATAGATTAATTACGAAAACGGCTTAATGTGAAGAACTATCTAAAGAGTTTAATAGGAGTGGGATGGGTACTGCCACTGAGGTATGGGTGCTGGGGTATGGATAGTAATGCTCGGGGGTATATGGGTGCTGATGTTACCTAACAGGGGGTGCAGTACCAGTGGGACAGGTGAAGTGTCCGATTCCCAGGGGGCGTAGGTGGTAGACAGAGTACTCCAGGAGGTACAGCCACGCTCTGGGGTATGGGTGCTGATGTTACCTAACAAGGGGTGCAGGACCAGTGGGACAGATGTAGCGACCGATTCCCATGGGGCGTAGGTGGTAGACAGAGTACTCCAGGAGGTAGAGCCACACTCTGGGCTATGGGTGCTGATGTTACCTAACAAGGGGTGCGGTACCAGTGGGACAGGTGTAGTGACCGATTCCCAGGGGGCGTAGGTGGTAGACAGAGTACTCCAGGAGGTAGAGCTCATCCCTCTCCACATTGCTGAATGAGATGACGTATTCCCGACAGCACTGTGGGTCCTAAAAGATTAAACAAAAATACTCTCATTAACCCTTAACACTCATTCAGGACCATCAAGGTCTTTTTAGAGCAAATCTGATTATTATTTACCTTTAAATTGGTCACAGTATTTTTTTTTTCAAATCATTTTTTTTTTAAGAGACATAATGTAAATTCTATTATAAATAAAAAAAAATGTAAAATCATTCAAGTTAAAGCAAAAATCATGCTATTTTGATGAGTTAAAGAGGGATTTCAACCTTATCAGTGAGTTGTCAATTTGAATATTTAGTGCCCTCTTGCCCCTTATTAAGCTTTAAAAAATCTTTACGAAGGTAATATATAATTATATATCAGTAAATTACAAAAATGGATTCATCTTGTGCAGAAATTTATGCTCTTTCACATGATATAGCTTTTAGTATTTGTAATAATTGATATCAATAGTTATACAGCCCCAAACCACATATTTGTGCTTGCATGGTTCTGAATAGGTTAACAAATACCAATCCCGAGCTTTGAAAACCCCATTAGAGTTCTACACATCATAGTACCAATGGCAGTGAGAGAGTAATATTGCAGGGTGAGACTAGGTGAGCAACCTACCCACATGACGATCTGTATATCTTCTTTCCAATATCTTAAAGGGAGTATACTGTACTGGGAAGACAAAAAGGCCTTCAAAAGGTGATCGTGAGCAATCTTCTTGCCAATGGTCTAAAATTCATGTATTGTCCCTTTTAGAAACTTGCTGAAAGTTATTTTCCCTCATGTGATCCACATTTGGAGTAATAGGCGATTAAATCACAAATCCTTAAAATGTTCGGCCCGAACAATTTGAGGATTTGTGATTTACATGTAATCACTAATGACTCTAAATGTGGATAATTTTCGGGCAAATAACTTTCAGCAATTTTCTAAAATGGACAATACATTAATTTAAGACCATTGGCAAGAAGATTGCTCATGATCACCTTTTGTAGGCATATTTGTCTTCCCAGTACAGTATACTCCCTTTAAAAGGGAAAATCTACCCTGCGGTAAAATTGTTTTAAATATTAGAAAAATGAAAGCAACATGAAGGTTTGACGAATAAACCTTTCAAGGATAAGAGAGTTACGATTTTTTACAGTTTTGATTTTGATGTCACGTGCAAGCTGCATGTGCTCTCATATGCTTATGATTCCATTAATTACCCTGTGTCCCTTTTTATGGAGGAATTTAGAGGTGTGTGTGTGTGTGTGTGTGTGTGTGTGTGTGTGTGTGTGTGTGTGTGTGTGTGTAAAAACATGTGTCAAATGATTTATCAACTGCACAGGTTTATGGTATCCCGATTTTGAGAAAATTGAAATTTGACAAAAAAGTTGTGCACGAGTCACAGCAGAGTAGCTCACATACATGTATAATGTCCCAAAATTAAGAATTAAAAAAAAAAATGAAAATTCTGTTATGCTTTGACGGATTTTTGTCCAACCTAATTTGATTCTTTCATGTTTCTGTTCTAATTCAAACCAAATCAAATTCAGAATGGACTTTTCATTAATTACCTGCAGGCCTGGATAAATGTGATACCTCCAGTTCCACTGTGAGCGAGCCGTAGCGCCACCAGGAAGATGCAGCTTGGGAACCTTCATCTGAAAGCGGAACACGCCAGCTGGATCTCGACCGTCCATCGCCGGGATGACGTCAACACTCCTCAGGCAAGCCTCTAGGGTGTTTGCGTCATCCGATCCGTGGAAGAAGCCTGCCGAGCACGTCGGGAGGCTGGGGCGAATCGTCTTCAGCGCATGCCGACTGAGAGCGAACGTAGCCTCGCCACTGGCGGGCGACTTGAACACGTGCCCCACATAGCCAGGGATGTTGGCTTGGTGGAGTAACAGCAACAGCCTCAGATTTTCTATAACTACGAACCCATCATGTGGGACCTTGACAAACCAATCAAACTGGTTGAGAAACTTGTCATGTGCCTCAATTAGCGAGGCCCTTGTTCGAGACCAGGTCTGAAGCTTCCCTGATTTTAGATCAAGTTGCACAGCACCTGGTATGTTTAAAGTTTTACTGCAGACCACTAGAACTTGATTGCAGTGTTTCAGCCAAGAATCCTTCAGTGGCTTGCTATACCTGGACGTGTACGTGTCCTCAATTGCTACGATACATAAAATCTTAACCTCGTTTTTCAGGATGTCAGCATCTTGGAAAGTATCGAATCCTGGAGAAGACACTCTGGCCAAAATGTCTTCATGAACCCCAACATCTACATGCAGATCTCTTTTACTTATTAAAGATGGAGCTGTGTGATCTTGTTTCTCTTTGTTCGCAATACCTTTATCCTGATCTAACCATCTCTCTATTTCATCACCGCTGCTCTCTGAGTTCTTCACATGTCCGAGAATCTCAATTACCCCTCCATCTTCTCCACCCTCCTCCTTCCCACCTTTGGCTTTGCTCCTCCACGAAGACTCATCATCTCTCTTCTTCCTCAAAGACACAAAGTAGAAGCTGGTCCCTCCCGTGGAATAGTCTGGATCTTCCGCCCGTGTTGGGACGACAACAAGCTGCTCATACTGCAAGTAGCAAAGGGCAAACAGAATGCCTGCTAGCAGACCCACACAGAAAGCACAAAAGCTACGTCTGTCCATATTCGTGTCTTTTAGACTTTAGGCCGTTTTTACCATACTAGAGTAACTAAGTTAGACCTACCACAAGGCACAACTATTGCAGGCTACACCATGTAGACAAAGGTTCCCCTCGCCTGCTCTCGCCCGGCGAGGTGCAGACCTGCGCGCCTCCGGCTCCGTGTTCATAAATCGCTGTTCATCTGTTCATCCAGCTCATTCATTGTCTTCTCAATGTAGACATGGTTGAAGTTGTTCGGCAATTTGCACACATGTTATGAAAATCTCATCGATAAACTGTCCTTGTAAAAAAAAAATATATAGCTAACGGTAGATATATACATTATACAAGGCCTATGACGCAACAGTCTTGAAGATGAGCAGAGACCACAACATGGAAGGACCACTTCCTTTCACATTCGCCACTTGTTTGTCATCTTCAAGATACCATAGTAAACAAAGCGAAAGTTTAGTACGAACATACACGGTACAGTCGCAGGCAGGTCAGATCAAACTTGCTAATCCGAGGTCGACGATTAATACTGTATACTAAATTATTCAAACGCTTCTGATCAGGAAGCTTGAAGATCGGAGGACCGAAGCCGAACCACTTCCATAGTGACGACATATAGGAAGCCACATCAGCTGTCACCTGTGCAATGCAATAACTTAGGCAGTCGATATCGTATCCGCTATCCGCGCCCCGAACCCAGACCCCCTCGCCCCGGCCGGGCCGTGCGGGGAAGCCCGGATCGGAGAGACTACTGAGTGCTGTAGTTGAAATAGCGCCTGTCAATGCACAGTGTGGCATAGATTGTTGATACAACATTCTTTCATTTGGTGAGTCTACATCTGCTGATCTGCAAGTAAACAGTTCAAGTTCAACTCTTTTGTAGTCTTAAAGTTTAGGACTAGGAGGAGAAAGTATCGTCATGATGAAGCAAAAGTTAGTCGCGAAAGCCAGCGCCAGGGTCGGGACAGTCTGCCCATTGTCAAATTGTATATTACAGTCACTATATATACAGTATATACGAGACCACACTAGACAGGAATAACCATCTCATTCGGGGCATTCTTTAATCAAAATTACATTTTTGGACATAGATAAGGCATTCAGAGGAGCCAGAATCTCAGCTGATCCCATGTCCTACAAAGACTAATTTTTTAGTCTAATCCACCCTGAAATTAAGTTGGTTTAAATGTTCTACAAGCAGAAACATGAAAGAAACATTGTTACTAGGTCTGATAAAAATAGTTCAAAGGATTAAGATTTGGAAATGTCACATGTGAGGTGCTTAAAGAGTGTGCTATTTTCTTTTGATGTCATTTTTCTCAAAAGGATATGCATCATTTTAGTCCAGTTGTTACCTGTCTGCCTGTGGCTGATATATATCATACACGTATTTGCACAAATACACTACAGCTCAAAGGAATTGGCATGGGGAAAGGAAGCGTCGTGTTTCATGCTGAACTGGACAAAATATACCACGGTTTAAAACTGCGGCTCCTTCCCTTTCTTCCCTTTCCCTATGCCAATTTCTTTGAGCTGGAGTATACAGCTGTATGTATACAACTCAAAGGAACTAGCATAGGGAAAGGGAAAGGGAAGGAAACCGCGGTATATTTTGTCCAGTTCAGCATGAAACATGATGAGATGGTCGAAGGATAAAAAAACAGCACTTGGCATATCTGACAGGGGTGCAAGAAGTGTAGCCAGCCACCCCCACCCCCACCCCCACCCCCACCCCCACCCCTCCCTTTGATATTTTTGATGTAGTGACCAGTGAGTGATATCGATTAATACATACATGTACATGTACATGTGTTCTGTTCTCTTTGTTCACAATACCCTTTACCCTGACCTAAACAATCGCTATTTCACTACCACTGCTCTCAAAGAACCAAACAGTGACAGGAGCAGACAGTTGTGGTCCAGTACATGTAGTACTGAGTTCAAGAAACCCTGATGATGGGTGGATAGAAATTGATTGTTACAATCTAGACCAAGCTGGGAGACAGAGTGGCAATAAGTTCATAGACAATGCAAAGGAAATGTGTACATTGCTTTGGCGTATAAACGTGATACATGTACCTACATGATGTTTTTTGCACTTCATGCTTAGTGTTCTTTGCTATAGATGAACAAGATAGGAACAGAAAACACAAAAAAAGAGGTTCAAATGCAAGTATGATTTTACAATTATGTCCACACACAGGGCCCACACACAGGAGGAACAAACTTTGATACCCCTTTGCCACCTCCCCCCTCCATCTTCTTAATGACAGGCTTGTGCCCCCCCCCCCCCCCCCCCCCACCCCGAACAACCCCACCTCTCCCCATAACGTATCTCCAAATTCGGGATCCACCGATGCCAGAAAACGGCCCCCAAACAAAACACAAAACAAAACAAAAACAAGTCGCTGTAATGCTATGAAGTGAACCATGAACTGTATTTTTCTTTTGCAGGATATTACAACACAGAGACCTGTTCAGCAACTCAGTCATCATGGATGATCTCCAGGGATTAAAGGAGGAAGCAACAGATGAAAGAACTAATGAGATGACATGTACCTGTAATTGTATCATCAAACAAGAACCAGTGGATATGCCAGGTAAGGTGCTGAAAAATATGATGGACACACAACAAAAAATGTACACATGTAATTTGGTTTGAGTTCAGTGAGACAAATGTTTATATTTACACTCCAGCTCAAAGGAATTGACATAGGGAAAGGGAAAGGGAAAGGTAAGAAAGGGAAGGAGCCACAGTTGTAAACCGCGGTATATTTTGTCCAGTTCAGCATAATAGGTAGCATCGTTATTCATGCTGAACTGGACAAAATATGCTGTGGTTTGAAACTGCGGCTCCTTCCCTTTCCCTTTCCCTATGCCAATTCTTTTGAGCTGTAGTGTATATTGATTACTAAATTTTGAATTGGACTTAAATACTGTGTACTGCTAAATGCATCCATCCACTCTTCCATGCTTAAGTATACAAATGATGCACAGGTTGGTTGTGTGCACTAGAGGTGCAGCCAAGTATGTTTTTGATTATGCCAAAGTTACTGCCTGCACATTATACCGAACCACAAAAACAAAATGCATCATTTTTTTTCTATAGATTGCAACAGCAAAATATATAGAAAAGAAATGAAAATGACAATGTTAAGTTACCAGACAAAATTTACTGATGCATATCAGCTTTTACCAACCTATGGTTAATTTTACTGGATGCAATTACATGTACCAACAATTTGGCAAGAAAATTATTATTAATGATAATCTTTTGTCTCCTAATGTATGGTCAACGGACTCGAAAAAGATTACAACGTTTTGTGTGCCGCTGCAACACTTCGTCAGGTGTGATACAAAATTGTAGTATGTAGGAGTTTAATTAGCTTTGGTCAGTGCAGCGCACTAACCGAAACCTGCTCTGCACTGACCAAAGGGTATTTAAACGTTGTGATCTTTTTCCGTCGACCATACATTGTGAGACAGACAAATTATCATTAGCCAATTATCCAACAATGATTAACATATTTAGCAAAATTATTATTATTTTGCTATTTCCAATATGCAAATGAGAATGCATAAAATGGAAAGTTTTATGCAAACTCCTCCTTGTCATCACGAATGCGAGTCAAAGTGGCAAGTGCCAAATACTGGATGCTAAGTTATTCAAATCACATCACATCATTGAGATTTTGATTTGTTACTGCTTTCTGAACTAATGTGACTAATCCTATGCATTCAGCTACCTGCATTTTTAGCTACTAGGCTAGAAATACTCATGAATATGGCCCTTGCATGGTGATTATCATATTTCTTGTTGTTATTCTTTTTATAACAATTTGTACTAGATGGAAGGGATACCAAGCACGATACCACAGCAGAACCTCAGCTGGAGTTTAACGATGACTTGCCTGACCACAGCGAGAAGATGACGTTAGGCAGGTTCACTGAAGGAAACCTGGAGGAAGAAGCTTTACAGAAGTATACACTTCTTCAGGCAGATTTCAAGGAAGAGTACCCTGATCTACCTGAAGAGAATGTGCAGGTCTTCCCGGAACCTGAGAACCAAGCAGTGACAGGAGCAGACAGTTGTGGTCCAGTAGTACTGAGTTCAAGAATTGATTCTTACAATGAAGACCAAGCTGGAAGACAGAGTGACAATGAGTTCATAGACAATGCAAACGAAATTCAGAGCAAGGCCTCGGATGAAGAATCTTTTTCTCATTCGAGGGAGAAGTCTAACATATCAATTTCCTACTCTGCACGGGATGAACCTTCAAATGAACGTCATGAGGCAAACGACATGAGTTTCCAAAATGGAGAGTTTATTCCAGAATGTTCTATTTGTAAGAAGAGTTTCAGATCCAAAAGCAAATTAGCAAGGCACACAAAGATTCACACTGGGGAGCGTCCACACAAATCTTTGTTTTGTAAGTCGACTGACACACAGATTGGCTCATTCACAAGACACATGATATATCACACTGGAGAGCGTCCACACAAATGTTCTGTATGCAATAAGTCATTCACAATGAATAAATTATTGACAAGACATATGAGCATTCACACTGGAGAGCGTCCACACAAATGTTCACTTTGTAAGAACACATTTCGACGGAGACACCACCTTACAGACCAAATGAGAGCTCACACTGGAGTGCGTGCACACCAATGTTCTCTTTGTAATAAGACATTTACCATTAATAGCTCATTAACAAGACATATGAGAATTCACACTGGAGAGCGTCCACACAAATGTTCTGTTTGTAATAAGACATTTACCAGGAATAGCTCATTAACAAAACATATGATATTTCACACTGGAGAGCGTCCACACAAATGTTCTGTTTGTAATAAGACATTCAAACACAGCTCCCACCTTACAGACCATATGAGAGCTCACACTGGAGAGCGTGCACACCAATGTTCTCTTTGTAATAAGACATTTACCAGGAATAGCTCATTAACAAAACATATGATATTTCACACTGGAGAGCGTCCACATAAATGTTCTGTTTGTAATAAGACATTCCAACACAACTTCAACCTTACAGAACATATGAGAGTTCACACTGGAGAGCGTCCACACAAATGTTCTGTTTGTAATAAGACTTACACATATATTAGCTCATTAACAAGACATATGAGAATTCACACTGGGGAGCGTCCACACAAATGTTCTGTTTGTAATAAGACTTACGCACAGATTAGCTCATTAACAAGACATATGAGAGTTCACACTGAAGAGCGTAGCCACCAATGTGCTGTTTGTAATAAGTCATTTACACAGCAAGGCGCAGTAAGAAATCACATGAAAATTCACACTGAAGAGCGTCCCCACAAATGTACTGTTTGTAATAAGTCATTTACGCAGCAAGGCACATTAAGAAATCATATGAAAATTCACACTGGAGAGCGTCCACACAAATGTGCTGTTTGTAATAAGTCATTTACACAGCAAGGAACATTAAGAAATCATATGAAAATTCACACTGGAGAGCGTCCACACAAATGTTCTCTTTGTGAGAACACATTTCGACAGAGACGCCACCTTACAGACCATATGAGAGCTCACGCTGGAGAGCGTACCCACCAATGTTCTCTTTGTGAGAACACATTTCGACAGAGACACCACCTTACACAACATATGAGAATTCACACTGGAGAGCGTCCACATAAATGTTCTGTTTGTAATAAGACATATAAACACAGCTTCCACCTTTCAGACCATATGAGAATTCACACTGGAGAGCGTCCACATAAATGTTCTGTTTGTTATAAGACATTCAAACACAGCTCCCACCTTTCAGACCATATGAGAATTCACACTGGAGAGCGTCCACATAGATGTTCTCTTTGTGAGAACACATTTCGACAGAGACACCACCTTACAGACCATATGAGAATTCACACTGGAGAGCGTCCACATAGATGTTCTCTTTGTGAGAACACATTTCGACAGAGACACCACCTTTCAGACCATATGAGAATTCACACTGGAGAGCGTCCACACAAATGTTCTGTTTGTAATAAGACATTCAAACACAGCTCCCACCTTACAGAACATATGAGCATTCACACTGGAGAGCGTCCACACAAATGTTCTCTTTGTAAGAACACATTTCGACAGAGACACCACCTTACAGACCATATGAGAATTCACACTGGAGAGCGTGCACACCAATGTTCTCTTTGTAATAAGACATTTACCATTAATAGCTCATTAACAAGACATATGAGAATTCACACTGGAGAGCGTCCACACAAATGTTCTGTAATAAGACATTCACACACAGAGGCCACTTTACAGAACATATGAGAACTCGCACTGGAGAACGTCCACGCGAATGTTCTTCATGTTAAAACACATTTCAAAATATAGAGGCCACCTCGCAGAACATAAGAGCTTACATTGGAGAGCGTCCACACAAATGTTCCGTTTGCAATAGAATTGCAGATTGACTCATGAACAAGACATACAAAAATTCACACGAGAGAGCATCAACAAAAATGTTCTGTAAGTAATACGACATTCACACATCCAAGAGCATGAACAAAACATGAAAATTCACACTGTCCAGAGAGCGTCCACACAAGTGCTTCATTTTTAATAAGACATTGATAGAGAGCAGCAGTTTGGCAAAACATAAGAATTCATACGGGAGAGAGTTCACATCAAACAATGTGCTGTCTGTAACAAGACATTTACAGACAGCAGCAGTTTGGGAAAACACGAGAATGCACCCGGGAGAGCATCTACACGAATGATATCTCTGTGACGAGACATTTATAAACTGGCATTATGTTGTTGGTTTGTAAGTCCATCCGTCCTCAATCTGTTTGAGCAATATCCTGAGAACTGTTCAACGGACTAACTTCAAACTTGATACCTGGGTACCTGTATGTCATTCATAAAATTGCCTAAAATGACCATCCCGAAACCCTTTACCGGTATGCAATATCTTGATATCCACTCAACGAATTTTCTCCAGACTTGTTACTTTTATGATATTTATAAGGCCAATTTACCTGTGTAAAAATTGGAGTCAAATTGAATGTAGGTCAAAGGTCAATCAACTTTACTGTCAATGCCAAAAATGTGATATTTGTCACATTTAATCCAGTGGTCCTCTTCCAACCAAACATGTTACAAAAACGGACCACGACAAGGAGGTGAACAAGTGACATTTTTGTTTTTAAAAAATACCTGAAAGGTCAAATGTCATTGAACATAGCCCAAAATGGGATCTTTCTCCAAATATCTAGAAATATAATCACCCATTTTCAACCAAATATTATGCAAAGGTGCATTGATACATTGAGATCGACTGGTGAGATATAGAGGTCAGATTCCTTTCAGGTCAAAGGTCAATAAACTTTGCAAACATTGGCTAAAAATGGCTCCAAAGTATTTTGCATAAGTTTTTGCAATAACTATAAATTCAATTGACCAATTTCAAATCAGTGCGGTAGACCTGTTAACTACATTATGTTGATGCGATTTGAGGTTGAATCCTTTTAATTCAGATGTCAAATGTCAATTACAATGCATGTATTAAGAATTCAATCGTCTAATTTCCAGCAAATTTAAGATTTTTGTGCACAGATGAGTCTCAATTCAAATTAGCTAAAGCTTACATGAAGGCGGAGGCATACTTGTCGACTGTGTAGCAGTCTAATTACTCTACATGTAGTTAGTGAATGTGATTATATAAGCATGGCACCCGTAGAGGTTTAGCTGACGTGGAATTGTAACCAGGGCAGACCCAGGATAAAGTGTCAGGCCTTCTCCAAAATACCCACAGGACCACTCTACATCTCTCAGTGGTGAGCCCCCAGCTACATGTAGGAGCCCTTACATGAAAATAACACGTGACACTTGAACCTATGAAAGCCCAAAACTTAAAGGCATAGTTCACCCCGAAATTAATGTGGAAAAAGGGAGACACATGAAAGAAACATATTTGTGAAAGGATAAGAAAGTTATATTTTTTTTTATTTTGTGATGGCACGTACGAGGTGCAGTATACAATTTTGTTTGAAAACAATTTCTCAAAAAGTTATGTATCCTTTTAACTATGCATTTGATACATCATTAGATATACGTGTTAACACACATACCGGCATAAGAAAAAAAAACATGCCGTCGTGAAAAACAAAAAAAGAGCAATTTATGGAATTATTCTATAGACAACACATGAGAGAGCACCTCCCACGTGACGTCACAAAATTGAATTTTCACTTATGTGTTTCTTCCATGTTTCTGCTTAAAATTGAAACCAACTTATTTTCAAGGTGAACTATCCTTCAAATTAGCTCATCAAGTTGAAATGTACATATCCTAGAAATAAAGGATATCATTCTTTAAGACCCAAGTTACGTGAAATTTCATTACTTTTCTTTTGATCATCCATTGAATATCAAATAAGTGTTTTGCCTGTTTTTGTGTGGTTCTATGAAAATATCAAAGGGAAAGTCCGAACTTGTTTTTCTTATAGCAGAAAAAATATTGCAACATACATGTGTTGGTAAAGTTTCAGACAAAAATCTGTGAAACGATGAGAAAACTATGACTTTTTACATTTTTAATTTTATGAGTTGCTTTCCGATATTATTGTCTGCTGTATGATTCTATAAAAAATATGTTTTTAATGAATAAATAAGATATGTCCAATGATACATCAAATGCACAGGTTAATGGTATACATGTACCGGTTTTGTATATCATTTTGAAATAGTAAATGTACATGTAGTAAAAAAAAATTAACGTATGGGAGAGCAACTCGCACGTGACGTCACAAACTTAAACTTAAACAAGGGTTGATTGTCTTAGCCTTTGATGGATTTCGCTAACATGTTACATTAATTTTTCTGCTTTTATTAAAATCCTCTTAACTTCAGGGTCGACTTTTGCTTTAAGTGCGTTGCCTTCTACAGCGACGCTTGAGTTGTATTATAGGCCTTTTGGTGCAGAAACGTATTTAATTTGATAAATAATTTACATTTTAGTATGAAAGTTAAGATGAAAAGGTATCATTTCTGTGTAAAAGATTATATAGGCCATCAAGTGCATTCAAAATTGAGGCATGTGGAATATGTCCCATTGCATGTCCATCAGGTGTCAAATAGTATTGAATCAAAGCTACAATTACCATGTTAACGAGAAGAGTTGTGAAGGAATCGTTTCGGTAAATAAAAAGACCAAGCTTAGAGAATTTGCGATGCACACTATTGCTCTTTGTAGAAGTTGAGAATACTGAAGTAAACTGTTAGAAGGCGGCCAAATAGGCGCGAGAGAAAGAGGAAGTGGTCGGGTGACGGGGAGATGAAGAATGGAGAAGATAAGGAATGGGCGGGAGACAGGGATATGAAGAGATCGAGAGAGTGAGATATGAAGACGGTAGAAAGCCAGAGATAAAAGAGAGCGTTGTATATTATTATTGTGAAAGTATCCTTCGCTTATGATGTGAACTAGGTTCTGGGACATGGTAGTCGGTGTACAGTGTATCACAACACTCTTCCAGGAAAAAGAAAGCTTAAGACTGTGAGACCATCTATGATATATTGTTTTAAGGAGCCAATGTGAAAACCAGTACATTGTACCAAGGATGTTTAAAGAAATGGATATACATCCCTTTGAACAAGATCTGAATCCGCCACTCAAAATAATTTATGCATATGCAATTGCGTCACAGCATGTCCACATGGAGCTAACAATTATAGGTCATGCATATTCCTAAACACGCAGACATTTCAGCTTTCGTTGAATTAATATAACTGAAGTTCAAACGATGAGGATTGGAAAGCTGTTGGCCAGCATTATCTCTTGATGGTTTCATTGGGGAAGTTTAGAAGATGAAGGAGAACCAGTTGCGAATGTGACGAAACACGTACACGAATCCAACTGCAGGATCCGATCCGACGTGGCTAGGGCTAGGGGAGTAGGGCTGTACGTGCTGCTGTCTCCCCTTCCCCGGAGGTCTGGGGATGGATAGACTCACCCAAGTTTGTGGTTGAAAATCATACGTAATTCTTTGCCTCCTCATCAAATATTTTGGAAATATTCTAATTAGCCTGATAAGTTTAGAAATAAAACAATGTGAAGCTGCAGCAATCCTCGCGCCCATCCTGTTGGTTAACATTTTGATTATCCAACTTATTGGATTATCCAGGTAGTAATATCCTTTTCAAATAATCTGAGGACAGAAATGCTAGTTGCTAAGTTGGCACAGGTACAGACCTATATAAGTTAGTGCTATATCAGGGGCCTGTTTCTACATTTAGAATAACAGAGAAATCTTGGTAACTTGGAGCTCAGCCTTCTGAGTCATTCTGTCTTCACTCCATATTGGTGGACTCAACCAAATGGTCACGATTAGTATTACGATTTTTAAGTTCACCAGCTGTACGTTTCTTTTGCAGGATATTACAACACCGAGATCTGTTCAGCAACTCAGTCATCATGGATGAACCAGTGGGTATACCAGGTAAGGGGATGAAAAAATATTTCAACAAAAGATATAAATGTAAATATGTAAAATGGTTTGAACTCAGTGAGGCAAATGTTTATAAATATTTATATTGATAACTAAATTGTGAATTAGACTTAAATACTGTGTAGGCTTAGAGCTAAATGCATCCATCCACTCTTCCATGCTTAAGTCTACAAATTATACAAAGGTTAGAGTGATTCGGTAGGAATTGTGTGCACAAGGGCACTTTGCATGGTTTCAACATATGAGGCGCAGCCGTGCGTATTTTTGATCATGCCAAAGTTACTGCACGCACACAATTCTACTGAGCTACAGAAACATGGTGCATTGTTTATTTTATAGAATGGGCAACAACACCATTTTTTACGTTAGTGTAAAAATGTACTGACGTATGGCTACTTTTACCAACATACATGTTAATGAATTACAGCAAACTGGGCAAGAAAATTGATTTTGGATGGCAATTTCTCTATCTCCACAATAAGCAGAACAGATCCAAAATTTGAATAATGTGTGTAATAATGCAAATTATATTGCATTATAGTAAACTTGATTAAAGTAGGAGAATTCTTTTTGAGATTCTTAAACCTATTTTATAACATTGTTCTTTGAGCATATCAAAGTCTTGATGCAGTTGATCAGAAAAAAATCCAAGAAGGACTGATTTACTTCCAGCTAGACTTCTTGAAAGACAGATATAATTGTGTACATATATGGCAAAGAAACATACCTACGATAAGCAAGAATGCATGAGATCTGACATGTATTTCATTCTTTGTAATAACTATCATCATTAAAATTTCTTCTTGTCCTTCTTCTTGATAAGTGCATGTCAAAGTGCCAAACGCTGAACACTAATTTGTTTCAAGCATATCAGATCATTGAGTTCTTCTTTTGTTTGGTACTGCTCTCCGAACTTAGAGGTGGGAGGATTTTTTTTTTTCAGGTCCAACTTAGATTGAATAGAATATCAATATTTATCTTTTTTCTGAAAAACTTCCTCGCCGATCTGAATGTATACGCTACCTTTCCTCAGCTTCGCTTCAGAAAGATAGCTACAGTTGTCCTCAAAATTATTCATACCCTTGTTAATTTTTATGATTTTTTATTTTTGTGATGAAATGAATGCATTTTGTCAAGTGTGTATATCAGTTATATGTGACCAACATGTGAAAGAATAACAACAATACACAATTCAAGAAATTCATCATTTCAGGGGTATTTTATTCATGGATTTTCAAAAAATGCCATGTTCAAAATTATTCATACCCTAGGTTTACTGAGTCCAACTCAATAGCATAGCCTTTGTTTCTTATGACTGCTTCTAGACGGTTCTTGTACGTGTCCACAAGCTTCCTGCATGTCTTATGGGGGATGTTTGGCCCACTCTTCCTTGGCAAAAGCCTCAAGCTGGGACAGGTTGGTCGGTTTCCTAGCCAACACTCTGGGGCGGTATTCCGAAAATCCACAGAGATAAAAATTTTATCTCCTCTTAGATACAATGTCCTTAAAATATTTTATCTTTGGTATTCCGAAAAACATTTTAGGAAGATTTTAACCAATATTAATGAGCGCATGCACTGCGCTCCTATCCCAGAGCCAGCCAGTAATAAACGTCCTTTCATGTCTTTTGCATACATTAACACCATCAAGCTGATGGTGTGATGTCATGAAACTGAAAGGTACATTGCGCATCAATGTCTATCAGCGCGCCTTATTGCATTTGATGCGCACATGTGCAAAAAGTTGAATGCGCGAATTATTGTTTGCACGTAATGCTATGGGCCTAGGCGCGTACGTCTGGAGATAAAATTGCTTGAGAACAGTTTTATCTTTTATCCTAACTTTTTTTCCTAAGTGCGTTTCAGAATACCGATTTAGCTCATTTGCATAAAAATTTTATCTCGGAGGCTCATTTACATAAAAATTTTATCTCTAGCTCATTTGAATAAAAATTTTATCTTTTATTGTAAGTTGGCTTTTCGGAATACCAAAAGATAAAATTTTTCCTAAGTCCCTGAGATACAATAAAATTTTTCCTAAGTTCGTTTTCGGAATGCCCCTCCTGGTCTTCAAGTCTCGCAACAAGTTCTCAATTGGATTCAGGTCAGGACTCTGACTTGGCCATTCGAGGACGTTGACATCATTGTCCTTGAACCATTTCTTCACTACCTTGGCGGTATGTTTTGGATCATTGTCCTGCTGGTACTTCCAATTAGGGCCAAGCTGGAGTTTCTCAGCGGATTCCTTCACGTTTTCATCAAGGATCGTGATGTAATCCTCCTTTCTCATGATTCCTTGGACCTTGACGAGGTTGCCTGTGCCAATGGAAGAGAAGCATCCCCATAGCATTATGTTTCCACCACCATGCTTGACGGTGGGCACAGTGTTCTTTGGAGTGTATGCTTCTCCTTTTTTCCTCCAGACGTATTCAACATCCATATGGCCAAATAACTCCAACTTTGTCTTATCAGACCACAGGATGGTTGACCAAAAGCTGGAATCTTGCTTTACTGTAGATGACCTTTAGCAAAGGCTAGGCGAGCCTCCAGATGCTTCTTCCTGAGCAGCGGGGTCTTCCGAGGCCTACGTCCATGGAGACCTCCTCTGTGCAAAACTCGCTCAATAGTGGACCGTGACACCTTCGTCCCTGCCTGGTCAAGCGTTCGAAGTAGGGCCTTGGTTGTGGTCCGGGGGTTGTTGTTGACCTCTCGGCAGATTTTCCTGGCAAGTTTGGGGGACACCTTTCTCTTTTTGCCACGCCCACAGAGGTTTTTAACAGTATTGAACTTCTTGTGCTTGTTGATAATGCTCTGCACGGTTGCCACAGGGACATCATATTGCTTCGAAATGGCCTTATAACCCTTTCCTTCAATGTGGGCACGCACAAGACGTTGCCGTAGGTCCTCACTGAGCTCCTTCTTCTTGGCCATGATGATCAGAAACTGAGAATGACCAGAACACGTTTCCTCTATTTAAAGTCTTATGGAAAGATGCTATGTGTTTGACAATAGTTTAACATTTGGTCAACAAAAAAGGTATTTAATCCATTGGAACATCTTGAAATAACTATAGGACAAAGATTAACACATTCTCAGGAAAGGAAAACAATGGATACTATGAAGAAAGAACATTTTTGTTGAGGTATTGTCAGGGGTATGAATAATTCTGAACATGAGGGAAAAATAACTTTTGGACTTATCTATTATTATGCAAATGAAGTTTAGCCAACTCATATGTGGATTTGTGCATAGCAACAAGTAGACAAAGGATACACAGGAAGTACCAACATAATAGCTTTTACAAAGGAAGAATCTAACAAAGACTGTTATTTTCAATGGGGTATGAATAATTTTGAGGACAACTGTACATCCAGATCGCTTCGGAAGTGATAATTCGTCCCATTGCCTAAACCAACGTTGATTATTCGCTTACTAGCTTCTCTTGAGGCTGTATATTAAAGTATTTGTATACTATCCTATGTCTCATGTCTTCTCTCTCTCTCTCTCTCTCTCTCTCTCTCTCTCTCTCTTCCCTGGATCCTTCTCGTTCTCTGTCTCTCACTCTCTTTATATCACTCTCCACCCTCCCTCCTTTTCTCCCCGTCTCTGTCTCTCTATCTCACCCCCTCTTTAGTTCACTCTCCGTTCCCCTCTCACTTTTTATCTCACCCTCTTTTACTCAATCTCCCTCTCTCTTTCTTTCTCTCTCTCTCTCTCTCTCTCTCTCTCTATCGTTCTCTATCTCTCTCTCTATCTCACCTCTTTATGTCACTCCCCCCCCCCCTCTCTCTCTCTCTCTCTCTAATTTCACTCTCTCCCTCCCTCTCTCTGTCTCTTCCTCTCATCCTCTCTTTATTCACTCTCCCTCTCTGTCTGTCTCTCTCTATCTCACCCTCTCTTTAGTTCACTCTCCCCCCCCCCCCTCTCTATCTCCCTCTCTCTCTCTCTTCTTCTGTATTATTGCTAGTCTGAGGTTTTCTCTTCTCATTGTTTATCTACAGAAGCATTGTGCCGCAACGCATCATAAATTCGTAATTTTTCTCTTTTTTATTTACCCAAACTATTTTCCTTCACAATTTACAAACTTGTTGTCATTAAAATTATCATTGTAACTTTGATTCAATACAATTCAATACCTGAGGGACATGCAAAATAGACAATGGAACATACTCCATACCGATACGCCTCACTTTTTTACACTTAATTAATAAACATAGATTTTTACATAGAAATAAAATAACACTTATCAATCAAAACTTGCATACACCTGAGATCTACAAACATGCAAATTATTTACAATTGAACACATGATTCTACATCATATGATAAATTCAAACTTAATTTAGAAGCACCTATAAAAAAATATTGTGTCAAAGTACTCTGTATCAAAACACATACATTGGGTGGGCAACCAATCTCGTGGCCGGACACATCCTGGCCCCTGGATCACCAAGGATGAGTTGCTATAGATAGCAACTGGGCAATCGATTGTAAAGTTGCTATCTATTGCAACACAGTATCATAAATCATCACTCTTATGTATTGCAAGTCCAAGACTGTGCATGATTTTGCAATCAATCGTATGTTTATGAGTAATCCGTACGAGCTACGATCAAAATCATTTGCAAGTTATGATCGATATCGAGCGTACGTTCTTTGTGATACAGATTTAAACTTGATATCAATCAACAGATCAGTCGTACGACCAATCGTAACTCTTTGTGATACGGGCCTAGATGTGATGCACCTGTTACCCCAGGCGCTTACTTTCCCTACAATATCTCTGTACTTCTAGCTATTGGTTTTATTACATCTTCACTCACACTTCTGTACATGTATAACTATATTCAGTAAAATATCATAGATATGTCACTCCATACCTGCAAGTTATGACCAGCGTAAACAAACAAATGCTTGAGCAGTGTGCACGCTGTGTAGTGAATACATGCCTATTACCTAAAAAGCCATTTCATGGCTTAATTCATCAGACACCTTTTAATCTTGTGGAATGTGTTCAGTGTTCAGTAAATAGTGACATTGTTCATACTACATCGGTCACAAACTCATTTCTGGGACTGAAGGATCAGGACAAAAACAAATACAGTGAAACCTGTCTATAGTGGCCACCCAAGGGAACAAAAAGCGTGGCCTTTATAGACAGGTGGCTGCTATAGACAGGTTCTTTAACACATGATCTCTCTCCAGGGGAATTAGTTTAGTGGCCACTATAGACAGATTGGCTGCTATAGACAGGTGGCCGCTAAGACAGGTTTGACTGTACTTGATTAAATGTCAGCTCCACCTGTATCTGGAGACACTCAAAAACCAACTCCAAATAGCTTCATCTATTTTCTAATACCTCTTTAAGGTTATGATAGTAGAGGTGAGTTTATATAGCATCTTTCAACTAATCACTTTCCATTTCTGCCATCAGGGCCCTGTTGCATAAAACTTACCATTGATAGTAACTTTGCTACTAGTTAATGGCAACATCTATGGAAAACTTGAATGTGATTGGCTGTCGAGCTATGTTACCATGGTAGTTACTATTGATGACAGAGTTACGATTAATGGTGAATTTTATGCAACGGGGCCCAAGTATGATTGTAAGTTGGCTCAATTGAAATAAGTTTATGTTGTCGCTTTTGACACGGTATGGCAGACAAACATATTAAGTTTTATGCAACGGGGCCCTGGTGAAAAAATCCACACATGGCACACAGAAATTAGATACCTCTCATGTAGAAAGACAAAATGTTACATAGCTAAACATATATACATCGATATCTCTGAGTGACACCATACACATATTTGAATATATGAAAATAATGACTAATAAACTGTCATTTCTTACGCACATAAATAGTCATACACTATGTTTCTGCTGAACTTTGTAAATTTTCTTTATTGGCCATTTGTTTGATCCCAGAATAATATTACAAAAACAAGATGAATTGTTTTTCAGTCACCATTAGACATACATGTAATGCAAAACAGCCGATTACACTGGTGATACAAGGCATTTTGCAAGAAAGAACATATTCATTGATTATATGGCATCTAGATATACTGCTCAATCTAGGTATCATGGGTTTAATAAACAGAACACCAAACCAACCCAAAGCATCAACGAAATAATAAGCACTTTGACCACTATGGGTTCTCAATATTCTACACATGGGAGTGTAGATATGGAGCCCTTTCCATTTAAACACAGTCAAAAATTAAGTATGCACGTATGTTTCTCTATTGCAATGCCAATGTAAACAATGTTAATGAGCATAGACTTACATCCATACACGTTTCATGATAAAATCCTCTTTACAGTCTGAAGAAATTCATGAACTATTTACATATCATATTGTCCTCGATGAGTTTCTCCATTAAAGGTAGCCCGTCCCTTTTGCAGACCTAATTCTGAAAGTTCCCTGACTTTGTCATCATTTGAGAGAGAGTGGCTATATAACCTTTCCCTGGAAACCACAAAGCGTAAGATTCGGTTTTGAGGAAATAATCTTTGATAATTGATCGAGCTTTCTTTTTTCGTACCACAAAATTAGTCGTAATTTCAAAAAATTAAATTGAGATTTTCATTTATTCTACTGGAATTATAGTACCTCTGACCTAAAAATTTCACAGTTGGTATCACAAACATACGTGCTAACTATGTGCAAACTTTCATGAAGTTTGCAGATGTTTGTAAAAGGGACGGGCCATCTTTAAGTATCCTGTACAAACAAATTCAGTGCAATGATTATGCCGCGTGCTTGCTCTCACTCAAATTAAAAGTGATGTTTTGGAATAGGGATGCTGTGATTGCATAGTACTGTAAGATTGCAATTTGTATGAGATTACCATAGAAACTATGTGAAAGACATTTACCTGAATACACAAAGCTACAACGATTTGAAGGAGAAACAAAGACATTCCATTTACTATACAGTATACATATACACAGCCCTGCAGAAATAAGTATATGACATAAGAATATTCAGAAATAATACAGATGTGTGTGACATGGGCTATGTAAGTCAGAACCAATCGTCTGAAGCCAGTTCCCTATGCAGTGTGTTTTTTAAAGGAAAATGCAGACGATACGATTTTGCCACAATTCTGCAGTCCTGAGTGCCTATGACTGGAGATGTGATGTGAACCTTCTCACACAATTCTTATGACAGGGTTCTACGATTCAGCCTGTCCTAGAGTTGTGCAACTAATCTGGGCCCTGTTGCATAAAGCTTACCATTAATAGTAACTTTGTTATCAATGGCAACTTCTATGGAAACCTTGGATTTGATTGGCTGTTATGCAATGTTACCATGGTAGTTACCATTGATGAGAGAGTTACCATTAATGGTAAGTTTTATGCAACGGGGGCCTGATCGTGATGTTGTGTGCTGTATGATAATATAAATTGCCTCTTTGTTTTCGACAAAGTAATACATCTTTTTTCATAGAGGTATGCATGTAAAAACAAGTTTAAAGGTATACGAAATGCACAGGTAAAAATGAATCCTTTTGGGAGTATGGACATTTTCACAAAAATTAGTACACAACATATAGGAGAGTAGCTCACAAGTGATGTCACAAAAAAAGAATTTGAAAATTCATAACTCTGTTGTCAAACCTTCATCAATTTGTTTCTGTCACGTTTCTGCTTTTATCAAAACCAACTTGACTGCAGGGAGGACTTTCCCTTTAATACTGCGCTACATGAAGTGAGCATTGAGACTGGTGACAGTGATGCTGCCCTACACTGACAAAAGGAAGCAAGTGACAAATCACTCAAACTGGGTTATTGGTATTCTCAGATTGTACACAGCATTCCCTACATACAGGCAAAATCTGGACAAGAAATGTTTATCTTTCTGCGAGATATTCAATCTCACATGATGTGGGGTTGCACTCGTGCCAATGCATGTGACAGATGCATTTTGCTCATTTACAAGAAAAGCCTCTTTTGTTAGTTGCTTCCATTTGTCAGAGAAGATAAAATGGAAGTGTATGAAAGTAACCTCTAAATAGTTCTATTACGAGCTGTACTCATTACAACTTCTACCCCTTCCACTTCTTAAGTGTGAAATATGTGCTTCTGGGAATACACATACATGTATACTGGCAATGACTAGAATGGATTGGCAATATTCGGCAGTGATGTTGAGAAACACTGATAACCCAAGACAAATTTCATAGACTTCATTTATAGGGAGGATAACCATATACTCATAATTGGTAAAAATGATAAACAAGACAAACAAAAATGCTTCATTTTCTGATAGGTGATGGATACAAATATTTGGCTGCTAATGTATGTTTTTTTAATAATCTGGCAGTGATTTAGGTAAATTTTTCAGAAAAGTATTAAGTATTTAGGGAATTGTTTTTAACAATTCTTACGAGGTTTGACCCCTAACATTCAAGTGATCATTGATAGCACCACATCTGGTCAGTTCCACTGTCCAGTCTGAATTTCAGATCTTAAAGATTCACACCATCAATGTGATGCAAATCTTTTATAACTAAGATGTATCATTTTCCACCTAAATATATTGGCAAGGCTGAAACTATACCCTGATACAGCATTGATTTGCATAAAAAAAAACGGCAAAAGTTTTTTAAAAAATTAATTTCATCAGGGCGTTATGTATTTCTTAAACTCTGATTAACAATGTAGACCTACCGCTGTCATTGAGCAGGAAAAATAGTCAAAAGAGTTTGTCAAATTGGCACTGTAATATTTCAGATTAAGCTATCACATAGTTTCTCCTAATATATTCCTTATCATTTCTCTGATTTTCCTTGAACTTTAACCACTTTTCTCTTGGATACTTTAATATTTATTCAATTCAAGTTGTCATTGCAGTTTTCATCCCCTTTAAAACCTTCTCACGTCATTTTGAAACGGGATGAAGCAGTCTCAGTCATATTTTTTTTTTGTCTAGAAAATAAATCTCTAATAGACATCAAAAAAGCAAGATGACTTTTGAGACACCAGTTCCTAAAATGGTCTGTACCTTACTGCAAAAAACGTCTCGGTGGGCTTTAAGTAACACCTACAAATATGACACGAGAACTAAAACGTCTCCAATAGAATCCTGCGATACCTATGTCACATATCCACAGGTTTGCTTTACTGTCTACATTTGTTGTATGTCGGTGGGCTTACCAGCAAATCAAAATACTTTTGTACTGGAGTACTATCTCCAGCAATCATCTCATGACAAGGTTTTCATCAAGTGTTGTTTTACCAGCAAATGAAAATACTGTAGTACTCAAGTACTATCTACGACAATGACCCCCCGACAAGGTTTTCATCGATTATTCTTGATGATTTGGAAGCCGTTCAAGCTGACGAAGACATCGCTGATGCAGTTTGGCAGATAAGACAGCGGGATCCACAGCAGTCTGGCGTCAAGGCCAACCGTGTATCTCGTCTTGGGCCACGTCGAGAAGAGGGCGTGCTCCATCGCGTCCGTCACGAGGTGGATTTTCGTTGATCTTCGCTTGTCTAAGATACTGCTCACGCTTGCTCTCACTGCATAGAGAAAACACAGAGAGCAGAGAAGATAGCAAAGGTAATAAGCTACATAGAGATTTTCACCTCTAAAGGTCTTTATCTCAATTCTTTTCAATTCTGGGGAGCTTCCTATGTGCAGTGGCCCAAATCGTACCAAAGTTGGTTGATATTGGACGTGATATTATTGTGACAAAGATACATTTTGGGCCATTTTAGCCATACACCTGTAGCTCATTGACCTTTGACCACAGTCAAAATTTAACCCCAATAGTCCGACCTACAAACATATTCAAATTTTATGCATACCAGTTTAACAAAGGTTGCCACTGACAACTGGAAAGCTTGCCTGAGGTTTGCCCGACATAGCAACAACTAATGAATGCAAAGTGGATTCCAAGTACTGAAATAGCATTGTTAGGTACAGGTTAATGGAATAACTCATTACTAGGCCCCGAGGGAAGAAACATCCATAAATTTGACTATATTAGTAAACTGGTCTATTGTACACAGCTTATTAGTTCCATGAATTATATGAACTTGTAGGTATCAAGTTTTGAAAGAAGTGCTTAAATGGAATGTAGCGACGGCCAGACAGGGCAGACACCACAAAAAAAACATAACAAATCATCACAAAAACATCAAATTCATCACAGCTGTTCAGTCTGAAGAGGCATATAGAATAATCACCAATGATGTGTCATACCACACCTCTGCATGATTCGATACAAAAGCTGCAAACCATTACTGATCTCACAGGCATTCATCTGCAAAAATCAGCAGATTATAAGAGAGGACAGGCCACTACAGATGATACGATCAAATCAGTCATACCACTCTGCCACTGGCTGAATCGCAAAATCCAGTCATTATGTATGTAGGGGACGTCACAACTCCCTTACTACTGCAGAACCGTGTCTTCTACGGTGGCCTACAGGCACACAAGACCAAGATGAAAGAGCAGTCAACTCACATTTTTGGAAGCCCTCTTCAATATATTCT
Source organism: Arbacia lixula (assembly GCA_963669155.1). Classification (NCBI taxonomy): domain Eukaryota; kingdom Metazoa; phylum Echinodermata; class Echinoidea; order Arbacioida; family Arbaciidae; genus Arbacia; species Arbacia lixula. The sequence continues at coordinate 1,142,830 of OZ022589.1, forward strand.
GCTTTCATCTCTGGCTCCAGTCGATTCCAGGCCTTGTCGAGGTTGGTGGTGAAGTTGCTCGTACTGGAGATGATTGTCTTGAAGAAACCAGGCTCAATGATGGCGACATTGATTCCATAGTGAAACATTTTGGCCTCTCTCCTGTGACATAAAGAAGGAGGACAGAAACAGAAACTGGAGTTGAATGAGAGCAAACAGATCAAAGAAACACATCAGTACAAATGATTACTTCGTGGCGGAGGCATAAAAACTGAACTTAAAGAGAATGAGAGAAGAATGAGAAGAATGAGAGAATGAGATAAACAAGATCAGTGAAAATAAAAGCCAAATAATGGCGACATTGACTCCGTAGTGAAACATTTTGGCCTCTCTCTTGCGAAGGAGGAAAGAAAGAGAAACTGGAGTTGAATGACAGCTGAAAAATCAGAGAAACAAATCAGTAAAAATAAAAGCCAAATGATGGCGACATTGACTCCGTAGTGAAACATTGTGGCCTCTCTCCTGTGGCACAAAGAAGGCAAGAAAAAAATGAAACAGTAACAGTAACTGGATTTGAGTAATAGCTAAAAATCAGAGAGAGAGATGAGCAAAAATTAATGCCAAGAAATGCCCTTGAAGACTGTGAGATTTAGTAGCTTCCATTGTGAAATACTTCCTCCTCACTTGCCATCGTTGATGAGAAGGACACTACCAGTCCAGGTATCCAGGTACTACGTCTAGGTCCAAAAGGACCAATGTGGATTAAAGGAGATATTGATAGGCGAGCAGTGAGAGGGATAAATGTGGATAAAACATCATGCACCAGGGAGATTACAACCCACAAGGGTCCAGACTTCTACCACTACACTACTTCTTTTCCCTTTACATTTTGTCTGTCTTGTTGCTTTTAAAATTATGTCTTCCTTCTCAAAATGAGATATGAATTTTAAGACTGTGTTTCACTCAATTTAAGCTTTATTTAAGTGTTATTTGTAATTTGCCCTGTTCTGCAATATTATTTTTGACATCCAACACGTAAAATTTCAAATAAGCACAAAACTCAAACAGAAACTGGGCCAGCAACACCAACACTCACCTCAGGGAATCTGAAAACGCCTCTACGCCAAACTTGGAGACGCCGTACCCGCCGCTAGGTAGGGCAAACCTGCCCTCGGAGCTAGCCATGTTGACGATGCGTCCTCGGGCCTTGCGGATGATGGGTAGGAAGGTAACACAGACGTCCATCAAGCCCAGGAGGTTGACGTCCAGGACGCGGCGGAAGTCCTCTCGGGTGTACCACTCCTGCAGGCCGCAAGACACCGAGATGCCTGCATTGTTGACTACACCCCACAGACCTGTAGAGGGCGCATGTCAAAGTGGCTTAATAAGCAGTGACAGCGGTTCATTAATTCACAGGTACGTCATCAGAAGCTAAGAGCATAATAAATGGTGACATTGCAGAATTTGATCCAAACTTATAACTTTTGTTGTAACTAGTCTAAAATCCCGTTGATGAATCCTCCCATCATTCATTTTATTTGCAATAAATTTGATGAAATATTGTGACATTAACGTTAATGCGGATGGACAGAAATATATATATATTTTTTTTTTGAGGGGAGGGGGGGGGGGGGTGGTAGTTTGCTTCCTCTTTCTCAGCGAAGAGCATAAATAACTGGCTGCACTAACACTGGTCTTCTCCGTTAGCTTAATAATCTTGTGCTATCAGAAGGGATAACTCACTTTGGTACACCCAGTTTGAACATGACATACAGAAAATGTTACCAGTGTGAGAAGCATAAACAACAATTCAAATGCCGCTGCCCATAGAATTTAGCCATTAGCCTAGAGCCATTTCTGACCTTGACCGGCGGGTAACGTCCTCTTGACCTCTTCCAGTGCATCCTTGATGTGCTCGTGTTTCGTAACGTCCAGTAACAACACCTTGGTCCGGTCAGAGGTCTCTTGGTCAAGCTGCTCTGCCCCTTTGGTTGTCAGGCAACCAGCAAAGACGTGGACACCCAGGCTGTCCAGCTGCTTGACCAGCAGGTTGCCAAAGCCGCTGTCGCAGCCGGTGATCAGAACATACCTGCATCAAAATGATAGTAACAGTCAGCTTTTGTAGGAAATTCTTGGTACGGATTGTTACGCTGGCTTTAGCCAAGCAGCCGTATTCAGTGCTAGAAGCTAGAATATATCAATTCCGCCAGTTCATATAAATGACGACACCATGGTTGAGAGGAACCAACACAGACACAACACCTTGTCCAAGGGTGTATGCATCAGGCCAGGCTCCCACCCAGCCGACCCAGGATATCTATATATTCAAGAGTCCAGAGCTCTCTCCACTATACCACAGGGCCCTTCTGCATGGTACAGGCTCGCCTAGGTACTAGACTGTGAGGTGCATGGACACAACCCAGTCTGTTAACAACTATGTCTGGTAAGGCAGACTATGCCCCAATCCCAGGGGAAGAGGGAAGAAGCCAGAGGAGCTATGACATCATTAGGGCATAGTCTGTCCTACCAGACATACTTGTTAACAGACTTGAGTTGTGTCCATGCACCTCACAGCCTAGTACCTAGGCTAGGTACAGGCAGAGAGATGGGAACAAGCTATGCCTAAAGGGAACCTCCCTACAATCATTTTTATCATTATCAGATTAATCATCCAAATGGCAATGATATTGTCTACATCTCTTTTCAAAATTTCTCTAGATTTTTCACCAAATATTTCTCAAACCTTTTTTTATCAAAGGGTGAAGCTGTAGAATATCCCAGATGAGTGAGATCTTTGTAGGAATGAATAAGTGCATGTACTGTCCACAGTCTAGCAACTTCATCTTCCTGGTAAAACCATGATAGCACTTATAAAATGAACATGTGCATAACATGGAACAGTTCTAGGAACAAATTGCAGAAGAAACAAAAATAATCAAAGAGGGATAGACTGGAATATCAAAGTACACATGTGCACTGTAAGTACTTACAATACAGCCAAGGATTTTGCTCAGTAATTCATATTCGTTTTCCATCATTATAACCTCAATCCTACCCAATGAAACATGACAATAAATACCAAGTACCTCTGGTATGGTATTTGACTGCTTGACATACAGTAGCATATGTATGCAGCGCTCCACACATGTATGGGAATGATTCTACTGGTAAACATACATACATGTAGGTGTACTTTCCTTCATCACATTACCCCGCCCACATTTCTACTTTATTTATGTAAAGTAGTTGGAAATGGAAACCTTGAAAACAACCGCTCAAACCATAACCTTGCAAGCGCGCTCTGATTTTGCTTAAGTCCTTCCATACTAGGTGATACTCTCCTCTATGTTTACTGGAAGATACATATTGAAGTGGCAGGGAAAGGCTTGATGTTGGAGTCAGCTGGAATCCTCCGCTGCACAATAACAGCGTCGCCGCTGCATGAACTCACACACCGGCAATCTCATCAAGTTCAACGTACTACAACGCTCAGCAGAAGGTGAACAAACTTTTCGTCCTTTTCTCTGATCAACTCTCCCCTTTTCAACTATTTCATTGCAATGTTACGACGATGTAGACTGTTCCATTCATTGTAGTCAACTCCCAATGCACTCTGCATGGGCTGCATCATTAAAAATGGTGTTACAATAACCACATGTTTCACTGTTACACACCTTGCTACTGTTTCAGATAAAAGGCTTCTTTTTACGACCATTCACTTCTTCTCTCATGTTTCCTCCTGATTTCTGCTCGTTCACAGAATTCTAAAGAAAAGCAGACGGGGTCAACAGCCTGTTTTTAATGCAAACAACGCGCTATGTAAACAACAATGATTGGAATTTTATGATGCAAAAACCTCAAAATCTCAAACGATTCAGAGCGCCAGTGAATGATAAAATATGAAGACATGAAATGCAATGTCAACATTACACCTACCTCTATGCAGAGGTGTGGATCAGTTTTTCTATCAACTCTAATAATCATCTAGATGATGAAAGATCTGTAAAGCCACCATTGTGTTTTCCCATTCTTATCGTTTCCTAAGTGCAACTATGATTTAAAAATCACTCGGATCTTAATGTATACAAATAGAGAAATGCACTGCTTTTTAGCATCCCGTAGCCCTAATATAAACACAAGCAGTGCACATTACTATCAGCACGCACTTCTCCAAATGGCAAGTGGAGGAGATGCATCCATTATGCATTGCTTCTCCAACACCTGGAATAGATGTAGATTTGCAAACATGTTAACACTGGGTACATGTAGGCCTATAAAATGAGAAGAGTACACCATATCAAAGGAATAGTCCACCCTGAGGTGAAGTTGGTTTCAATAAAAGAAGGAACATGGAAGAAACATATTAGTGAAGGTTTGACGAATATCCGTCAAAGAATAAGAAAGTTATGATTTTTTTTTAATTTTGATTTTGTGTCACATCACGCAAGAGGTGCTCTCCCATATGTTGTGTTTTTTATAATTCCATGCTGTTTTTCTGTTTTTGATGCAAGAATATTTTTTTTCAAGGAGGTATGTGTGTACGTGTTTCTAGAAATGTATCAAAAACACGTACAGATGAATATCCTTTTGAGAAAATCAACGTTTTCAACAATATTAGTACACAACACAATATGGGAGAGTACCTCGCACATGACTTCACAAAATTGAAATTTTAATAGATCATAACCTTTTTATCCTAGCTTTGACAGATTTTTGTCAAACATTCACTAACATGTTTCTTTCATGTTTCTGCTTTTATTGAAACCAACTTTACTTCAGGGTAGACTATCCCCTTTTACCATTAGGGTGGCAGACAAATGCTTGCTCTATGGGTTCTTGTGCACAAATGCAACAATGGCACATAGTTAAAGGGTTACTCAATTAGAAAGATAAGTTCCCACTAATCCATGTTAAATCATCCACTAAAAACGAATTTCACATAATTTGTTTGCCGCAATAAAGTCTCATTTTGACGAAAATTTGAAAAAATGCACGCCTCCAGTGACGTCAGAGAAGGCAAAATGCCATAGATTGTACGGAAGTCAAAATAGACCATTTTCGTAATGTATTCACAACTTTTACCCTAACCGCATAGTAATGTATTATTGCATTCACCTGTATCTTGTCATTCAGATTCAATGGATGGAATGCACTTTGAATCCATTAGTTGTTGCTACTCGGACAAACCTCTGACAAGCTTTGGGGTTCCCATTGGTAACGTATTGTTTGAACAACAGGAATAACATAATTCATTCACCCCATTGGCATTAATGGCATTTTGACTTCTCTGACGTCACTGGAGGCGTGCATTTTTTCAAATTTTTGTCAAAATGAGACTTTATTGCAGCAAACGAATGTGAAATTCATTTTTAGTGGATAATTCTACATAGATTAGTGGGAACTTATCTCTCTAATTTAGTAACCCTTTAATCCCTTATGCAGCAGATTCAATGCTGCTCTATGAGTTTTATGTGGACTTCTTATGCACAAATGCATAATGTGACATAAAGAGCTAATACACATTTCAATGAAAAAGGTTTTCCAGCGGAAACACATTTGTAATTATGTACATGTAATGTGGTATAAATAGGCAGGTGGTGTTTATACACAGCTTAAGGTAATTTTCACTGTACAAATGTACATGTACAGTGTGTTCATGTATACTACATGTACCAAAGCATATATTAGGAAGATCTTTATCATATGTAGGGGCACAGGTAATCAAATGACACCAACTCAACAAAAGAAATCGGCAAGGAAGGGGGGAGAAGAAACTACGGAAAATGAATGTGGTCGCCAGCAAGTCAAGGCTGATCCCCAAACTAGAGCTCCAATATCCTATTTCTGGGAATCCATAAAGGTCACATCCAGGCAAATGCAATTGATGTGTAAAAGCTAGCGAGCAGGCCCCTAGGTAGTACCCGTTCACACGCACTGCGCACATGGGCTCCTTAAAATAGCCCTTGGTAAAGAGAAACCTTTACACAGAGTCTATGAGCTGTTGCTTTCGAGAGAGTTGATTTTCACAACTTCGCACACTGTAAGGTCACAAAGCTAATAACACACAACAATTTTGCTGCATAATATTCCAGAAAAATATGTGACGCTGTCATCTGTAAAAATATTGGCTTAAATACAATAATGTGCAAGGGGCCACAGCCATTTTTGCCAGTTATTGTTTATCGTGACTATACGTTGGATTACGAATACCGGTACGGGCATTGCCAAGGCACAGCCATGGCAAGTTCACATACTTATAAGTACAGTATGTACATGTACAGGTGTATAACAACTGGAAAAAAAAAAACATTTGTGCAACGTGATTGTTACTGCAGTCTACACTATCACAACAGATGTACAGGAAGGCTAGGCTACCCTGAGATGTGCACATAGTACGAGTCAGGTGAAAATGCACAAACTGCATTCAAGAGCATGTGGCAATATTTCTGTTGTGTTGTTAGATTTGAGGCCCACATAAATGTAACAGCTTAAACAGCGCACTTTGTACACACAGGTAGCATTGCATTTAGTTAACACTCTCAATACCATTGCTTCCTGAAATGTGGAATAAGTATAATAAGTCCTGCCTTGGTAATGAGAGGGCTTGCAGAGTGCATGTTTATGGGCTACACTGTACATCTGCCACCCCCCCCCCCCCCAAAAAAAAAAAAAGGAAGAAAAGGAAGAACTTTCAACTTTGATAAACACGACAAACAAACCTCTTAAGTTGCGCAATATAAAATTGTAGTTTTCAAATTCATGAGCACGTTTTCATTAGGAGAGCCAGCCAGCCAGCCAGCCCCACTCACTGCAAATGCCAATGATGAAGCCTGAATTTGAACGTGCTCTTGCTAATGGAGCCATCTGGCAAAGAGAGTGGATGTGACAAATTCATCCCGACAGCTTTATCCTGCAATTGACCTTCTTCGCTTTCCCCCAGGCATAAATATTATTCCCCCTTCCATCTCTGCCCGTTTTCCTTCTTCTAGCCTGCCTCCTAGGCTGCGGGGATTATTTCTGATTCTCCGCAATCAATCGCAGGAGATGTAGGGATTTCACCCAGGTCTTGTTAAAGATGGCTACTAGTCTAGCATCCATGATGCTGTTCAATAGTTTTAATCCAAACTGAAAATAAAGTCTCTAGGACTCATGAGACCAGTCATTTTAAAATTCTTTTCTTTTCTCAGTCCGTCCGAATCGAAGAAGATATCAAGAATTATTATCTATTCCAGCCAGAGCATACGTATCCCGAGTTTCCAGCTAATGAAGAAGCGATTGCAACTTCAGGCTAGTTCCGCAGATCAGCAAACTAGCTCACTATTTCGTCTGATGAAGACGCACCTAATGAGAGAGAAGGAGACTGGGGGGGGGAGGGGGGGCGAGATAATCACACCATTAGCCTACGTATCTGTGATCGTATCTGTGATCTTCTGGGAGCCAGGAATTTCTCTTCTTCCACCCTTCCTAATCCCTCTCTCCGTCTCCCTTTCTATTTCTTTCTTCCTCCCTCTCTCCTTCTTTCCCTCTCCCTTTCCCAACCTGTTTCCCTTCATCTCTCTCTCCCTCCATCTCTCTTTTTTCTACTCGTATCTTTATCTCTCTCCTTGTCTCACCCCCCCCCCCTTTTCCCTCTCTCTGTCTCTGTCTACCTCTCTCTACTGGTTTTCCCCTCTCTCCCTCACTATCTCTCTATCTCCCCTCTACCCCCTCTCTCTCCCCCTATCTCCCTGGGTCTCTATCTCACCTCTCCCTCCATCTCTCCTTCTCTCTCCCCTTCTCTTCTGTTATCTCATGTGTCTTCACTCTCTTTATCCCTATCTCTTTCTTCATGTAGATGTCACAGATAGGGAACCAGGAGCACTCACTTGTCTGTTAACTTGTCCACATAGGGTTTGCGTAGATGCCACTCTATCATGCGTAGGATGATGATGAAAGCAATGAAGACTGCAGCATAACAGAGGAGACAGAACATCTTGAATACAGGAGGCAGTACATTGGCAGTTGATCTATGTTAGGTTGAAAGATCAAATGAAAAAAAATACAAATTACACATATTTTGTGTTATGAACATGTAAAACAAGAACATTTTGACTATGGAAAGTGGTACAATAACAGTCAATCTATGGTGGGTTGAAAAGTTCAATGAAAAATCCAACAATTACACATAATATTTCGTAAAATTAAGATTAAAATAAAAACAAATTAAATATCTTGAATACAGGAGAAGGAAATGAGAATGATGAGTCTCCTGCAGCCAGACCTGTTTATTGAATATTGTTGTTTTGATTGAAAATGCCTAGAAGCCACATTAAATCGTTAATGAATGAGTGTGTGTCTACACACTCCTCAGCCTGGAATCCAACCTATTCCTTTCACCTTGTCCAAGGGTAAAACTCGTGGGGTCAATGCTCGAGGTCAGACAGCCTTTATGGTTAGAGAGCCAGACCTTTGGGGCAGCCACACCATCATTCAATCAGTCAGCAGAGTCCCTTGGCACTGACCACAAACCTCTCCCTAGCCTGCACTCCAGTCTGTCAGACATTTATAATCAAACTTTTCCATACAAGAGGTCTGCCTCCAGTATATTAATCACTCTAAATTTCTTCTTGAGACAAACAAAGGAAAGCTGGAAGTGAATGAAATGAGTGGCAAGTGTTTTGAGTATTAGACTTTATTTTTCAGTTTGGATTAAAAATGTTCAAAAGCCTGAAAGCCAAGCTATCTGCATGAGAGAAGGTCTCTAGCCATCTACATGTATGACCCTGCCTAGGTTCTAGCATATGGAGTGCATGGACCCATATATTAATCATTGTTTTACAATTTTATGATCCATTTTTGTTATGGTTCTAAGTACCGCTTCAATTTACATATTTCCTGGGCTGTAGTGTGAAAATGGAAGCATAATGGTTGAATACCAAACAGCCCTTTAATACATTTCATGTAGTTCTATATACAAAAATTATATAAAATGAAGTTGAATATTGAGATTTTTTAGACATTTTTTTCTAAATTGTTTGCTTAATAATGTAACAAAAATAAGGACACAATTTTTTATCAGTCTCCTCAAATCAAAGATCAGTCACACAAATCAAAATCAATTCACCACAAGTTTTTAATTTTTTGAAAAGTGTTCTGCATACATGTAAAACAGTTTATTCCTTTTATGAGCAAAACTGAAAATACCTAGAATATGATATTACAGCTTAACGTTACAGTTCATAGAGTGGTCGAAAAATCATCGCTGTTCATTTAATCATTTCTGGTCCGATAACAACAAATCTGAAGCAAATCAAGTAAGATCGTCACCATTGTGTACATGTAGTAAGAATTGAGCTGGATGTAAAGCTGGGGAGGGACGAGGTAGTTACCCCTGAGTACCAAGCAAACAGTAACATAGTTTATGCCTGCGGGTCTAGATTTCTCACACAATACTCTTCATCCTCATCAGTCAGATTGCACACAAAGCACTCATACAAATCATACAATTTCTCAAGTTCACGCAGAGTTCAGCTGGAACAAATCTGTTATGTGGGCGTTCTTTGGCTCATTCTCCACCTTTTAGCTTTCCACCTCCATTCCCTGATGGCTGCAGTCACAAAAGCTCTCCCAAAGTTATTTGCTTTCTCTTGGTGTTTGTATGGAAGGATCAGGTGGTGGGGAGGGGGGGGGGGAGGGGGAGGGGGGAGGGGGGAGGAAGGGCAATGAATGATATAGAGTGTGGCATGTATGGTGGAAATATGACATGATCATTATGTACTGAAACTGAGGAACATTGACATTTCCCGAAAGTGATCATGTGTAGTCTATCTGGCGTGTTATTCCTCGTAAAATAAATTAAATTAAGGCATACTGCCATTTTCCTCCTTTATGATTTTATGGGTTTAAAGGTTACATGTAATAAGGGAGGAGAGGGACAGACGGAGCGTTGCGAACCTGAAGGTTCTATCACTAATTCACTCTCGCTCTCTCTCTCTCTCTATGTTTTGTGACATACAGACACACATACATGTCTTCCTCAATAAACATTTTTGTAAGCCATTCTGACCTGTTTGGGTTTAATTCTTCATATCAAAGATTCAAGAGAGGGTGAGACAGTTTGTCCCGCACAAAAATTGGCCAAAATTAGTTTTGTCCGAAAAACATGTACATAACAGGAGTTAGAAAGCCAGAGAAGGGTGGAAAGAGAGAGGGGAAAGAGGTTGAAAGACAGGAGGAAATGGTGGAAGGAAGGGGATAGGAAAGACGAGATATGGGTGATACAGAGCTACCAACATTGAAATTCAACAATCAGGGAGATTTGGGGAAGTTTCATCAGAAATCAGGGAGATGTCTTTCAAATGCATTCCACCTAATGGCAATAATATAACCTACCAAAAGTCAGGGAGATTGGGTGATATGATGATATTCAATGCATAGTAATATTGATCTGTTTTCAGAGAGTCTCCTGTGAAATCAGAGAGATTTCACTTGGCAGCTCTGGTGACATACTTGTGCATGTAGGGAGATCAATGGAAGGGAGGGTGTTGAGAGATGAAAGGGAGGGAGACTAGAAGAAAGAAGGGAAAGTGGGTGGAGGGGAAGGGTGAAGGGAGAGGAGAAGGGAGAGGGAGGAAGAGATGAGGAGGGGACAGGGTAGCATGGGAGAGATAGGAAGAAGAGAGAAGCAGGGGATTAGGAGAGGAGGAGGGGAGGAGGGGAGAGGGTAGCATGGGAGAGACAGGAGGAAGAGAGAAGCAGGGGATGAGGAGAGGAGGAGGGGAGGAGGGGAGAGGGAGGCAAAGGAAAGAGGAGATGGGAGAGGATAGTGTTTCAAATAATTGTATATCACTACTGCATAGTCTCACATTCAGTGTGAAAAAGACAATTTTTAGTTACACTCAGACCTGTCAAGTGTTTGATATCACGCACCGTAATTCAGAGAGAGTGCAAGACATCTTGCACTATACGAAATACTTAAGTCAGCCTCAAACATTCTGGACAACAATATACAGCACATATAGTAAGTACTTTCACAACAGAGGTAAGGAAGAGGGCAAGGTGAGAAGAAAGGGAAGGACATGAGGAGGGGGTGGACTGGAGAGAAAAAAGAATGGAAGAAAAGAGAGAACAGGAGGAATGGAAAGGAGGGAGGGAAGAAAGGAATTAAGAGTATTTGGTACCCTCTGAAAGTCTAAAAGGAGAAAATGTTGGATACATGTACACTGTACATGTACTTTGATATCAGGAAAGATGAATGAGACTTGGACAGAGATAATAAAGATTGAATGGGAAAGAGATATGACAAAAAGATTGGAAAGTATGAAAGTGATGAGACAGAAAAATGCCACAGAGATAAAAAGAGAAGACTAAGCTCAGCAAATGAATCAAATAAGTTTGAAGAAAATATATGGAGAAAACAAACATCCCTATCCATAAACCATAATTTTGGTAATAAATATACTTACCCTACAGGTCAAATGAATTGGCATAGGGAAAGGGAAAGGTTAGAAAGGGAAGGAGCTGCGGTTTTAAACCACCATATATTTTTTCTATTTCAGCATGAAACACGATGCTTTAGCCTAAAAAGCATCATTTTTCATGCTGAACTAGACAAAATATACCACGGTTTAAAAATGCGGCCCATCCCTCTCCTCCATTTCCCTTTCCCTATGCCAATTCCTTTGAGCTGGAGTGTATGTATTTATACTTTTTACAATAAACACAAACAATCTGAGGAACTAATAATGCACAATGCATCTCGTTAATATTACATAATTAAGTTGATCTGTACACTTACATTGCACACACGCTCAGTTCATGAATGCAATTAGCTCTACCAATGCAATTCAATTATGGATATCATTTTGTAAATGCAGACGTTTCATGACGCCCCAGATTTCTGACAAACATATAGAGAAAAGTGCAGCTACCAGGGTGAAAGGTAAGCTGCACTTTTCTTCAACCTTTCGAAATGAAGTGCTTTCGGTGACTCAGAATTCTGTGAACCCAACAAAAGATTTAGCCCACCACAAATGCAATTCTCCTGCTTGCTTGTGAAAGATTCAAATTGACTGTTTGTTCTGGATTGCTACTCCTGATGCACAAGACAGTGTGCATAGAATGCTGTTACACACGAACCGTCACACAGTCTAGATGGACATACTACATAGTACAGGTACAGTTCAAGCAAAGTAATGTGCATACATGTACAAATGCAAATGTCACTCCTTTCAACAATTTTTTCCCCTAAATTACTGTCATTTCATGTGTTTTGTACAGGTGTACAATTACAAAGAAAAAATATAATTCAGTCTCTTTTCTCTAGCTGCCTTAATCCAGCTCATTTCTCTCTCTCTCTCTCTCTCTCTCTCTCTCTCTCTCTCTCTCTCTCTCTCTCTCTCTCTATCTATCTATCTATCTACACTGTATCTCTCTCTATCCTTTCTCTATCCTTCATTCCTTTGCTCTCTCTCTCTCTACAAAGAAGCTTAATAAGGGTGACAAGTAATTTGACAGAATGTGAGTGACGATGGATGCCATGCAATGGGCATTAAATGTAAGAATTAGTGCTTTGAATATGGGCATTTTACATATTGCACAGTCAACACCAGTACAAATATATGCAGTGCATATCACATAAATGCATGGTAGTTTGCCCGTACATGTATGACTGTTTACCAGTGTGCTTGAACTTATCATCAAGTGCATACACTGTACCCAACAGACATACAAAATTATACATGTGTATTTGAGAATTTGTAAGTGTATGATCTTTGTTTCCAGACTTTGAGACTCCAAGTTGTTCACTTACATGTACAATGTACATAAATGTGTACAATGTAGGCTGTAGTTGACATTAAAAACCATACAATATGAAGAACATAACTTGAAATACAAAGCTGCATTTGTAGGACTTCAAGGGATTTTACATCACTGTTGATAAAATCTTGATTTCGTACACATACTTGAACATGTTGTGTGTATGCAGTCACCTGGAAAAAAATCACTGAAAAACTAGACTTCTTTTGCTGAGTTCCACCACCAAGCTTGTGCATTGAAGTCAAACATGATTTCTGATCCTATTCCTATGTCAAGGCCGTCAAATACAGCATACTTCTAAGAAGTGAAAACTGGAAAGTAACCCAGATAATACAGAGGTGAACTGAATAAAAGTGCTCAGAAACATCAGAAATAAACAGATTGGCACAATTTTTGAGAAAATGAAGACTGATTAAAATTTATAAGGAAAGTACCTGGGAATGTTTAAATGGGCAATGCTATTGATTTACAATGGCATATCCAGGGCTTGGCTGAAACTTTTTTTAAGGGGGCCAGCATGGACACTGAGCATGAGAGCCAGGTGGCCAAATGGATTTCAAAGTGGCCCAGATAGCCCAGACAAAGAGCAATGAGCAATTCAGGTGGCCCAATACTGGTTCAGGTGGCCATTGGCCCATCAGGCCACCATTAAAGGCCAGCCCTGTGGGGGTGTTTCACCCAGCTGTTCTTAAGCTAAAGACGGCTTTACTGGTGACCCTTTCTTGTGCTAAATGAAATGCTCAATGATTTTGATTCCCATCAGCTAAAGTTCAAATCTGATGTTTATTAATTAAAATTCTTGTCTTTAAGAAGTGTGTGAATAGGTTTATGATTTGTCAAATTTGATAAGCATTGTTGGAAATTAACTCCCACTATAGATGTAAAAACAGGAACAAAGTGTGGTTAGATTACCCCAGAAAGTCCTTTCACTAAAATCTAGCCGAATTGTCCCTACGGCGGACTACTCATGTATATTAATGAGTCAGATGAAATGAAACTCTTTCGGGTATTTGTTTCCATGTTGTCGTGTCTTGACCTGTGAATTAGAAATAGCTTGCGTGGTTAAGTCGCTGCCCGGTAAGCAGTAGATTGCAGGTTCAAATCCCATCTGGTTCCAAGATTTTTGTCTGACTTGTTTTTCGTTCATTTACAGGATGGAGCACGCTATCCTTATTACTGGGTGTATGCCTAAAAATTCTTTGCAAAGTGTGGTTAGCACAAGAAAGGTGCACTAGTTGTGCATTAAGTCATTCTTACATGTAGCTTAAAGGGCATATACTGTGTACTGGGAAGACAAAAAAAGACAAAAGGTGATCATGACTACCTCCACCTGCCCACAAGAGCATCACATATCTTCACACAATACCATCTAACAACCTTTCATGCGGGAATAATCATTTCCTTATGTCAGAAATGTGCTAGCTATGTGATGCTATTATAAGCACTTACAGAAAGTCATTGCAATGTTTAGTTTGTGCATAAATTATGTCTATTATCCTGCTAATTTCTACCTTTGATGATGTCACAGGGGGAATCTTGAGTTGGAGGATATTTTGGAGGCGGGGCTTATCAGTGCTGAGATAAAATATAGAAAATTTATTTTAAAATATAGGACACATATTTCCATTGAACAGTTAGTGACTTTGTTATAAACATATTAAGTTGCATCAACAGAAATCAACATACATTTTGATGACAGGGGCCCTTTAAATGTTACATGTTGGTGAAGTATGTTGTACTGGCAGAGAGCTCCACATATTCATGCATCAATTTTCCAGAAGCGCCACAGTCCCAAAAGATATAACATCCCATAATGCATTTTGACTTTCCCGTGCAGTCTCCATCAAGGTATTCTGCCGTACAGCCTGTTGTGTTTTGTGTTCCTTCACAAAGAAATCAAATAAGGATAAAACTGGAGACAAAGAAATGACCTCTGGCGTGTTCTTTTGTTTTGCGATCTTTTCACAGAATTACGTTATAACATTAGGGTGATTCGACAGGGTTGGGGCAATTTTCGTGACATACCACAACTCCAAATCCATATCTTTTTCAAACCAGGCAAATATAAATGTACATGTAGTCCAATAATGGCATTCTGAGCAAAAAAATGGGGTCCCATCCAGTATAATTTCATGTATAAGACCATGGCAATTTGACTTATGAAAATTTCTTGTCCATGTATTAAACGGTGGTAGATTTTTGTATGCCTCTTGCTTCAAATCCATAAAAGATTTCCAATTTTAACGTCTATTACTGAAAAAAGAGAGCAATTTTTCATTGACAGCTCAAAACTTAACCACATCTGAATTGATCGTCATGGTGAACTACAAAGGTTGATACCTCCATTACATGGACATTGCATGAAAACTTTGCCCCAACCCCATGGAATGACCAACAACTCATATCATTACACAACCGAGGGCAAGGTGTGGAGGTGTGGTGGTGTGGTGGTTGTGTACTGTGACTGAAGATCTCAAGGTCCCAGGTTCAATCCCGCCCATGGCACTTGTGTCCTTCAGCAAGATACTTTATCCACATTGCTGCTCTCCACCCAGGAGTATAAATGGGTACCTGGTACCTGATTATGTGAATGATCTTGACCACCCAGGAGTATAAATGGGTACCTGGTACCTGATTATGTGAATGATCTTGACCAAGCCAATATCGTGCAGCGGGCAAGGAATACTCCCCAGGGAGTGAGATGGTGCACATATGTGTGCATATGTTCTTGTATCCAGCGACCAGGGCTCACATTGTAACATTGTAACAGGAAGGTAACATCCCTCTTAATTCAGTCTCTAGACCCTCTACACCATTCAAAAAAAAAAAAAGGGCAGACACGTACTGCACGTTGTACCAGGAAGGTTATGACTGTGCAACGAGGACAGAGGACATGGCACGAATCTTACATTCTTCAGCGCATTTCTTGTTCATGTACAGGTATACCCAACCACAGAGCTAACAAGCTGACGTAAGAATTGTCATGAACTAGCAACTTGCCCTAGCTCAACTGTTAAATCTACATGTAACTGCCATTGTTTAGAAAATCAATCAGATTTATTTTTCTTTCCTGTGCAGTTTTGTTTCGTTTTTGTTCCTCAAAAAGTACCCATCAATATTTGTAACGCCCAAAGTAAAGCCAAAAGGAACATGATCAAGTAAAACCTTTAGTAAAACCTATTCAGTAGTTCAGTTCAGTTATTTTCCATTAAAGCAACATGATTTGGCACCCAAGAATATCATTTGTGCTTAACTTATGAACATCTTGGTGAAATACCCCCTTGAGAGTCAAATTGTAGTAATTTAGCAGAGCCATTTGCTTGGATCAAATCGCTTTGAAAGGCAGGCCTACATTGCATTGTATTAGGGTTCTAAAACCCTCGAGTACCCAACCTGCATACACATCCCTCATACATGTACATAACTTCGGAGAATTTGCATTCTATGAAATGCAAACTCCGCTCTCATATCCACAGCCGAAGTCACAAACGTAAACACACATTGAACAAAGTCAGAGACACGGACAGTCAACTTCGAGCATCAAACATCATAAGCCACACCATCAATTTGATTAACACATACCACGAATAAATACATAGGTATTGTTGGATCCGGTATTTTGCCGTTCAACCACCGAAAAAATATGTTAATCAATACTGATCTACATACCTTTAGCAAGAGAATCTTGAGTTCCGAAATTCCATACACCCACGATCGTCGCGTCTACTCTCTCACCAGACTCGCGGCGCGCTCAGCTCTAGCTCTGTTATCTTTGCATGAAAAAATACGGCGCAAAATTATAGTACACACAGGCGTGGAGAGCAAGGGACTATAAACCGCACGTTTCTTTGTCATAATAGCCACATTTGGGCTGGCAACGATACTATCGAGACAAAAAACACGGTCATGGAGAAATTTGTTGGTTACTATTAAATAACATTTTGATCAGTCCAGGGATAGGATTATTTCATGAGGGATACTATGAACAGTAGGCCTTCAAAGTACACGTACATGCTAAAGAATTAAAGCAAACTGGCAGAAGAAAGATTACAATTGATAGTGATATATTGATGTTGGTGATGGTGCCGGTGCCGGTGATGGCGATGATAATGGTGATAAATAATGGTGATGATGATAACTATGATGATAATAAGGATGGTCATAATGGTGATGGTGAAGATGGTGATGTTGATTGTGATAATGATGATGACTGTGATGGTGATGTTGACGCTGTGAAAATGATAAATGCAGATGGTTATAGTGATGATGGTGATAGAAGTGATAATTGTGATGATGATGATGATGATGATGGATGATGATGATGATGATGATGACGATGATGATGATGATATTGTGATGACGGTGATGAGGATAATAATAAAGATGGTGGTGACGATGATGATGATGATGGTTACGATGATGATGATGGTGACGATGATGATGATGATGATGATGGTGACGATGATGATGGTGACGATGATGATGATGATGATGATGATGATGATGATAATGATGATGATGGTGGTGATGGTGGTGATGATGATGATGGTGATGGTGATGATGGTGATGAGGATAATAATGAAGATGGTGGTGACGATAATGATGATGATGATGGTGATGATGGTGGTGGTGGTGGTGATGATGATAGTGATGATGGTGATAATGGTGGTGGCGACGATGATGATGAAGATAAGGTGATGATGGTGATGATGGCGAAGATGATGATTATGATAATGGTGATGAAGATGGTGGTGGTGGTGGTGGTGGTGGTGGTGATAGTGGTGGTGGTGACGATGATGATGATGATGATGATGATGATGATGATGATGGTGATAATGATGGTGGTGATGATGGTAGTGATGGTAATAATGGTAATGATAATGATGATGATGATGGTGATGATGATTGTGATGATGTTGGTGATGGTGATGATGGTGATGAGGATAATAATGAAGATGGTTGTGACGATAATGATGATGATGATGATGGTGATGATGATGGTGGTGGTGGTGGTGGTGGCGACGATGATGATTGTGATGATAGTGATGATGATGATATTGGTGGTGGTGATGATGATGATAATGGTGGTGGTGACGATGATGATGATGATGATGATAATGATGATGATGGTGATGGTGATGATGACGGTGATTATGATGGTGGTGGTGATAATGATGATGATGATGGTGGTGGTGATGATGGTGAGAATGATGGTGGTGGTGATGATGGTGATGATGGTGATGATGATGGTGGCGGTGATAATGATGATGATGATGATGATGGTGGTGATGATGGTGAGAATGATGGTGGTGGTGATGATGGTGATGATGGTGGTGGTGATGATGGTGGTGGTGATGATGATGATGATGATGATGGTGAGAATGATGGTGGTGGTGATGATGATGATAATAATGGTGGTGATGAAAGTGATGATGGTGATGATGGTGGTGGTGGTGGTGGTGGTGGTGGTGGCGACGATGATGATTGTGATGATAGTGATGATGATGATATTGGTGGTGGTGATGATGATGATAATGGTGGTGGTGACGATGATGATGATGATGATGATGATGATGGTGATGGTGATGATGACGGTGATTATGATGATGGCGGTGATGATGATGATGATGATGATGATGATTATGATGGTGGTGGTGATGATGCTGGTGATGCTGGTGAGAATGATGGTGGTGATGAACGTGATGATGGTGATGATGATGATGATGATGATGATGATTATGATGATGATGATGGTGATGATGATGATGATGATGATGATAATGATTCTAGTGATGATGGTGATGGGGGAGGTCCTTACACTAACACTATCATTTAAACACCAATCGGCTCAATAACAGTAATGTTTAAGCATGCATTATATGCATGAAGCTAAATCTGAAAGGCAAACTATAAAGGCAATTATGCGTTTCTTGTCTTGTTTGAATTTGCCATCACTATCAAGTTTCATTACATTTTTCTGTAGGTTTTTGTGAGCCATAATCGCCTTTTCTCACAATTAAATCACACAATTTCAATAGAGCAACATTTTATTCGGCACACAAACGGTTAATGCAAAGTTTTAAAGAATGTTATTTTGTATGCGGAAAAAATACTCCACATTTTATTGGTTTCACTTCGGCACCCTATGCCAATAAATTCAAATTTTCCATTAAAAAAAATGCTGTGGATTAAAACACAAATGTGGATTGCGATGTGTTGACGTTTGTACTCGTCCTCGTATGCAAAGAGAAACACTCGGTTTCAAATCACGGTTCGAGCTAACAAAATATAGCCACATTGGGCGGGTAAACCTCCCGCTGCCGAACCAGCATATAATAACCTCGGCGAATGATCAACCTGCCAAAATGATATTTTTAGGTACTTATGTATTTGTGCTTGTGCCGAGATTTGACGGCGACATTTTAAGAGTTTTATCATGCATGGGTGGTATCATAAAAACGAACTTGAAAAGACTTTTAGTCCCATACGACACATCACTATGTTTGGCCCATTGACACACTTTTTGACTTAACAGTCAGTTTTCAGAATACAAAGACAGAAATAGTTTTTGACTTGCCTATAAGTTTCTTTTATATGCCTATCACCCCAGTTTCTTACTTTCGGTTTTGTGTTACCAATTAAAAACGAAGAAAAGTAGGCCTATAATTATAGAGTTGATAATTATTCAGGTATGAAAACAAATGAACACTCTAGCAAACTCAATTGGCCTATATACCTGTGTGTGTGCTCTTATTGTAACTTAACCCCGCCATAATCCTTTTCCTTTAGAGAGACTATGAGATCAATGAAGTAGTGCAACAAGTGTTCATATGGGGGCCGGGGGGGGGGGGGGGGGGGGCTAGAATCGAAATGTAGAAAGAATGGAAGGGAAAGTAAAATGAAATGATGAAAGAACATCGCAAGGAGATGACATGAGTTCGAGGCCAGTACACCAGAAGATTAATTGGACTACGAAGACAAAGCTAGAAATAGTGTAAATGTGTGACGGAGGGGTGGATCCGACACGCCTGGGGCTCTAATGGGCTCGTGGTCACGTTTATAGTTTTCCATACGGGCATTTGATAACACTTGTACCACTTTAACACTCAGTGTACCATACAAACTCTAGTGTTGACTGGGATTTTGGGTTCACTGCTTTAGAATGTCTCAATGATATATTAAGAGGTAATATATCTGTTAAACCAGGGAGATGCCAAGGCAAGCATAATCTTGGGTCAAACCGTATCCAATTCATTCTTAAATCTCACCTATGATGTTGGCCTCATGTGTGCCTTGATTTTTGTACTACACAGCTAGTACAACAGAACATTATACTTTTTCTGGGGGTTAATATTATTTAGTATATGACGAAAGCATGTGAGTAAATAGTATGAAAATCAACAGCGGGATCAGCCCATCTGCACCTCTGCCAGTTCCTACTAGTATTGGGTAATCATCATGAAAGAAATAGCCACAAAGAATTGAGCGAAAAGGGTATATACTTCTCACGACTCAATCCGGTACCACTGCATCATAATTACCACCGCTGATGACGCTATACCGTAAAGACGAAAATACAACATAGACCGTTTCAAAGCATTCAGGGGGGTCTCCTCTATATTTACAAAATAATTTTTTTGATGGGTTTCTGTACTTCATGCACATATTTTCTGAATATGTGCAGTCTAGTAAAACGTATGCGGTGCCTGAAATATAAAAGTTTCTTTGTTTTCACCACGCATAACTCTTAAAAAGCTAAAGGCGCGAAAAATATACTAGAACAATAATCATTTGTAGATGAAAACGAAACATCTGTATTTCGCTTGTAAACGGAAGAAAGATACTTTAATCAGAATACCAGCTTCAATGAAAGATAACCACAAACATCCTAAACGCATTATGCAGAAACCAAAATCTCCGCAGTCAACTTGCTCATCAATTGAGCTTAATTGTTCCCGTTACCCAAAACCGCAACTAGACATCAAACATTCCTTTTCACATTCAAAAGAAACTGATAATACTGAATGCTTACATTCCAGACAAACCATGATGAGTGTAGACAGCACAAAATTCTCTTTTCTGTTTTCTCTTTTCTTTCCATGCCTTTTTTCTTATTAGATCCGCTCTAATGTGAACAGATTTCTCTCACTTGTGTGTCTCGCGCTGAAGTATTTTGTCAATTATAATTACATAACCTTCATATTATGAGGTGATCGCATCGTAAAATAAAGGTAGCTTTACTGATTTTTAACAATGTTACTTGAATTGAAAACACAATAAACCTTTCGGTAACACTATGTGGTTGTATTTGTTAAAGATATTTGACTAACTTATCGGATGAAACAAATTTTAGCTTTACTTTTCGGCGTTTAAGCCGAAAAATAATTATATGAAATTAAACAAGTAGAGAGGTGATAGGAGATGTAGAATACAAAACAGCAATACAAAAAAAAAGGAGAGAAAATCTAGAGCGTTTTGCAACGAACTAACACTTTTTCGCATTTAAAAATGAAAATAAATATCCATACCTCTCCTTTTTACTATTTCATTTCCCTTTTTCACTCCATAAGTGGGTCAAATATTGTGTAAGAATACACTGGCTACAGAAGACACAATAAATTGATTAGTAAAGGCTAAAATGATTATCGGAACCCTGTTACACCCACAAATGTAATAATCGCCCACAAATGTAATAACGCCCACAAATGTAATAACACTTTACCCACAAATGTAATAACACCCACAAATGTAATAACACTTTACCCACAAATGTAATAATTTCACCCACAAATGTAATAATGCACTTTACCCACAAATGTAATAATTTTGAGCCACCCACAAATGTAATAATCACTTTACCCACAAATGTAATAATTTTTAGGGGATATTTTGTCGAATTTCTTCAAAACTGAAACCCTGTACTGATGCATCGGTATAGCGAGCAGTCTTTATTCCAGACCCAATTATAGGCCCGATCACCTTCTCTCTGTGGAATAACGTGAGAATGGAGTCTAGTCTTTCCTCCAGTCCCGAAAATTTCAAAAATAAGAATGTAGTCTTTTCTCCAGACCCAATAATTTCATTTTTGGAATCTTCAAAACCAAGGCCCGATCGTCTTATCTTTTTGTGGAATAATATGAGAATCGAGCCTAGTCTCTCCTCCAGACCCGATAATTTAAAAAAAAGAGCGTAGTCTTTTTCCAGACCCAATTTTTTCATTTTGTGAATCTTCAAAACCAAGGCCTGATCATCTGATTCCTGAGGGATAACCCGAGAATCGAGTCTAGTCTTTCCTCTAAACACGATTATTTAAAAAATGAGAGCCTAGGCTGTTCTCCAGTCCCGTTTCATTCATTTTTTTTAAATCTACAAAACCAAGGCCCCATCATCTCACTCCTGTAGAATAACATGAAAATTGAGTCTAGTCTTTCCTCCAGACCTGGTTATTTCAAAAGTAAGAGTTTAGTCTTTTCTCCAGACCCAATTATTTCATTTTTTTCAATTCTTCAAAATCAAGACCCCGTCATCTTATTCTTATGAAATAACATGAGAATCAAGCCTAGTCCTTCCTCCAGACCCGATTATTTCCAAATTAAGAGCGTAGTCTTTTCTCCAGACGCAATTATTTCATTTTTTCAAATGTTCAAAACCAAGGCACCATTATATTTTTCTTGTGGAATAACATGGTAATCGAGCCTAGTCTTTCCTCCAGACCCGAGTAGTTCAAAAATAAGAGCATAGTCTTTTTCCAGACCCAAATATTTCGTTTTTTTTAAATCTACAAAACCAAGGCCCTATCATCTTATTCTTGTGGAATAACATGAGAATCAAGCCTAGTCTTTCCTCCAGACCCGGTTATTTCAAAAGTAAGAGCATATTTTTTTCTGCAGACCCATTCAATTAATTTTCTAAATCTTCAAAACTAAGGCCCCATCATCTTATTCCTGTGGAATAAGATAAGAATCGTTTCTAGTCTTTCCTAGAGCGTAGTCTTTTCTGCAGACCCAATTAATTAACTTTCTAAATCTTCAAAACCAAGGCCCCATCATCTTTTTCCTGTGGAAAAATATGAGAATTGATTATAGTCTTTCCTCCAGACCCGGTTATTTTAAAAGAAGGAGCGTAGTCTTTTTTGCATACCCAATTAATTAACTTTCTAAATCTTCAAAACCAACACCCCTTCATCTTATTCCTGTGGAATAACATGAGAGTTTCTAGTCTTTCCTCCAGATCCGGTTATTTTAAAAGTTAGAGCGTAGTCTTTTATCCAGACCCATTTAATTAATTTTTGTACCTTACAAACTCAGACCACATCATTAGATTCTCATGGAATAACATGAGGATCGAGCCTAGTAGTCTTTCCTTCAAACCCTGTTATTTCACAAATAAGTGCGTAGTCTTTTCTCCACACCCATTTAATTCATTTTTGAAACCTTAAAAAATAAGACCATCATCATCTTATTCCTGTGGAATAATGTCAACATCTTCCAAACTAAGACCCTGACTGTGATAAATCAAATGTTTAGAGCGAACTCTTTCCTTGTAATTGAAATTTAAAAACAAATCTTCAAAACTAAGATCCTATCAACTAATTCCGTTTTTTTTAAATAAAAAAATACAATTAAAAAAGTCAAGCACTTTGAGCATGTACATAATGTGTATATAGCTCATTATAAATACTCATCATTATCGTCATCTTTTCTTGGCGATGCATAGCATCGCTTTACATTGTTACATATGTGGATACAACACGTCTCAGTGGTCGGCGGTCACACAAACTGACGAATCAGTCAAAATAGTACATATATATACTTGTATATATCGCACAGAGGTGGGACCGATTCGATGGTACGTTGACTGTCGACTATTCTTTTAATCATCTATGCCTATATTCTAATGGTCTAATTCAATGGTCGTTTAGAAACAAAGTAATTGGATAACTAAAATTTGGGCGATTCAAAATCATAACCTTTGTTGGTAAAGGGCGTTACTACGTTTGTGGTTGAAATTATTGCATTTGTGGGTAAAGTGTTATTACATTTGTGGGAGTTATTACATTTGTGGGTGTCTCGTACACCCACAAATGTAATAACGCCGACAAATGTAATAACACTTTACCTACATATGTAATAATTTCACCGACATTTGTAATAATGTTTTATGGTCACTAATTCGATTTCTTCTTTTTTCGACGACCATGGAAATCCAGGATATTTGTGGGCGATAGAATATTTCCATGATTAAAAAAAAAATCCGTCCATGATCAACGATCCTTCACATCGGTTCCTCCTGTCTGTGTTATATGACCATTTGGACTGATTCGTCAGTTCGTGTGACCACCGAACAATCATTTATTTGCGACGTGTTGTTCCACATTTATAACAATGTTAAGCGATGCCATGCATCGCCAAGAAATGATGATGGCACTGATGAGTACTTAGAATGCAATAAATCCACCTTATGTAGATGCTCAAAGTATTTAATTGAAAAGAAAAAAGAAAAAACAAGAATGAGATAATAGCCCAGCTAACAAAAAAAGAAACGTGAATATATGCATACATACGCACACATGCATACATATACGCACACATACCCTAATCCTATACTTACCTATCCTAATCATTTCTTACCCTATCCTGCTCCTATCGTATTTTAACACCCTCACTAGTACTACGGCAATATGCTGTACAAAATATTGCACTCAATTAGGTGACATAGGCATAGATGATTAGTCGACAGTCAACGTACCATCGAATCGGTCCCACCTCTGTGCGTTATATGCAAGTATATATATATATGTACTATTTTGACTGATTCATCAGTTTGTGTGACCGCCGACCACTGAGACGTGTTGTATCCACATATGTAACAATGTAAAGCGATGCCATGCATCGTCAAGAAAAGATGACGATAATGATGAGTATTTATAATGAGCTATATACACATTATGTACATGCTCAAAGTGCTTGACTTTTTGAATTGTATTATTTTAATTTAAAAAAAACGGAATTAGTTGATAGGATCTTAGTTTTGAAGATTTGTTTTTAAATTTCAATTACGAGGAAAGACTACGCTCTTAACGTTTGATTCATCACAGTCAGGGTCTTAGTTTGGAAGATGTTGACATTATTCCACAGGAATAAGATGATGATGGTCTTATTTTTTAAGGTTTCAACAAGATGAACAAGGCATTAGCAATATTGTGTCTCGCCAACTTGCGAAAATAACCAGAAATATCGCGATCTCCGTAATTGCTACGCAAAAGAATTGTATCCCTGGCTGATTGTGAAATATCTGCCATAGAATTCAACATTCCATAAATGAGAAGGGCTATTTCACACAATGCTACTTCCTCTATCTACTCCCCCTCCCCCACCTTCCCCCTTCTTTGAGATGGAATAAAAAGCCTCCACCAAGTTCTATTAGATTAGACAAAGACAAAACAGGATGATAATCAGTTGCACAATAGAGGCGACCTGTGAAAAACTGAAACAAACAAATAAGCAACTTTAAACAGACAACATCAAAATCAGATGCAAAATAGTGACTTTGAATAAATTTGCATTAATGTGCATGAGTAATGTTTGCCTAAATCTACATCAGTAATGCTCACACATGCTCACACAATTCTGTGCACAAGTTAGGAAGCCTTCACCAAGAGTCTTGCAAGTAAACTTTAATGTATGACCTCAAATGACCTTTGACCTTATCATGTGACCTCTTACAGCACAATAACATGCAGGTGCCCCCAGTGCATCCATCATCCAAGTTTTATTGCCATTGTAGCAACATGTGATGAGTTATGTGTGATAAGAGAGTCTTGCAAGTAAACTTTAACGTATGACCTCAAATAACCTTTGATCTTATCCTGTGACCTCCAACGGTACCATAACATGAAGGTACCCCCAGTGCATCTATGACCCAAGTTAGGTTGTAATCCAAGCAACCTATGTGAAGTTATTTGTCAAAAGAGAGTCTTGCAGGTAAACTTTAACGTATGACCTCAAATGACCTTTGACCTTATCCTGTGACCTCCAACAGCACCATAACATGAAGGTACCCCCAGTGCATCTATGACCCAAGTTAGGTTGTAATCCAAGCAACCTATGTGAAGTTATTTGTCAAAAGAGAGTCTTGCAGGTAAACTTTAACGTATGACCTCAAATGACCTTTAACCTTATCCTGTGACCTCCAACGGTACCATAACATGAAGGTACCCCTAGTGCATCTATGACCCAAGTTAGGTTGTAATCCAAGCAACCTATGTGAAGTTATTTGTCAAAAGAGAGTCTTGCAGGTAAACTTTAACATAGAAAAAGAGAGTCTTGCACATACTCTTTAATATATGACCTCAAATGACCTTTGATATCATCACATGACCTCTGACAACACCATAACATGAAGATACCCCTAGTGCTTCTATCAACCAAGTGTGGCTGCCATTGCTGTAACAGTTGCCAAGTTATGGATCATAAGAGAGTCTTGCAGGTAAACTTTAACATTTGTGACGAACGACGGACGACGGACGGACGACGGACGGACGCCATTTTGATCCCTTAGTCTCGCCTTCACCTCCGGTGGGCGAGACAAATATGAATTAAATGGGTGTGGAGAAAAGAACAGGGTTTGAAGGAAAGACTACAGGCTCGATCCTCATGTTATTCCATGAGAATCTGATGATGTGGTCTGAGTTGTAAGGTTCAAAAAAAAAAATAATCGGATCTGGAGGAAAGACTAGAAACTCTCATGTTATTCCACAGGAATAAGATGAAGGGGTGTAGGTTTTGAAGATTTAGAAAGTTAATTAATTGGGTCTGCAGAAAAGACTACGCTCTTACTTTTAAAATAACCGGGTCTGGAGGAAAGACTATAATCAATTCTCATATTTTTCCACAGGAATAAGATGATGGGGCCTTGGTTTTGAAGATTTAGAAAGTTAATTAATTGGGTCTGCAGAAAAGACTACGCTCTAACTTTTAAACTAACTGGGTCTGGAGGAAAGACTAGGCTTGATTCTCATGTTATTCCACAAGAATAAGATGATAGGGCCTTGGTTTTGCAGATTTAGAAAATTAATTATATGGGTCTGCAGAAAAGACTATGCTCTTACTTTTGAAATAACCGGGTCTGGAGGAAAGACTAGGCTTGATTCTCATGTTATTCCACAAGAATAAGATGATAGGGCCTTGGTTTTGCAGATTTAGAAAATTAATTAAATGGGTCTGCAGAAAAGACTATGCTCTTACTTTTGAAATAACTGGGTCTGGAGGAAAGACTAGGCTTGATTCTCATGTTATTCCACAAGAATAAGATGATAGGGCCTTGGTTTTGCAGATTTAAAAAAAAAAATAATAATTGGGTCTGGAAAAAGACTACGCTCTTATTTTTGAACTCCTCGGGTCTGGAGGAAAGACTAAGCTCGATTACCATGTTATTCCACAAGAAAAATATAATGGGGCCTTGGTTTTGAACATTTGAAGAATTGAAATAATTGCGTCTGGAGAAAAGACTACGCTCTTAATTTTGATATAATCGGGTCTGGAGGAAGGACTAGGCTTGATTCTCATGTTATTTCATAAGAATATGATGACGGGGTCTTGATTTTGAAGAATTGAAAAAATGACATAATTGGGTCTGGAGAAAAGACTACACTCTTACTTTTGAAATAACCAGGTCTGGAGGAAAGACTGACTCAATTTTCATGTTATTCTACAGGAGTGAGATGATGGGGCCTTGGTTTTGAAGATTTAAAAAAATGAATGAAACGGGTCTGGAGAAAAGCCTAGGCTCTCATTTTTTAAATAATCAGGTTTAGAGGAAAGACTAGACTCGATTCTCGGGTTATCCCTCAGGAATCAGATGATCGGGCCTTGGTTTTGAAGATTCAAAAAATGAAAAAAATTGGGTCTGGAAAAAGACTACGCTCTTTTTTTTTTTAATTATTGGGTCTGGAGGAGAGACTAGAGTCGATTCTCATGTTATGCCACAAAAATAAGACGATCGGGCCTTGGTTTTGAAGATTCCAAAAATGAAATAATTGGGTCTGGAAAAAAGACTACGTTCTTATTTTTGAAATTTTCGGGTCTGGAGGAAAGACTAGACTCCATTCTCACGTTATTCCACAGAGAGAAGGTGATCGGGCCAATAATTGGATCTGGAATAAAGACTGCGCGCTATACCGATGCATCAGTACAGGGTTTCAATTTTGAAGAAATTCGACAAAATATCCCCTAAAAATCATTACATTTGTGGGTAAAGTAATTATTACATTTGTGGGTGGCTCAAAATTATTACATTTGTGGGTAAAGTGCATTATTACATTTGTGGGTGAAATTATTACATTTGTGGGTAAAGTGTTATTACATTTGTGGGCGTTATTACATTTGTGGGTAAAGTGTTATTACATTTGTGGGCGTTATTACATTTGTGGGCGTTATTACATTTGTGGGTGTAACAAACCCCAAAAGAAGAAAAAACACATCTTCGAAATCAGTGAATAGATTCAAAGTCAAATCAAATCAAAATGACTTCGGTATAGGCGGCTCGCCGGGTAATGCTGAACGTCAGGTCGGATCACGGGTGAGATTAACACGATTACTGTTAATCCGGAAACTTCCAACTGAATCCTAATTTCATAATGATAGTGGTGCCTAATATATCAACAAATTCTATGGGCTCCAGTGATTGAATCATAGTGTGTTATCGAACATAACTGTTAATTTTGCAGGAATTTTGCGGAATTCCGTGCATTGTTTACTGCAAAACGTGAAGAAACAGTGTGTGAATGTTTACACCATACAGTTGTCCACATACCTGGAAAGCGATACAACACGTAGACTTGTATTTCAGACCCCATGCTTTCCAATTGATACCAAGAGTGCATGATTTCAATGTTCAAGACTAAGGTTTTACATACACGTATATACACTGAAACTTCCCTTAGTGGATACCTGCATAGAAAAACCACGCTGCCTATGAAGACCACATTTCGTTGTATCCAATAATGCAAGGAATGGGTGTTAAATCGATTATCTTTGGGTGGTATCATCAACGGCTTGCATCAAGGTGTTACATAAACACTTAAGGTGCTAATTATTGTTCTTGTACAGACATACACATAACGGAAACACGTTGTGTCAATTTTAACACCCTCATTCTTATGCAGTGCTGCTCCCCGTTTCTTCACTTAGAGTGTTTGTATCATTTGCCCATTTACGATAATGTTGCCAAAGTCAATAGCGAGTGTCACCCACAACACTGATTATTACATTTTGAGTTATGAAGGTGTACATTTGTTTATTAACTAAATCTTTACAATAAATATATCATATACATTGTACTACAAAAATACGTCAAATGTCTACGTACAGCGTAAGTCCTCTTCAGACAATAAAGAAATAAAATTGAATCGCGTACAATATTATTACTCATTCTAAAAGAATTCAACACTGTCCAATGAGTATTAACTGCTTTGAGTTTACATACTTAAACTAGTTGAGTGAAGGCGGAGATAAGGGATCATAATTCTTGTCAAAACGACAAAAATTCGATTCGCAAATACGAATCCTCCCACACCACTAACTAACACACACACACACACACACACACACACACACACACACATACATACACACACATACATACATACACATACACACATACACACATACACACAAACACAGCCCCCCCCCCCCCCCCACACACTTTTTTTTCCATATTCTTTATTTGATTTCATTCACATAATGAAATAAACAATTTCACTTTATAACAGAATTACAAATCCATAAACGTAATATTTCTATTGATTCAATAAACACAATAAAGTATGATATACCACTTGTATATAAACACAATATATATGTGCCATATTCTATCTGAATATGCAACTTATAAATTATATTCCTATTAAATAGAATAATAATCATAATACTTATAGATATGTATAATAGTAATGATAATAAAGCAATTCCATAATACATAAGAATGAAATCTTTTCTGATACCCCCCCCCCCCGAACATATAAATCCACCTCCACACAAAACATGTTAGTCCACCCCATCCCCCTACACACACACATACACACTCACATACATACTCACACACAAAAACACACACACACACACACTCACACACACACCACTCTAACCTTATGTGCTATTTCTTAAAAGGTAACATTCTCCCATTTTAACAGATGTAATCCTAACTTGTTTCTTTTTAAAGCAATTTCTTTTTCTTCATTCCGATATTCCGTTATCTTTTTAAATATTACCTCATGAGATGGAATTACACCCTCCGATCTAGATCGAAAAATAATGTATTTTAAGATAAAAATGACTGTATTGCAACATTTTATATTAAGATCTTTTCCCTTGATACCTACATGAATATCTATCCACTCTGCATTTTCAAAAACTATCGCTTCCAATCTTTCTATAACTTTTTGCCATAAAGGTTTGATATACACACAATCCCAGAATACATGTTGATACGTTTCTACCTTAATGCCACAAAAGGAACACTGATTACTATCAACAAACCCGAACATAAAAAGGTTTTCTTTTGTATAGATAGCTCCATGCAGTAATTTATACTGAAATTCCCTGACTTTTGTTAGAAGTGTTGTACTTCGTGGTCTTAGAAAAATATCTGTAATCTCTTTCTTTGAAAATGTGAAATCATGAAGATTATCTTTAATTCGTAAAGTGTATAATTCTTGTAATTTTGTAACAAATACTTCATACAGCTTTCTGAATGGGAGATCTTTGAGTAACATTGTATTTTCAAAAATCTTCAATGAAATACTATATTCCTGTACATCAACTGAGTAGAAGTCATATACATTCCCTTTGTATTTCCCACTTGTTAAAATTGCATTACATATTTCCAAAACTTTCAATATATTTTCAGCTCCTAATCCTAAATTTTGAAAATATGTAAGTGCTCTTATTTGATTTTTTTCAAGAATTTGATCAAATAAATATATATTTTTCTCCAGTAAATCTCCATGAAAAATCATTTTACCTTTACACAAA
Organism: Arbacia lixula; assembly: GCA_963669155.1. Taxonomy (NCBI): domain Eukaryota; kingdom Metazoa; phylum Echinodermata; class Echinoidea; order Arbacioida; family Arbaciidae; genus Arbacia; species Arbacia lixula. Next base: position 1,173,639 of record OZ022589.1, read on the forward strand.
TACTCCTTATTGTTAAAAAAGATTGGATTAATCTTTCCTTCTTTAAAGTTCCTCATATACTCCATATCTTGCCATACCCTTAAAATGTCTAAATAAAACTGAGAAGTTTTTAGTTTCAATAATTTTGTATCATAATTGCACAGAAAGATAAATCTTCCCCCCACTGTCCTTAAGCTAAAGTAAAAAAAAAGTTTCCATCCCATTCTCTTTTCACCATATAAAAGCCTTTTTAACCACATAATTCTTTGAGTTTTAACAAATAATTCATAGTCTATCATTCTTAATCCACCATCACCATAGTCCTGGAAACAAATAACTCTTTTGATTCGATCTTTCCCATTCCATATAAATTCAAAACACACACACACATACACACATACACACACACATACACACATACACACATACACACACAAACACACCACGCACACATACACACATGCACACACTCATACACATACACACACACACACACACACACAAACACAGCCCCCCCACACACACACACATACACACACATACATGTACACCCACACATACACACACAAACACACACACACATACACACACATACACACATACACACACAAACACACCATGCACACATACACACATGCACACACTCATACACATACACATACACACACACACACACACACATACACACACACACACACACACACGAACATCCTGTGATTCCCATTATCATCCGACAATCTCTTGCCCCTCTTTTACTCCCCTCCCCTCCTCTTCCACCCCACCCCGCCCCATCAACCCCCCCCCCCCCCCTTCCCATTCTCTCCTTCCGAACATCCTCATCCCTTTTAAAACTCATTAGGGCCATTCACATTCTCATCGAAATTAGTGAAATTAAACTTTGATGCTTCTATCTCGTTTTGATTTAAACATCGATGTTTCGACCCCGATCATAAGTTCACCAATGTTTCGTTGGTGAACTGAAGAATTAAAGAATCTTACTGATAAGTGAGAGCTTGACTGCAGTGGAATTTGTGAATTTTGGTAAATAGCCGCGATTGAGCCAAGACAATCCGTGCATCGCGGTTTACATGTTAGAGTGGGTCGCTACAAATTGTGTGCACAAGGTCACTTTGCATGGTTTGAACACACGAGGCGCAGCCCTGAGTGTTTTTGACCATGCAACAATTACCGCGTGCGCACAATTCTACCGATCCACGCACGAGAAGTGTGCATTTGTTGTATAGCATGGGCAACAGTAAAACATTTACTCTACAAAAATAAAAAATTACCAAACCAAAATTTACCGGACTGACGCATGAAAATTTTTATCAGATGCATTGGAATGAATTGCCACATTCACGTACATGGCAAAGAATTGCAATTTTATCTCCAAAATACAGATAAAAATGTTTATAATTTGCGTTGTTATGCAATAAGAATGTATTATGGGGAAAATTATTGAAGTATAAGAAATCTTATACTTAACCAATTATATAATACATTTTTCCCAACGTGTGAGTGAATGCGCGCAATGATAAGTGAAAGTTCGACCGCGGTCAAGATTTCACTGATTCCTGTGTGTGAACACACCCGGTTCTGACCAATCAGCGGAAAGGGGCATCTCTGGGAAACGTAGACGATTATTGCTAATTTGCAGTCACGGATCCTCAGACTGTTTGGCTCGAAAGTGAAAGTTGTTTCCATATAACTCATTCAAACGTACAGGAAATCCCAAATAAATGCGATGCCAACTTGCTTCGGGCTTGATTGAAAGATCTTCAGTCCAATGAGATTCCCCTTCTTGCTTTAAAGGGAATCGAACCATGATTAAAATGAGGTATTTTTACCGTGTTTTGCTCTAAACACGATATAACACTGTAAACTGTGCGGGTGCGAGTAAACGGTTTGTGCGTGTTTAATTGGTGAAGGAAAACACCAACTCACTCGTCATTGAAATACATTACTGTAGTGATAATTATAAATTGTTACGTACAAACAGCTTTTTTTATAAAAAAAAAAAAATGGTACGAGGACGAAAGGATATATTGTATAAAAGGCGAGTTTGTATCTCACAACTTTATGGCAATACAAATGGAAAAGTGGAATAACATCACATCTCCATTTTCAATTCATGAAAGACCTAAACGCAAAAAGAAAGTATTATGCCTACTACAGGTGGAGAAAGTAAAACACAAATTGAAGTTCTGTTTCCAAGAACGCTCAATCATCAAACTCATATACATGTTTAATCTTAGGATTCATTGGGTAGTAAGATTGATGTGGTATGAATTATATCATTATGGGCTGACATGCTCAATTCAATGAAAACAACAAAACTAATTAAATGAATGAATGAAGAAATTGATAGCTCAATAGCTGACTAAATACATTGTCAAACGACCTCTCTACTCTATATATCCACTACTGTGTTAATCTGTTTCCTTTGACATTGCTCATAATGCCTATAAATAACGATGAAAAGGTAAATAACAATAACAATACGACGGACGTGTCGCTTTAAGCTCACGCGGGTCTTGCTATAAATAGTTACATAATCCAAGTTTGCCTTCGAGTGCCAAATACGATCACTTTGAAGTCTTCTTCTTAAAACAAAATCACATGAAGGGCTACGTACATGCATTTACCCGTGTTAATACACTGAGCAACTGAGTGTTATTGCGTATTGAGATAATTTAAGTGTCAAAATTGAGAACTAATTTGTTTGTGAGAGAAAATGATGGATTCTTTCCTTTTGAATACACTTATGGTTTGATGTGGTTAAAAGCACGGTCTAATGTTACAGATGATTGTATGAAATATTGATTTGGGCGTTGTGGAAGGATAAAGGGGCGGAAGGGGGGGGGGGGCGTATAGTAGTGTCTCCCTTCCCCAATCGAAAGTTTTGTATAGAGTTATGTATAGAGTATACTGTGGGGACCATGGTTGTTTAAGAACACACATTACCTTTCGCCTCCGTATTATTTATTAGTATTGTTCTTAATACATATTTTTGCTCAAAATGATAGTGGTCCATTTTTGTCTTATACCTGCTTCTCCTTATATTGCCTTCTAGTCCTTTCATTTTACGTCACAATCTCGATATAATATTCCCTCATCTTTTCATCAACAGTGACACTCTGATATCCAAATTTCATCAGCCTCGAACGCGCGCAAACACTCTGCTTTTGCCCATCTTTGAACTTCATACGTAATCACTGACGTCACTTTAAATTAGGAGCAGGATGAAGCTGAGTTCTAAGATTAGACGTGGGTATGTTAGAAGAGGAAAAGGCGATAAGAGTTACCGCCAGTGACAGTGACAGGATCTAGATCCAGGGATCATGAAGTTAAACTCGTCTTGTAAGCAGAAATTTGAGTTGAAAAAAATGTGTTTTCGGCACTAATTTGTGTTACACGTAAACAACACTGATATCAACACTGAGTCGATCTTTTAAATGACTAAACTGATTATCATGACTGTTTTAGTACTATCAGCACGTTGTTGTGACAGGCCTGGGGTGCTACCATGACCGTGTTAAATTATAACATGTACTACTTTTTGGCCAAGTCAAAGGAGAGTTTTGTTGCGATATGCAGCGTATGTAAGCTATACACCCATTTAAAGTTTTTCTTAATTTCACTGGTGGTTGATTTTTTTTTGTCTAAAATCATCCTAAAGTTAATTAATCCGATGACGCAGATTTGCGAGTATCTGAGGGGGAAACAATTTAGTGAGAGACATTTTAATCTATAGTGAATATCGTATTCACAATTATTAGGCTTGTAGATGGGTATTTTTCAGCTCTTATAAGTTGAAAGATAAAAAAAAAAGTTTGGGTTTGTTTTTCCTTTACTCCGGTTCAAGTAGAGTATCGTTAGTTTGTTTTTAAAAAGTGCGGTTTGTGGTATTACAACAACGTAGGGAAATCTCTGCGTATATGGTAGGCCTAACATAGGTTACCAAACCGGGGAACTGATTTCAGTCGTTAATGGATGCAGCTACTAAAAGAAAACAGGGTTGATAAAGGAAGCTCAATTTCAAGGAAAAGATCGTCTTTCAATTTGTTGCTGGCTTACTGTCTAATTGATTAAGTTTCCGAGCAATGCCAAACGCACATTTCTAACCAATGGTAATTAAGACGAGAGTTAAAGGAGATTCTAGAAGGTCGGATAGTTCGAGCTCTCACAGTTTGCAAATCTTTTTTTATTTTTTTATCGAAGGTTGATGAGTATGATTACTAGGGGCTTGATCGTAATTCATATATGAACAGGTAAAAAAAAAACACACAACCGAACAACGATATGACTCTACTCTGCCTATATACCTTATGCAATGTAAATTCAAGAGCTTTATGATGATTCTTGATTCAATTTACGACGAAGACTTTGCAGAGAATATGATGTAAGAACATAAGTTCAGGCATATCTACGAATTTCGTGATGGTCGATGAAAGTAAGTAGACTAAATGCAATGAAGAAAAAGGAGAAGAGATTGAAGAATGTGAAATACAACAACTCGTCTTTTAAAATAACAGTTCAAGAAGAGAGACAATGTGCTGCTTTTACCCAATAGAGGGCGTTAAACAGCTAAGAAAAATGATGGGAAACCATACAGCTCGAGCAAGCTAGTCGAAGAGAAACCCTACCGTTTGATGGTAGTAACTTGGATCTCATCTTAGCTGAAAAACATGTGTTATTTACCTCATTATGTCCGCATATAATGAGCATTTGGATATCATGGATTCATCAAGGTATGCATATTCATAGCTCTGTTGAATGTGTAGATTCTACTGGGCTCCAAACGATCTTGTACAACACTTTCTGCATTTCGATACTGTACGCGCGCTACGGTGCATCGGGACACTGCACCGATATCTATACGCGGAGAGATCGAGGCCAATGATAATGATAGAGCTCGCTGCTTAAACCCACCCGCTCGTGCTGGTGTAACGGTTTCAGAGAGATGCTCTCATCGGAAAGGGAAATAAATAACTGGATAATTTTACCATCTGGTCAGACCTCAAAATAAATCTAACACCAGCTGACGTTAGGCGTCAATAAAAGTAAGTCAAATCAAGTGATTATAGATCAAACAACTGACTATTTCAAGGACAAGGTCGTGGTCGTCTTGTGTTGCCACTGTGACCAACCAAGCCACAGCAACGTTATTCATTCAACTTCAAGATTTTTGAAGTGGTCTAACTCTGTCTCTACTCTCGTAGTAGTATCACTATCAGGCTCGGCTATGACTGACTCACCAACAGTGTAACTTAAATTATACTGTATGCAGAACATGTAGAAATTGCTTGTGCTCTAGTCTTAATTTAGCCCCGGGACTGCTCCCGCGCAGCTCACTGCGTGAGCGGGCTGGTCGCAGTAAGTCTTAATTATACTTACATGTAGTCTTTTATTTGGGTCAGCAAATTTTGCCATTTTTTACAGTGTCGTGTCTGCCTATTCCTAACAAACATTTTTAACACCAATGTAACCACGACTATACATGATAAAGGTTTTACTGTGCCCGGGGTCTCTCTTTCTAGTTCTACATATTTGGCTTGTGCTGCTTTTAGTTGAAATGATTTCTAATGGTCGTGCAACAAGCGTGGCAGTCATGTGTAAACATGTAGTCTTTAGCCCTTATTTGCTACAGTTTTAGATTTGCACGCAGAGGGGGACAACCAGCATAATCTTGACCAATTTTTTTTTCACCTGGAAGTGAAACAGTTATTTCTTATCTGTTGTCCAGCTTGGTTTCTATGCCAAAATCTGTGATTTCGACACGCAAGTTCAATTTTCACACTCAATTTTTGCCGCCACAAATATGCTGTGCTGTAAATACCGCAGAGATGGTGCCCTCTAGCCCGCTTGATGGTGCCATCTCTACTGGTGTAAACAGGCTCTTATCCTCTGGATCCATCACAACATGCCAAATCAACTATTCTTTTACAATGACCACCGCTACTCCATTTTCATTTGTCGTCAATATGCGGTTCTTCACTGAACTCCACTGAGATATCTGAGGAAGAACATATAAGAAGTTGTCTTTTCAAATTCTCAAGTGAAAGGATTTTATAGCATTTACAATGAGATTATCAAGATCTGAATGCTTCTACTGGAAATATGTCGTTCATGTATTGTACCCCTTTCCCGTTCCAACCTGTACCATTGTTTAGTGGTGAGAGTCATCATTTGTTGTGACATGGGTATTGCATTGTTTTGGCTCACTCATGATATGTTCTAATCTGATGCTCTGCATGTACAATCTCAGATAGGCATCATCACAATCAATGGTGAAAGATCACATACAGTACATACATGTGCAGTACATGTAGGTGTTTAAAAATAACCATTCCTTTGTTTTGGCTCACTGATACTTATATCTGGCAACATACAATGTTCTGTACATGTTGTACAGTATCATGTACTTCCATGGATGGGATTAGTAAAGTACCAGGGGCCATAATACAATCAAGCAATCGTATCATGCAAGTGTAGCCTCATAAATACTTAATTGCATACGTAATTGAAATCAAAAAATGTAGGCACGTAAAGTTAAATTTATAAGGTTTAAAGGGCCCCTGACAGCCAAACAGCTTAAAATCTGATTTTCACTTATCCACCTTAGTTTGTAATGGCCATTTCGAATAACCATATACTTTTGAGTGAAAAATAAGTACGAATTGTACATTTTACATAAAAATCTGACTATTACTAGAACGACATGACAAAAACAGAGATCACCGGCGAGCGTATTACGTCATAGCTCTTGACGTATAAGGGGGAAGACTCGGTCAATCGCTATCGAGTGCAAGTTTGGCTTCCGCGTGTTATTACATGGCTGGCTGTGCGGAGAGTGATTTTTCGAATAATTTCTGAGTGCTTTCCTGCTTAAATCGGCTTTGAAATTTTCATCAGTATGAGCAATCCAGAGGATTGAATTCCAGTATTATTTGATTTACATGTAGTTGATTGTCCAACTATGGTGTAACTATGAACTGACTTTTTCCCGAGGAACGTGGCTCCATACCGCTAGATTAATAGCTGCCTGCATTGCTACTCCCATGGCCACTCACTTACGACACTAGTTGAGAATACTTCGGCACTTATTTTATGAATTTGAAACGTACCTGACCATAACCCTAATTCTCAATCTATAATAATAATAATAAACCATGTTTATATAGCGCATAACGCATATACATAAGAAAGTCTCTATGCGCTTCAAGGAGCAAAGAAAAAGAGAAATGAGGTTACTGAGTTCCTTAAATCATTTTGCCATTTGGAATAAGTGTGTTTTAAGAGCAGACTTAAACCTATCTAGGGAGGCTATTCCATAAAACTGGAGCATCATGGGCAAATGAACGTTCACCATATGTTCGTGTAAGTATAGGAGGAACAATAAACAAATTCTTTTTACATGATCGAAGATTTCGTGTTGGTTTGTATACAGTGAGTAAGTCATTTAGATAAGCAGGAGCTAATCCATGAAAACATTCATCTATAGGCTAATAACAATATCTTGAACTTAATGCGAGACTGGACTGGTAACCAATGTAGATTACGTAAGACGGGATATTGAAGCATGTTTCCTCGTACATGTAACAAGTCGTGCTGCTGAATTTTGAATAGTTTGGAGTCTTTGAATTTGGCAAAGTGGTAATTGAAAAAGGAGACTATTGCAGAAGTCAAAATGACACATAACAAATGCATGAACCAAACGTTCAGTTGTACTTCTATCAATAAAATCACGGATTTTACCAATTTTGTAGAGTGCAAACGAAGCTGAACGGCATTTTTGTGTGATGAAATTGTCAAATGTAAGCTTATTGTCGAAAATTACCCCAAGATTTCTACATGTTTTGGTTTCCGGCCAGATCCAAGTGAATTACTGGAGTCGTATTTCTAAAACGGGATGAAACATGAAGGAACTCTGTCTTACTGCAATTTAACTTGAGACAGTTTTGGTGAGACCATTCTTTGATTGCTTGAACACAGTTTGCTATCTGAGAAGAAACATTTTCAAGCTGTGACTACATCAACTGAGTGTCATTAGCATAAAACATCTTGAAAATGTTATGTCTTTCAATCAAAGATTCTAGAGGAGAGGTGTATAATGTAAACAGGACTTCTATCCCTGACCCCAACCCCAACCGTAGACAACTTCTTTGCCATTGAATTCCTTCAAACAAGTGATTTCTAGGTCTGCATTAGCGACTGTCTAGGCCCTAGCCCTGGGACTGCTTCCGGACTATCTACCCGTGACTAGCCGCGTAGGCTGTCGTGGTACACTACAGTTTAACTAGCGCCGAGCAGTGAGCCGAGACTGAGCTGGGACTGAGCGTATAATTCGTCGCAAAAGTGCGACTTTTAGAGCCTGCACTATAAAAGTGCAGGCTCACACCATCTTTTTAGGTGTTACTTCACCATGCCACTCTGCAGCTCTTTGGTATTTTCTCTTGAATTCTTCCAATTGGGGGCAAATTACATGGCCAATGCTTCAACACAGTAATACAAAACACAGGTATTCGACACAGAGCTTGGAAGTCAATTTCTCCCTGTGACGAAATTCGTCACATGACATCATGATTGACAGCGATCGCGTGAAACGGATTTTGTTTAATGGGCGGGGCTTAGAAACTCTGAAATAGCTATTATTTATGACGGAAAATCACATTTTCTGTCATTTAACGATATGTTCAAGTGAAAATACATATAAAGCTGTTAGTATGACATGTCTAAGCAATTTAAAGACCAGAAATATTTGGTTCACAGGGGCCCTTAAATGGTCCCAGGTTAGGGGGGAAGGAGATACAATGAAGGGGCTCGTTCTCAAGCCTTCATCTTGAAACACCCTCTGGTGCTTTTATACCATACACTGGACATATACTGTACATGTACATGTGGGTATTTCCATAAATATGGGTACCAGAGTGTGACATTTACCTTAAAATTTCAACCTTATAATTTTTGTGATGAAATCCTGTTGTTTAGTACTGTGTTATATATAAGATAAAAACAAATAAAGATTATGGTCATCAGATGTTCGGTTATTTTATGGTAGCATCATTTAGTTACAATTACCCAAGAATGTTTCAGGTGTAACATGAACACCAAAAACAGAATATCAATTGAAATTATGCCTGTTTTAAAAAATTGTATCTCTACATTTCAGTCATTTTTCAGGAGCAATTTAACAGGTTTACTCAACTAAAGAAAAATCTGTGCATGAAGAAATGTCGTTTTTGTAATATTATGGCCCGTTTATTCAGGAAAAATCAGAAAAAGTCCAATTTCTTATGTGATGATCATGTAACTTTTATTTTAGTTGAACAGGTCATCTTGATTTAGTGAAATATAAGTCTAAAGGCATAAATGTGCATCCTGAACCATGCCATACATTATCAAGTAAGAGATTGCAAGCGAAATAGAAAAATGACTACATTTCGTTATTTGTTCACGGTGTAACATGAACACCGATGATGTGGTGTTCCTGTTACACAGTGACAATGGAAGTTTCAAAATATAGGGGAAAAAGACAACACTTTGCATATTTGTTGTTTATTGAATTTTTTTCATTAATCATTTTAATCCAACATATTTAAGGATGCAGAAATCTAAACTTTTTATAAAAATTATGCTTATCTCAAACTTACAATATCACAGAGTAACTGGAACTCCAAATAAGTTGGTGTTTATGTTACTAGGTGAATATAAAACTTGTGAATCACCCAACTGTTGTGACCTGATCAATGTTTCCCTCACCTTTTTCTTATAACATTATGAAAGGTCTCTCTGAAATGTGGGAAACAGAAGAAATCTAAACATTTGTTACAAATTATGCTTTTCTTAAACTTACAATATCACATGGTAACTGGAACTCCAAATAATGATATACACTTGTGCATCACCCAACTGTTGTGACCTGATCAATTTTTTCCAACTTTTTTCTTATAAGATTATGAAAGGTCTCTCTGAAATGTGGAAAACAGTACAAATCTAAATATTTGTTACAAATTATGCTTATCTCAAACTTAAAATATCACAGAGTAACTAGAACTCCAAAGTTGGTGTTTATGTTACTAAGTGGATATAAAACTTGTGAATCACACAGCTGTTGTGACCTGATATGTTTTCTAATCTTATTCTTGTTACATTATGGAATTAAGGTCCCTCTTGAATGTTGGACACAGTAGCCATCTAATCATTTCTTACATATTATGCTCATTTCAAACTAAAAATTTCACAGAGTAACTGGAACTCTAAAAATGTGTTTACCAAGTGAAAATAAAAGTCATGGATCACACAGCCTTAGTTACCTTATCAATTTTACTCTACCTTTTTTTGTGGGGGGGGGGGGGCATTTTGAAAGATCTGTCTGTAATTTGGTACATGTACATGGCACAGATCTTAACATTTTATACAAATTATGCTCATCCTAAACCTTATCCATCCTTAGAACTTTCTATGAATGCCTCACCTACTTGCCGTTGATAAACTGTATCTTTCATTTGAAATAAGTCTTATTCCTCTCTGAAAAAGAGTAAAGCAAAATCTATTATGTTAATGTTTTTTTATCTCTGTGAATCTTTTCAATCTTTTTCTTTCAACAGCCTCTCATTCCTTCTTTACATAAGTTTAGCTTTATCTTTCGTTTTAGCAGTCTCGAACCTCTTTGAAATATAGTGGGTACACATCAATGCATCTATCTTTCATGTGAGATGTACTCTTACAATGTACCAATCATAACTCCCCCCCCCCCCTATTATTTTTTTGTGAGTTTACATGTACTGCAGGTACAGCAGATATTCAATTGGTGCTTGGAAGAAGTCATATGCGGGAAACAATGACGTGCTAGAATGCACTGGATGGAACGCTGCCTTGATCTGACCGATGCGCCTGGCATCGATACGTACATCGATTCCGCCGACTAGCTCAATATGATTGCATGTTTCACCATCACCTCCATACTGCACTGCAATGTTTGCTGATATAAACATACATATATGAATGAAATGATTGTGGTGTGCTGACTTGCAAACTGAAAGAATAAAATGTGTTTGTCTGATGTTCTTGTTTTGGTTCATGCAGTTCTTAAAGTTCGCCATATTCACATCATCGCATGAAATTGAATCACTC